>BFEA01000593.1:443547-455856 GCA_003427395.1 Chara braunii | reverse complement strand
GAGAGAGAGAGAGAGAGAGAGAGAGAGAGAGAGAGAGAGAGAGAGAGAGAGAGAGAGAGAGATGTGTCTGTGAGCTAGTGCAGCCCTCTCTCTCTGTCATTGGCGGTGTGTTGTATCTGGTGTTGTGTGCTTGTGTGTGTGTGTGTGTGTGTGTGTGTGTGTGTGTGTGTGTGTGTGTGTGTGTGTGTGTGTGCGAGAGAGAGAGAGAGAGAGCCCTGAGTCCCACTCGTCGAAGCTGGCTCTTGGCTTGGAGCTTAGCAGACTCTCCATGTTCTGGCCTGCAAAGTTTGTTCGTAGATCTCCAGGCTTTGGGTTCCTCCTCCTCCTCCTCCTCCTCCTCCTCCTCCTCCTCATCCCCCTCCTCTTCTTCTTCTTCTTCTTCTTCTTCTTCTTCTTCTTCTTCTTCTTCTTCTTCTTCTTCTTCTTCTTCTTCTTCTGCTGCTGCTGCTGCTGCTTCGTTGGTGTCCTCCTCCTCCTCATCACTCATCGTTGTCAGTGTATTTGATGACGGCCAGGTCTTTTGCATTAGTGTGTGTCCAACTATTTGCTTTCTGTTTCAATCTTGTTTGCTTGTACTCACCTCCTTCATTTTCAATTCCTGCCTTGACACTGCCATCTTCTATGTTTGACTAATTGGTACTGATGTAAGCATGTGTAAGACTCCCGCTGTCCGTATTTTGGGCCCGTATTTTGGGCCCTTAATCTCATCACCATTCTCTTTTCAGCAATGCATCGTGTCTTTTCCTCCTCCAAGTTCCGGTTACGAGATGAATTCATAAATGTATGTCAATGACGTTGAGAGCACTCATTGTCCATTTCTGGGAATCAAGCAGATGTTTTTTTTCCCCATTATCTCGATATCTGGGTTCCTTATTGCTTGCAGTTGCCACTGTCTTTCTTCAAGTAGGTATATCTTTGTCGGCGGCTGATGGGTGCATTCAACTGCATTGACATCTGTCCGAATGAGTCATGCAAGGCCATCTTCGTTTTCCTATCCTTCAGGAATCACTCTCTCTCTCTCTCTCTCTCTCTCTCTCTCTCTCTCTCTCTCTCTCTCTCTCTCTCTCTCTCTCTCTCTCTCTCTCTCTCTCTCTCTCNCTCTCTCTCTCTCTCTCTCTCTCTCTCTCTCTCTCTCTCTCTCTCTCTCTCTCTCTCTCTCTCTCTCTCTCTCTCTCTCTCTCTCTCGTTCGTTGGTTCGTTGGTTCGTTGGTTTTGTGGGTGAAAACTAGGCTCCTATTCTGGGGAGCTCAGGAGTTACTATCATCCCAACCTATTTCGCCTTTCTTTCCACAATTTGACGGAAGTCATGTGGTGACCGGTTCTTTTCAGTACACAAGATAGGGAATGAGAATGCATGAGTTTGACCCCTGCTGTGTGGCTGGATGGTACACTCGTGTAGCTGTTGACAAATAGTTCCTGAGTTTGAGCTCTGATGGAGACAGTTATGTTAGGGGTTATCCCCCTTTACAAGAAGAAGAAGAAGAAAACGAAACAAGGAGGAGGAGGAGAACAGGAATGAGGAGGACAAGGAGGAGACGAAGGAGGAGGACGAGGGGGGAAAGGAAGAAGAGTGCACGAGTTAGGAAGACAGGAGCTGCTGTGTCTATTATGGGTGAAACTCATATATGAAAATAAATGAGCTGCCAAGACATATATAATCATATAATGCCTACATTTTACTATTTTTTGTTGCGGTCTTGCAAATAATGTAGACAATCCGATAGACGAGCATGCCCAAATGCCTTTGTGAAAAGCCATGTCGATTCCTATTTAGCAAGGAGGCCCTGCAGTACTATATAGAATCATTATAGATATGTTTGTTGACTATAGGCCATGCTATCTACAGTAATGCCTATAGGCTATAGGGTCCATTGTCTTGCAGGAAGGCCGTACCCGATTGCAGATAGCAGCACCACCTCTAGTCAGTCAGTACTATCTTGCATGGGAACACCTTTAGCAAGTGATATAGCAGGGCCTGTAGGCCCTCGCCACTAGCTATAGGTGATAGGTATTGTGTTGACATGGTCTCACTGCGGTAAATGATTAAACGCCAGGATCTCTTCATTGACTTGCCGGGGGAATAGGAACCGGACTGTTGCTCCCCAGAATGGCAGGAGCCAGAACCAAGAGGTTCTGATAAATAATAATAATAATAATAATAATAATAATAATAATAATAATAATAAACGCCAGGATCTCACTTCCCGTTTTCCATGTGTTTTTATAACAGGTTGTAAGTGAAAGTGAGCGAGTTCGAATGCAGAAGTTAGAGGAGCTGAACAGACATCTGGAGCAGATGGGAAGGTAGAGTGCAGACATCTTGATGCAGTGCATGAAGAATTATTTTTCGCTGAACGTTTCCAGGTTGGGCGACCAGGTTCAGATGTAGTTGAGCGAGCTGAGCAGACATCTGCGGCGAATTGGAAAGCAGAAGTCGGACAATTTGAATGCAGGGACTGCAATGCGGGAAATATCTGAAGAATGATTGTGCGCCGAGCATTGGATGGAGCAAATTGGAAAGGAGAGTGCCAACACTGCGAGGCAGTATGCGAAGAGAGTTATTTGACTTATTTTGCTGTGAACCAACATCAGAATTGAGCAAAATGATCGCAAAGCAGGACGCTGACATCTGCAGGCAATGTCCAGAGAGTTATTTTGTGCCAAATGTTTCTGAGTTGGGGGGGGAAGAGAATCAAAGACAGCGCGGTACTGCAAGGACACTGCTGTTTGTGCAGAGCCGCCGCAGTCCTGGCACAGTTGAAATCAGTCTGCTGTCTCTGCAAAGTACGGCTATGCTCGACAGTTTTCCTCTTGTCAGACTTCCATCTCATGGTGCAACAACAGGACAAGTCTGATAAGCTTTAGGCGCACGCGACATTGAAGAATCATCCGACGTCTTGAACTGATCATCATGAGCCACAGACAATTTTTTGATGGGTTTTTTCCCAAACTTTTTCTCCTCTAACAGGCCACATCGAAGAATAATTCCACGTCTTAGCACTGATTGTCTTGCACCACTTTTTAGCAAAACTTGACGAAGATGTTTTTTTTCCCCCTTCAGGCTCGTAGTATGCAAGTTGCGCACCGGATAGAGTCAAGGTGGTGTGTCACCAACGTCTTCCATTTGGCATTTCTTAAACCACCGCTACCTCTTCTGAGCGTCGTTTTGCTCAGGCAGGAAAAAAAGAAAGTGTGCGGCACTGTGCGCCAAGCTTTGCCGAAGTGCCAGCTCCGCCATTGTGGTCTGGTAGCACTGTTCATCCAAAGAAGCCAGAATGCTACACTCACTTTCTGCCTGGGAAAGGTAGTACGTACTGGTTTAAGAAGAAAAGCCGTGCGGAGCCAATGCTCAGAGTATACAAGTTGCATGCATGTCCAATGGAGCAAAAGATGATGTGTCGCGAAGCGACTATTTTCTTCCCCCTGTCATTCATGCTGTAAAGGAAATGTCATGTGGAGGCAAAGCTCAAAAGTACACAAGTTGCGTGCCGGATGCAGCCAAGGCGAATGTTCCACCAACTTCTTGCATTTGAGGTTCATAAGGGAAATGTCCAGTGTGCAGAATGAGCTTGCATTCTTCATGGAGCAGCAGTGCAGGTAACCATCCAGTACAAGAGAAGCAGTGTCGATGGCAGTGTCTATACATCCGGGAGGTAGTTGAGTACTCCTCTTCGACACAGCTTACGGAATCTTTCTCCTGCCTAATACAGTGTCTATACAACAACTGCATGCGAGTAGGTAAACGGGCCGCCGTATTCATCAGGGCCACATTCATGATCAATAGTCTGAGGCTGCCTTGACATGCACCGGAGTGCACGCTGTTCTGTTGCTCTCACTTTTTTTTTTTTTTTTTTTTTTTTAACAGAAGACACGCAAGCTAGTGCTAGGGGTGCTGATGAGAGCAGGCATGACTAGCATTCCCGGGGGGGCTCCATCTATTGGTGGTGAGCAGCACCTGCTGGAAATCGGGTCCAGCGTCCCTGTACATTATAGTTGATTGTTTGAACAGACATTTAAGTGATATGACAGCAAGCTGTAGGGCTTTCCAACAGAACAAAGAGCTTGACAAATAGACCTACCCTGCTGCCTAAGATGCTTGCCTACATGACCGCATAATGAAAGTGATAGTACCCACAGGGCCCATGGCTATTACTGGGAAATCTGAATACAGATACTAAAATGTGAGCTTCTTCTCTCAGGAAGTGACTCTCTGTTGTCTCAGTCTTAGAGGCTGGTGCTATCTCTTTCTGATTGGATCCCAGTTTATGTAGGCAAAACAATCCTCCCGTTCCCCTACCTCCACCCTTTTGTTATGCAGACAGTTACGTAATTGTTGCAAGCAATATCAGACTTGCTCTGCCCTGTACACTCAACTACACGTTCCTTTAGGGACTTTGCTGTCTTTCGGCTTTCAGCTGTTGGGGGGTCATGTTGCACGCTCAGAGCACTATAAGTTGGCCTCCCTTTTACTTTTCACCATTGGCCTTATCCCTCAGTGGTTGTTGATGTAGGTGCTGGGTGTGTATGAGGGCCTTGCTATGCTGTGGCTGCTTTGTCATGTTCCCTTGCCTGAGCTCGCTTCGTCTTCCTGGCGTGTTGCAAAACTGTCCTCCATGGCTCCGCCTGTTCCCAGTCTTCCCAGTCCCCATCCTAGTAGCTCGCCCTCCATGGCTCCGCCTTTTCCCAGTCTTTCCAGTCCCCGTCCTAGAAGCTCCCACCTGAGGTGCATGTCCTTATGTGGGAGGGAATCTCCGACTTGACGCCGGTGTTGGGGCGGGGAAGATAGCAGGCATTTGTATCTGTTCGGGGGGGGGGGGGGGGGGGGGGGGGGGAGGGGTGTGGCTGGGGAGGGGATTGCTGGAGGGGATTGCTGGAGGGGCCGGTTTCTGATCCGGGACCACCACAAAGTTAGTCTGAAGGTTATGGGACCTGAAAGTCTTCCAGAGGTCTGCTTTGCCAGGTGGGCTCTGTGGTTCTCCATGGTTTCCACTGTATGTTAAGCCCATCCACCAGTTCAGAGAAGATCCTTTGGGGGTCCTGCCAAATCTGGTGATGGGATTCTTGAAGGGCTTCTCTGACCGTAGGGTCTTTTTCTTCAAGGTAGTCACATTTCATTGACTTCCAGGCTTTGTATGTACGGACCTAATCTCTTCTTGTATCGCCTGTTGCGCTTGCTGCAGCCCGAATTGAGGGTCCTTTTTTCTCGAAAGAACATGTAGCTCTCCAGGCCAGCATGAGGACTGTAAGTGAAGAGATTAACGGCAAAAAGGGACCATTGTGTCATCAAGTGCTGGTTTTAACCGAGCAAGAGGAGGCCCAGATCCCACGGGATATGGATGCCAGCGAGGGCCTGGAATGCTGCATTCCACCACCTCCATAACTGGGTAACCATTGGGCAGGCCAGCAGGCAATGTTCTAGAGTTGCACTGGCCGGCTGCGTGGCTCTACCGCAGTAGGCACAGACGGGAGACAATATACTTTTCTGCTCGAGGTTTGTTTTTGATACGATACAGTTGGGGATGGGGAGGCAGCGATGCAAGATTTGCCATTGCAGCGACCTGACATGTGTGGCGATGACAGAAACTCTTCATTGGCAAAGGAAGGTAAGAACCACTCCCGGCAGTAGTTGCTGTAGGTGAGGGGACAGAACCCTCCCATACCACAACTACGTTCCAGAGAGGAAGCATTCACAAAATGTAAGGGTATGCCCCACCTGCTACGCCGTCATGATTGAGCCCTTGTTCAAATGGCTTTCATCCTTGCCTCCCACGGGAACAAAACTAGCCCCAGTCTCGGCACGAAAACAAAAAAAAAGTGCAAAGAGCTTACCATGATTGGGACCTGGAAAACAAAAACAAAAAACAGAAAAAGAAAAACTTCCCAATGGGAGATCAAAGCAAACCTTCACTTTCCTGCGATTCATTCGCGAAAACAAATCCTGGTCGATTTCCAGCCAAATCGACAATGCCTGACAGTCACACACCATAAATACTAACCCGAACATATGGCTACCTTCTTTCGAAGCTCGGTTATGGCAGCCTGGTGCTGGGACTTCGTGATTGCGTGTGTGATCACTTGGTTTTCTTTCTACTTCCTTTCTACTTCCTTACCTTCTTCCCCCGAATACAACGTACAGTAATTATAGCTGTATTTGGGGGAAGAAGGTAGTGGAATTCCCACCCGATGTCTGAGTGGCGTATGAGTAGAAGGATTGAGATCCTTGATGCTGTCGGGATCAAGGAGTTGTGTGGAGGAAGGTGATTACGCCATGATATTAAACTCATGTCATCTTTTTCTTGTTCTTAACTTCTTATTCCATTGTGTATTATCTCACTAATCGGAACATGTGGCTAGTGGAGTTTCCCTCCCGATATCCGCGTTTCCTGGAAGATTGTTGTTAGGGCCCAATCATGAAATGTGGTCAGGGTGCAAAAATCAGATAGGGGAGGCCCTAAGGAGGCCAGCTTGTAGTACAAAAAGGACAGTGAGTGCCGTAGTATTGACACCTCCCCCACGTCCCAAAACACATACCAAAGCAACGCTCTATATCGGGACTCGTTCGGGCCCGTGGAAACATCAATGAGGGAGGAACCTAACGAATGAAGCACTAAGTGTAAAAGAAAAAGCGAGAGATGCGGGGGAGGAGGGAAAAAGGTAAAGAGGACTTTCTTGCAACCCTCTAGCACTCTCTCGTGGTTGACAAAAAAGTAAGCAATAAGGAAAAAAAGTTTGCACTCTACTTGAGTATAAGGATGTGGGCTATAGAAAAGGTTAACCGACCCCCCATTTTTCACCTCAATTTATAAGAAAACCATAAGGCCATCCCAAGCAAACTTCACACCAATCTATAGAGTGCACTTCTTACTAACATATTATTAAAAAAAAAAAAAAAAAAAAAAAAACACATCAAACAGTTCTAAAACAAAAACGGGCAAAAAACAAAATTCCAAAAAAACACAAAATTTGACTCCGAAACCCTAATTTCAGGATCATTCATCGAATCATCGTTACCCAGGGCCGAAAAGTGGGGGTCCCCGTTAACCACTTGTGGAGGGCTAGTATGAAAACATGCTTTTCAAGTTTAAGACAAGGCTGACTGTCGCAAACGGCTCCGCAGGGTCCTGAAATTGGTCAGAATGGCCCTCATAGCAGTAGAAAGAGGTCCAGTCCATATTTGGATAGAGAAAATTGTTGCGGTCGTGTCAGGACCGAACCAAAAAAAAAAAAGGGGGTTAAATGAGCATGGGAATCAGTCTTTGGGCCGTAACTTTTGGCATAATTTCAAATGGTCGAGAGTTGTTTTAGTAGGTCTTAGAATGTGTTTGACAAGGCCCTGGGATGCTAGGACTTGGATCAAGGGGAAATGAGCTCACAAGGCTTGAAAAGGTCAACTCAAGCCCTACTCATGTACACAATTCAAAAAGGCAAAGATTTCCTCAAAGTCGACCACAGCCAAGTAACATATAAAGCAGTAAGGAACAAAACCGTGAAGTGGAAAAGTTTTGAAAAGTCAGGGCAGCAAGACAATAAAGCGTAAGGCAAGGCACATGTCAACGAAAGCAGCAAAGCAGCAATATAAGCAATAAACAGTATGAAGCTAAACTAGAACATGCATAGATGGAGCAGCCTGACAGATAAGCCCTCAATTCTGACGGTTCTCTTACCACCGCCAGGATAGAGGGATATCGCAAGGGCTCTTGAAAAAAAAAAAAAAAAAAGAAGAAGAAGAAGAAGAAGAAGAAGAAGAACATGCATAAAGATGACTAGGTAAGAAAATCAATATTAAATAATAGTATAAGCAGACACTAAAGAGAACACCTAAGAAGTTACAAAATGAGTGAGGCGTAATGCATGGAAACAGCAAGGCAAGCACCAAAACAACAATATGACCTGTAGGCAACAGCATGAGCCAAGATGCATTTTGACACCATACTACCAGGTTTACCCTGTACCTGTCAGCTGCTGTATCTTTTTATTTGTTAGGTGTTTACACTTAAAAGCTATGCAACCAGCCGGGCCAACCGGGTCACCCTGTTTTCCCGGGCGGCCCGGACGTGCAAGGACCAGGGAAGTCCCAGCCAAAACAAAGAAATCCAAAAAATCCAAAACAAAACTATGTTATGCAGAAAAATAAACTGAACAACTTTTGCCTCAGGGTCACATTGAAATTATTTACCACATTTAAAATAGAAAACACAGCTAAAAACTATTTTTTATTTTTTTATTTTATTTTGGCCCAGTTGGGCAAGTGGTCCGGGCCTCTCTGGTAGCCTAGCTTAAAAGACGGAAAATCAGATTTTTCGCTTGTTTTTGAAACTAAGCAAAACTTTTTTTTTTCGCTGGCTTGTATAAAACACCTAATTCTTCATTCAGTTCACTTGCAATGTCATAGGCTTGTCAATGACAGTAGACGGCGAAAATCATTATGGAGAGCTTTCATACGATTAAACACTTTAAGAGTTTCGGTCCATTAAAAACGAAGGAAATCTCGATTCTTGGAACTCTGCATCGTATCCTCACCAACTCTACTAGCCAGACTGAGGCGGTAGAGGTGGTCAAGTGTTTTTTTATTGAAGCTACACAGTTGGGGTATCCAATAGAAGTATTAAGGCGGGCAGTGGGTGCAATTCGAAGGACAAAAATGAAGAAAAAAGCAGCGGCGAAGCTGTTGCACTGGCTATATTGTGAGGGTGCGGCAATAAGAAAAAAAAAAAGGAAGAGAACTATTGCTTGAGTCAGGCACTCCCTACATTGGGAGAGGAGACCAGGCCCTGGGGCACGACTGTCACTGATTTCAGTGATTCACGGAGCAGACATCACAGACCCAACAACCGGTCGCTATACTGACTATAACCGCTTCTCGGCTGAAAAAAGAGCCGGGACTCCGTACAGAGTGCAGCAAACCGCTACATTGGAAAAAGTGAGTCTCTACAAATAATTTAAAACGGGAATTAGTGAAAGAAAGAAATGACGAACTGAAACTGTTTATTCGGTGCATATTCAAGGACACGAGGATGCATGTTTCCTGGGATAGTGGGCTGTGAGGTTGAGCCTACATTGGGACACGGGATCAAGCACCAAGACACGACTGTCACAGATTCCGGAGATTCACGGAGCTGACAACCCAACGGTGGAACCGGTCGCTATACTGACTGTAACCGCTTCGAACATTGGCTGGCTGGATGACGAAAAGAGCCAGGACTCCGTACAAGTGCAGCGAATCGACATATCGGCGAATCGGGCCAGAAAAAGTGAGTAACTACAAATAATTTAGACAGAAATCAGTGAAAGATGCAGTGGATCGACGACACAACAAAGATTCTTCGGGCATAGACAGGGGAACGAGGTGACCTAGGGAAGGAGGATGCACGGCTGGTGTGGAGAAGTCGTCCTGGGATAGGGGGCTGTGAGGCTGAGCCTAGAGGAGCAACTATATAACAGTGCAACACTAAGAGTTCGTCGCCTGAGTGGACGAGGCAGAAGGGCGATGCTGGTGTGTTTAATGCCAGTACTTTCTTTGTTCAGCACATTATGTCCTCCGCGAGGGTAAAGCCTCACATTTTGTGCTACTTGATTTGAACGACTTTTCACGCAGCCCACCTCGAGCATACGGGAGATTATACCCGCGTTGGTCGGTGGGTGAACCTTCTATCGATCCGTCGATGGAAAGGATCGCATGTTGCTTCTCTGTTTGTGCAGGTACAGGTACGCGCTACATATGACGGCATCCAAGCGGAGCGGACGTTACCTTGCTTGTCCCATCGGAGGAGATCGGTTTCTCGGTTTCTCGATTACATCGAATTTACCAAGTTATCGAGCGGCGTTTTAACTTGATTTTCGGACGTCGAATATTTTATGTACCAGTGCGCACGAAGATCCACTGGATGATTGGCGTTTTTACTTGAATTTCGGACATCGAAGATTGTATGTACTAGTGTACACGAAGTTCCACTGGATGATTGGAACAAAGGCAGTGACATGATTGTGTTTTTTTTTAGCGAATCACTTAAGATGATTGGGGCGTAGCGCATTAGTGACGTATTGTGATCTAAACTTCTCTTGGGGTACACGTATGACCTCAGCAGTTAGGCAAGGCAGGTGTAAATTCTACACCTGTTGTTTGGCGCGATTAGAACATTTGTGCGTTTCGCATTCGATCGTAGACTGTCGTGTGCTGATCTGGCAATTTGATCATGCTTTGATCCAAATTTCGGGAGTACAGCTGAGCTTATTCTCATGCGATTGCGGCTATCTGTGGTTATAGACAGCATTAGGAGTCGATCTGTGGAGCGAAGCTACGTAATCAAGGAGCGCGTACTTGACATCACAAGGTGTAAGCCTGCAACCACGAATGAGACGATCACAATCCAGGACGAGATCCAGGTCACCAGACCGGAGGAGGGAGAAAGATGACACACGGAGGGGAAGGTCACCAACGAGGAAATCAGACCGATCAAAAGATCGGTCACACGAGGATAAAAGAAGGCGAGACAGACATCGATCCAGATCTGCATCAATATCGTCAAGCCGGAGAAGACGGCGCAGCCTTTCACGCGAACGAGAGGAAAGGCGGTATGAGTTCTCGTACAACAAACCAGCCTTGGGCAATAGGGCCTAGTTTACTGTGGAACTTCGTGACGAACTTTACTCACTCCGTCGCGAGTTAGATAGGCTCCGCAAGAAAGTTGATAAGCTCGCGGATCAATTCAACACTGAGGCCGAGCGTCGATCGGAGATAGTCACCACTGACAAACTTAAGCTCGCGGTTGAAGCTGCCATCCAGGAGCCTAAGAAGACTGGCGAAGGGAGTTCTCAGCAGGCGAGTAAGGAGAAGATGTGAGACGGCGAGGTCACGAAGATGGCTGTTGAAATGGCCACCCTCAAGAAGCAGCTTGAGGACATGCGGAGTATGAAGTATGAGATCGCATCCCTCAAGGGATCGATCTCTAACCTGAAATCACCGGTGGTGCGGCAGTTCATATCACCACGACAATTTCTCAACGGGAATGGAAAGACTCCGACGAAGAAGAGCACTCTGAAAGCAGGCGGAGGAGAACCAAGTAGAATCAAGAGGAAGACATAGCAAGCAAAAGATCCGCGAAAGAACGCATGGCGATCCTCGGCCTGACGAAGGATTCAGCAAGGGAAGCAACTCTCCGAAGACATGTTGAGCGCTCTCCAGATGGAAGATCTCAAACAATTGTGCGCGATGCATAACATTCGGTACAGAGGCATGCCGCAAGCAAGGGTGGCACTTCGAAAGATTCCAGGGCTGATCATCTCGGATACGGAAGACCTTCCAGATAAGACGGAGACCGGCGACGAAGCACAGGGCAAAAATCCGGATGAGCGGACTGAGGAATCTCAATCCGAAGAGGAGGCAAGCTCCTCCGAGGACGTTGATGTGGAACTCTCCGAAGAGTCGATGGCATCTAGGGACGTTCAACCTAGCTCGCACTAGCAACCACGCACTTATTACTCAAGCCTACCTCCAGCTGCGACATAGAGCCTCATCACACAATGTAGCAGTGCACTTGAAGGACTGATGAAAGATCGAAATTGGAAGGGTTGCACTATAGTCAATAGAGCATTTAGACTTGCCACGCTGTCACTAATGAGTGAAGGGAAGATTAGATGGGCGAAGAGGGTGCACTCACTTATCATTTCACAGAACCTAGACTGGAGAGAACTACTGACGGAGAAAGTGTGTGTTTATGTCTGGATTTCACCTTAGAGTCGACACATGTATGTGGGAAAGACGGAAAGGGGCATTGACAAAAGATGGAAGGAACACGCTATGGTCGTGCTTCGACACAAATGAAAGCAACACACAAAACTGTATTCGTGGATTGCTAAGTTCGGAGTGCACAAATATACATGCATCCCCATCTGGGTAGGAGACGCGGAGAATGTAAAGAAGGTTGAAAAGAAACTGATTCAAAAGTGGAATCCGTTCTTGAACACGCAACACAGACAAGGCAAATCAAGAAGACGAAAAAACAAGAAAAAACACCGTCAGAGAACAAACAAAATTAAACCTTCTATCAATCAGGACGTATCAGTAGTGTTCCTATGTCAGGATAAGATCACCACGCAACTTTCTGATATCATTAAACCCAAGGCGGCCATTGAGTCATTCAAGGGCAACTTATGGGTTGAAGGATGGAAAGTTGTGAAAGAAGATTCGGGGATTCTGTCGTCATTATTGATGGAACAAAGCACCTAATAAGAGACTGCAGATCTGCATTTGAAGAAGGATGTCATGCATTTGTTTCCTGTTGTGTTGAGAATGTTTCCAACTCCATTCGC
>BFEA01000593.1:399520-412029 GCA_003427395.1 Chara braunii | reverse complement strand
GGGAGGACTTGAAACCCTTGGCACACACAGAGAGAGAGAGAGAGAGAGAGAGAGAGAGAGAGAGAGAGAGAGAGAGAGAGAGAGAGAGAGAGAAGGTTGTGGAGGTGGAAAAGGGAGCAGAGGAGAGAATGAAAAGGAGGTGAATGCGAACGTAGAAAGGATAGAGGGTAGGAGAAGATGGCGGTGTTTTCCAATGGGAGACTTGTTCGGGTGGCAGGGAACGAAGGGCTTGCAAATTATTTGTTCAATTTGTGCACAGAGCTTGATCAGAAGGAAGGCAGCAAGGAAGGGCTAGTATGCACACTTCACAAAGCTTGGAGAAATGTCTGCGACCATAAGGAGGAGATCGGCACGCATGCAAGCCTCGGCAAAGTCAAGTGAGTGTCTTTTGGCACCCCCCGGTTTCTTGGGCTTAGGGTTTCATCCTGGTTCGAATGGTGGTCCTAAACGTTTCATCCTGGTTCGAACCAGGTTCGAACCAGGATGAAACGCACACCCTTGCTTTCCTGAGGTGTGCGTTTCATCCTGGTTCGGACCGTGGTCCAAAACCTGGTTCGAATGGTGGTCCTAAACGTTTCATCTTGGTTCGAACCAGGTTCGAACCAGAGGATGAAACGCACACCCTTGCGTTCCTGAGGTGTGCGTTTCATCCTGGTTCGAACCGTGGTTCAAAACCTGTTCTTCCTCGCTGGGCTTTCTTATTCCTACCCAAGTTTTCCAAAACTAGAATATATTTTCGGTCAAGGTATACATCTCCATTTTGGGGTAGATTTCACTATTCATTTTAATTTGGGGGGTGATCTCCGCCATCTGTTTTGGATCAGGAGAAAGGTTGCATTTTCCATTTCCGTTCTTGGGTTGGTTTGGTTGGAGTGGAGTGGTGTGGGGTGGGGTGGTGTGGGGTTTGTTATGGGGTGGATGGGGTGGTGTGGGGTTTGTTATGGGGTGGATGGGGTGGGATGGGGGTTATGATGGGGTGGATAGGGTGGGGTGGGGTGGGGTGGGGTGAGGTGGGGTGGATTTTCCACTAATCCGTTATGAGGGGGGGGGTTTGGTGAACCATTTGCATTTTGGTGTGGGGTGGATTGGATTCCACTATTCATTTCTGTTATGTGGGGCGGTTTCTACTGATCCATTTTGGGGGAGGATTTTCACGATTTATTTCCATTTTGGTATGGATGTAATGAACCCAGTCTTGGTGTTGAGAAGCGTATCAGCAACGCAATAGAAGTCTGAACCCAGCGTGACTCATGAGTCTCCAACAACAATCGCAAGTCCATGTTACGATTATGTGCACAATTCCGGAGTATTGTCTTGTCAAAGAAGAGCATGAGAGAATATCAAGAGGAGAGAAAAGACAGAGAAGAGGAGGAGGAGAATCTCAATGATAATCAATAGTGCATGTATGTCTCCCTCTCTTCCACTCCCACTTCGGGCTTCTTCCCTATCGCTACCTCAGCAGTGTACGTTCCTTCTGACGTCCTCTGACATAATCACTCTGCAGATCATCACAGGGCGCCCATCCTCCCTCCACATTAGCAATCAGATATGGATGATGGTGCAACACTTTTCACCTTCGTGGAGACAGCAGCAGATCACACGTGTCGTCGCCAGGTAAGTCCAGGTAAGCTTCTCCTCATCTCCTGTCAGTTTAACAGCCCTGATCCTCCTCCTCCTCGCCTATCCTCATCACCTAGTCTTCACCCACGCGGCTATGGTCGCGCCAACATAATCTCCCTCTAGGCTGGCGCCCACCAGCAGCATCTGCTGGCGCCAGAACGCAGCTCCAGCAGCCTCACGATACAGCACTAGCATCAAGCCAGCGCGCGGCCAAATGATCTCCATGGGGTCTGGTCAACGCTTTATGGGGTTGACTCGGGTTTACCAGCCTCCACAGGTTGACCAGCCTCCAGTCTCCTTGGGTCGACGGCGCAGATGAATAGGAAGCCAATGGCCGTCCAGATGCAGCGCAGTTCCCAATTTCGCTTTTGTCCCATTTGGACTGGAATCTTCTGCATACCTGCAGACAACCAATGATGCGCATCTGATCGACGGCCATGGCTTGGGTGACCAGCGGGGTTGACTTTGACTTTGGACCTGATTCTCCCCGTGCTGAGTCTGACCGTTGAATTTCCAAAAGTCAACTGTCTCTCGTGGGGGGTCTGGACCCAGTTTTTGACTCAGGCCAGGGTATCCCAAGACCCTAGGTCCTTTTTCTCAGACATTGTGCAGGCTTGGGACGTGCCTTTTTGACCCTGTTTCAGGCCCTTTGACCAAAAGTGACGACCCTTAGCCCGCGGCAGTGCGGATTTGAATTTTGAACTGAGTTTAGTGCATGGATTTCATTATCCATTTAAGGTATGTGATGGTTTCCACTATCCATTTTAGGAATTTGTTTTTTCACTATTGATTTCTGTTTGGGCTGGATTTCAATATCCCCCTTTCAGGTATTCCCAATATCCATTTTGGGGCCAGGTTTTTCACTATTTGTTTCCGTTTTACGTGGATTTCACTATCCATTTCAGGTATACGGTGGTTTTCACTATCCCTTTTGGCGCAGCTTCGTCACTCTTCATTTCCGTTTTTTTCTGTGGATTCCACTATCTATTTTTTGGGGGGAAAGGCAGGTTTCTCGATCTCATTTGCACTTCGGCATTTTCGGGGTTTTGAAAACCCATTCCTCTCTTTTGAGAGAATGCTGGTTTAGACTTTAAAAAACTTCCAACTTCAAAGTAGGTTTTACGTCAAAACTTCAGACTCGCGAGGGAAGTACCTTTGTGTGTGTGCAACGGATGCCAGACATAAATTGGTCTGATCGACATGCCATAAATGTTTTCCTGCCATAAATTGGGGGCTTTGAGTGTAATCGATATCTCGGAAGATTTGTGTTTCACGGGGCTTTGATTATCAGAAAGATTGTCTTTGCGACTCTGAAAACTTCACTGACCCTTCCTTTTCTTGCTCATTAGATGAGAGGCTCACCGCTTCTTGAGAGTCCTGGGTGCCAAATTACAGAGCGGGTCCCCGGTTGGCACGCACACAGACACTCTCCTCAAGAAGTGGGGAGTGATTGTCTTTATGATAAGAAAGAGATCCTGTGAGTGATTCTGCAATCAGCAGATCACAGGCACACACAGCTCCTGGGGGGGTTGTGAAAAGACTGTGTGGGGCTGTTCGTTTGCGAACATGCAATCTAAATCTTATGTTGACACTCACAGGACTAGAAACTTCAAACGGAATGACAGAGGCCTCCAACTGTCCGATTGTCAGTTTCGTGGGTGCCTCTGAAGATAGCTGAGGTTGAATCAGGTGCTGCTGACTAGTCATCCAATAGTTCGTTTGTTTGTGTGTGTGTGTGTGTGTGTGTGTGTGTGTGTGTGTGTGTGTGTGTTGGATTTGCACCATGACAGCCACTATTCCACCCAGATCAGTAGATCCAAATCGAAGCAGCTGTAGTCCTATTGCAGACAACGAAAACACTTGAGTTGAGACCAACCGACAGTGAAACAGTTTTACCTCTATAGCAAGCAACATGGATCACAATAGATCCGTTTAGATCCCTTTCTTAAGTGCGTTTACTTTTGCTGTCTTTGGGGTACCCCATTGCAGCTCCCCTTTTACTATGCCTCTCGCGTACAGGCCTGGCCACAGCTGGCCACATCCCTGTGTGCACACTTGCACGTTATGAAAGGAGGCAGAGTAAAAGGGGAGGTATACTCCTGTTCATTTCATTCCTCTGTGTGTGTGTGTGTGTGTGTGTGCACTTGTGCGCACGAGGTTATTTCATTCGATTAGGATGTGATCCGTCAACTTGATTAAATTGTATGGCAGTGATGCATTAGTGAAAAACACTGGAAAGAGATGATTCTTCTTTATTCATTTTGCTGTAGGGTAAGCGCTTATCTAAGGGCATACTCACGGTAGGGACAGTGAACCCTAAATTGTATCCAGCCATAACTAAGGTCACGTTCAGTAGAGGAAGTCCTGTTAGAGTATGCCCTAATAATCTAGTCATAATGCCTACCTATCCTCAAGTTAATTAATTCCATTGTCATCACTCTGATGAGTCTGATCTAATGGCTTTGGGTAATTTTTGTTTGGCAGGGGAATTGGAAAGTGGGTGTGCCAGCAGGCCAAGAAATACTATGAAGAGAACAACCTGGAGCTTGGCTATGATGACATTTCGCAGACGGAAAATGGGCATGGGGCGAGTGCAAGCGCTGCCGGTGATCAAGTGGCAAACGGCGGTGAGTTAAGGCGTACTACAACAATCAGATACGACTTCCGAGGATGTAGTAGATAGATGAAAAGGTCTGCTTTTATGGCCAAATACATGCAGTTTTGAAAAAAAAATAGTGTGCGTATGTATATGACCTTAGGCAATAAATTTTGAAAATGGGACTGATGTTGAGGTAGTCCCTTGCGAGGAAACTTTCCCTGGCTGCCTATTTCATGTGAGAGCCTGCTCTAACAATGCCACGAGGAGGAGGGCTCTCACTCTGCACTCTACTGAGGTGCCCTGGGTGCTGCACTGAGCTTTTTTCCCACCCTCAACCTGCACAGACCTTTCAAAGCAATAAAAGAAAGAAAAGACAAAAAAAGGGAAAAAAAGAGGAAAGAAAAAAGCGAAAATGAAAAGTCAAGGAAATTTAACTCACCTGTGTGCTATTGGAACAAAGACCGACTGATGAATGTTGGATGTCTGGCATTAGAATTTAGAACCTCAACGACATGTGCAGCATCAAGATGGAAAAAAGGAGGATAAAAATACTGAGCAAACTACCAAACATTGCGAAAAAAAAGAGGACAAATGGGGGTGTGAATTTGCTCCAGCGTCCACACACACCTCACAGCATCTGTGTGTGTATGTTTCGGTGTGTGTGGTCAGGAGAGTCAATGTCTACACCTTTTCCCCCCCTCCTTTGTAGGGAGGGGGCGGGGGGCGAGAAGGCCCTGCTGTAATATCTTTGTCTAGCGCTTTGTAAAGAGACCAGATCGAAAAAGGTGTCCGGTACAGTCCGTACTTCACTACTCTTTGTTTGTTTTTGTTTTTTTTTCTCCCCCCCCCAGATCCTTATGGTTCTGGCTCCTTTTCCATTCTGGGGAGCATCAGTCTGGATCCTTTTCCACCAGCAAGTCATAAAACTTTGCAATAAATACACACTCCAAAAAAGTCATAAAACAGTATTGAAACTTGCAATAAATACACACTCCAACACTTGTAGTCTTCTCCCCATTATGGTTGAGAGATACTAGCGGGCGGCATTGATTACTTACTTCTGGAAGAATGTACCTCCCCTCACCCCTGCCTAAATTAGCCTGTTAACACTTCCTTGTAACCTCCAGACCCACTACTCTGCTGTTGTTCGTGTCCAACTGGTACCATAATGTATATATTTTTAATTAATTTATTTATTTATGTATGTATTTCAAACAAAGCAGAATCATTTCATTCATGAATTGAAATTCAGGGCCGGGGACCATGGACGGCTTTCGGTTAGGGAGGATGGAGTCTTAAATGGTACACCATATAATGTATGGAAGATGCTAAATGTCGGAAACGAAGTCACAATCGAGGGGATCAGACTCCAGAACCTAGAAGATATAGACCGAGAGATCTGTGGGGCCTGCCACTCAGAGAGGAGTTGGTGAAGTAATGCAAAAACCCATGACAAACTGAACAGCTTTTGCCTCAGGGCCGAATCAAAATTCCTTACCAAATTGAAAATAAAAATTAGAAGTTAAAAATATATATTTTATTATTTTTTATTTCTATTCTTTCTTGGGCCGGGCTACTGTGGTAGCATAGGACAGAAACTCTGCCGGTGATTTTCACGCTTTCTGTGCCGGTGATTTTCATTGATTTCTGTGCCGGTGATTTTCATCGCTTTCTGTGCCGGTGATTTTCTTTGCTTTCTGTGCCAGTGATTCTCATCGCTCTTTCTGAGGTTTTGAATGCGTGTAAGAACCTACAAGTTTTGTGGTTGACTGTTATTATTTACTTATTTCTGTTGTTCTTTTGTTTTGCATTCTGTTTCCAGAAACACAGCAGAAAAAAGGGAGGAGATATTTACCCAAGATTAATTCTGCTCCTTTTGCTCTTCTCATTACTCTATACAGGTGATTCCGAAAACTGCACCAGCCTTGTTGTTTATCCAATTTCTTTCAGTATCATTTCCGTTTCTTTTTCCGTTGTCGGCCTGTTTCCTTGCTTCCTCCCCTATTCCTCTACTTCCTCCCCAACTTCCTCCCCTGCTTTGTCCGTGGCTTCCTCCCCTACTTCCTTACTTCCTCCCCTTGGACCTCCTGGCCTCACTTATTCTCTTCCTTATTCCCCACCCCTCCCTTTCTCTCGTCTTCACTCCATTGCTGCCTTGCTGACTACTGTCTTAACTGGAAAAGAACATACATACGTTCTATTTGACTTTCCTCTGAAAAATGGGTCCCCAGAAATCGCTGATTTTTTTTTTCCGAATAGAACGTACGGTTGAATACAACCTACGGTCAAATGTAACGTAGGTATGTTGTACTCGAATACCCCGTACGTTGTATTCGAATGTTTTGGAAACTTTGATTAAAAAACAAAATCCGGAAAAAAAAGTTGTACAGTATTGGAATACAAACAACTTTTGCCTGAACTAAGTGAAAACGCCTGCCACAGAGTTTCTGAGCAATTTGGCCATTCACTACGGAAGTGCAGTAACCCGTGTTCCGCAGCAGTCTGGGGGCCCGAAACTGCGCCCAGACGACACAGGCCAAACACGGCCTGCGCCAGGCAGTGCGACCACGCACTGCCCCCTGGAAAGTCAAGGGTCCAAGTCAACTGTCAGGTCAAAGGTACCGCGCCCAGGCCCTTGGTGGGATACACTCACTTGTTGTGCGCAGGTACCCAGACAGCATCAAGGCCGCAGGGAATTCTGTTTCAGGCCAATCTGGGCCGTCGTTTGCGTTGAGATCTCGACGGCTGAGGGATGCAGCACCTGGGGTCCAGACCCCGCATCAACGCTACATAAGCGTTGACCTCCTGGCTTCGAGGAACATTCTGTCTTGCATCAATGCTGACTTCACGCGTTGACAACGACGCTAGCTCGACGCTGCGACGCTGGCTGGACGCTGGCTCTACGCTGGCAACTGGGCGAACTACGGCGACGCTCTGCTGGCTCGGCATAGTGGCTGGCTTGCAATTGTCTTCTGGGCATGCTGACGTGGCAGCTGCCATGCGCCGCCGCTGATGTGGCCGCTGCGACGTATATTATTATTGTTGACGTGGCGAGGCTATGCGACTGGTATTGCTGTTCTGTTTCGACGACATTCGGGAGGAGATCATGACTGTGGGGTGATAGTGGATACGTACCTGGTTATCTTGACGTCGACATTGCTCCAGCTTGCTGATGAGGACTGGTTGACGTGCCACGAGGCACATTGTGTTAGAACTTCAGATTCGCGTTCAGATTATTGATTACTGAGGTGGTGATCGAGGAGGGCGCCCGAAGGAGAAGTGGGCATTGTCTTCTATTTTCTTTCTAAGTCTATTCTCCCTCCTCTCTCCTTCGTCTGTGTATGTTTTCCCATCTCATTCTATCCGGAGACGATTATGATTATTGACAATCATCAGCAGGTTGATATTCATCTGGGCTTGCATTGTTGACAAGTGTCTTCATGATCTGGTTCATTGCAGGAAGCATGTGGGATGTCGAAAATTGTCTTCCAGAGGTTCGGCGGAAAGCAGTGGGGTCCTTGGCTAAGTCATTTTGTCTCACTTGTACTGTTTTTTTTTTTTCTCGTTGCTGGGCCAGTTGGTGTGCAAGTGGTTTGGACCAACTCTTCTTCTGATTGCTGAGTCAGCAACAAAATGTGCCTGCGTCATGTTTTCGGGCTTGCTGTTGCACGAGCCTTGGTAGTTAGTGTGTATGCCTGCATCGTGGACAGAGAGGAATGGAGTCGAATGGATGCTAAGCCATGGATGGATGGTTGGTTGGTTGGGCAACGGTCCTTCGGTGCGCAGGGCAAAAGTGAAAGGCCAGTCATACATGCTTAAGGCAGATCTTATTGCTGCGACAGAGGAGAGTGGTCTCTCCCATGCTCCCATCAGGTATGTTGATCTGTTTTGGACATGGAGTTTCTTTTCTTGTGGGCCGACTTACTGACCAATCTATTTATTTGTTTTTTGGAAGTGGGATTAACCCCTAACATTATTGCATCGATCTGATTCCGTCTGGGGCTTTGAAGTTTGAACTCATGGTCTGTTTATCAACAGTTACATGTGCATACCTCTTAGCCACGTGCGCTTGGCGATTGACCTACTGCCTGTTAGTTTGTAGACTGCATGGAAAATTGAAAATACCCAGTAGCGAGCCCAAGACTGGAGAATCCACATCAGCAGGCATTCCGTTACTGGCAAAGAATGTTCTTTTGGTCGATAGGTATGTGACAACAGAGTTCTTTTCGTAGTCCCAATACCAGTGATGTTTTAAGGACGCCTTACAATTGGTATTGTGACTACGTAAGGAACTGTTGTCATACATCGATCAAAGTATAAGAGCGCACTTTGCCAGGTTGGTAGGCTTACATGTTCTGGACTTCTAGTACGTTTTTCCTCACAAATTTGCTAGGTTGGTGGGCAGGCAAGCACACGTTCGGTGGGATGAGCAATCGGTTGCATTGTGCCCAGTTTTCAGAAATGCGGAATCAGGACACAACACAGGTTTGCATTTTTTGGGAGTCAGGCAGGTCACACACACTGCAGCACACATTTGCGTTTTCCCTGTGATGAGCACGATACGAACGTGCTCGAGTGTCGAAGTCTCCGAAGTGGACTAGATTGGGGTCCAAATCATCCAGATGAAGTCGGATGAAAATCCTACTAGCCCTCACAGAAGTGATGTGCCACATGCAGTGTATATCTGCAGGAGGCTCGTTCTGATCCAGAGGATAGTTGTGTTGCGTGAAAGATTGACTACGCGAGGGGAAGAGGTTTGGGATGGAGGTCTGTTTCCTTCTCTAATGAAAGGACTTCTTCTTGATGCCATATGTGAGGATCACCACATCAAAAAATTTATTGCCATGTAGGAAAATTTTCACGCAATTGAATTGCTAGGAACTTTATCTCCTGAAAGCACCAGTCCCTTTTCCAGCTATTTTGTACAGGCGTGGCGGTTATCCTGTGAGTCGGGTCTACTTKACGGAAAAAGCTGGCTATGTCAGGCAAATCATGCGCCACGCCAGTTTGGCAGGAATTGGCGCGCGGCAAGACGCGCGTCAGGAAAAAAAGGTTCAGAGGGACTCGTGGTTTTTAAGTTATACATCATCAGATCCTTAAGGCCTCGCTCCACTACTCTCGAAATGTGCAAAAGGAGAGCGAATCTTCCGCGAGAACATGGAAAGATACACTGCCATGGTTTTTGTCTTTTGTGCATATAGAGAGTAGTGGAGCGAGGCCCTTAGTCTACCACTTCACTTACTTTGCCTCCTACTGCTGCTGCGCTGCCAAATTTCCAGTTCGACGATTTTGTTGAATCAGTGATTTCAGTCTCAAGCTCTGCTTTCTGATACTTGAAAACCAATTATCGAGAGAAACTCCGGAGCTGAGCCAGTTCATTCCTCTTGGGAAGACCCCTTCGGTCACCAACTTTACCAGTCCATTCCGATGTGTGTCGTCTTCTACTGCATGGCATGTGGCCGATCAGCTGCTTGAATATGTAAGGTTTCCTCTGCTGGTGATCCTCAAGCTTGCCCTGGATCTTTACTCTTTACACTCCTGCTGGATTTTGCTTTGCGTGCAGAGGTGATGGTACGCGGATGGTGCCGGGAAGAGCTGGTGGCTTCAATGCACGAGACTTATATGATGGGTGGACTTGCATGAACAAACAGCTGATCCCCAAGGGTCTTGTGGTCAAGTCCAACTTACCTGCCAAGTAAGGACACCACTTATCAGTTGCAAACTATAAGTCAGCTGCAGCTCGATTTCCAGATTTTTCTCTCTAATCCCTCATCCCCGTTTGCTTCCTTTTGGCCCATGGATGTGTGACAATATCTGGTCGTGTTTGAAAAAGCCCCTCATGCCAGTTGCCTTCCACCTCTCCCCTCCTCCCTCCCTCCCTCCCCACCTTCCTCTCCCATCGTCTCTGCATGGGGGGTCAAACACAACCGGATATTGTCTTTGCTTTCCTCCTCTGCCCTCGTTCCTCCCCACCTTCAGCTCCCACCATCTGTCCGCCCCCACCCTTCTCCCTTCCCATCTGTCCTCCCTTCCTCTCTCCCGGCCTCCTTCCCTCGTCTGCCTTGCCTGCCAAATGTTAGGAGTGTTGGCATGGAGAGTCTATGAAGCAGAGATACAAAACGGACCGACATGGACTCCATGCACTACAGGCTGCAGGCAAGCGACCAGAAGGCAGGGAAGAGAAACCATACTTGTCACGAGAGTTGAGGCCAGGCCGACATTTCTTCCCTGTCCTTCTGCCCGTTATCTCAAATCTTGCTGAGTTGCATACCGAATAATAATCAAGTAAAGACCGTAGACAAGCGACCAGAGGGCAGGGTATAAAAACCATACTGGACAGGAGGCGTCAGGCCAGACCGATGTCTCTTCCCTCTCCTCCCGCCTGTTGTCTCAAATGTTGCTGAGTCCAATGGGCTTGTAGCTGGGCCCTTTTCTTCCCTTCACAGCCACTCGTCATGAGTCCTTGTCACACTCACCTTCCACCAAATGATCTCTCAGACTCACGTTCTGTTTCGACTGCTCCATTTCTGTTGTTGCGCCATTGCTGCTGAATGCGTCTGAAAAGTCAAGCAAAGCATGGGGCCCTACTCTCACGAAATGTAATCTTACCTGTGTACAGCTTACGAGTCAAGGCAGCTACCTTTGATGTTGGGTGACTTTCTTCAGTTGTCCCGCACCTGCTATTGTTGGTTGGATGCCTTTGTTCAGGCAGTGATGGCTTTCCCAACCAGTACTCCTTGTTGGCCAGGTATATGTTGACAGAGGAGGGAGAGCAAACAGCATATGAGTGCATGGTCCGTGCAGGACTCGCAAGCAAAGATGACGATTGCCTTGCGCAGCGGCAAGGCAGCAATGCTCTTGCGACAACAAGTGCCACAGCACCATTCCCTGGCCACACATCGTTGGCAAAGTCGGATGGACTGTGCTCAGAGAGTGGAACTGCCACGAGACCCACTAAAAGAACGAAGAAGAACCAGCCCAAGTCTTCAACAGCCACAGCCAGCAGGGATGACATGGTCGCACAAGCACAAGAGCTCGGACAGACAGCCGATGTCCATCAGACTGGAAGGACTGATGAGGAGCGACAGGGCCGTGGCCTAGCAAGTGGTGGAATGGCTAGGCCGTGTTCATTTGCTGCACCTGCAGATTCTCATTCTGTTGATATCGACCCGAATCTCAAGTCAGAGGGAATTGCTCAGGTGAGGAAGCCTGTGGGTGAGTGGTTGACCTCTTTTCAGGCCCTCCGATCTAACTAAGGTCAGTCTGTGTTATCAGTTTCTGCAGGGATATCTCTTTCCAGTGTATGGAGCATTGTTACCAATTGGGCACACATGCCCACTCCCGTGTTCTCTAGAACATGACACACGCTGATCATGGGTGTGTGCAAACTATCTTCCCCGTTGTAAAACAATCATGCCGACGATGCGTTGTGTTGGGGGGAAGATACGGTAGTAGGATTGTTGCAACAGTGGCTGGTAGCACAAAGAATCAAACGAGCTGTGTAGGAGGCAGGAGGCGGAGGAGTATCAAGAGCAAGAGGACAGCGGGGATGGAGAAATTCGAGGCAGAGGTGAATGGCAACGAAAATGGGAGAACTGGGAGGGAGGTCGAAGGGGAGGAGGATCAAAATTGGTTATGGTTGTTATGGCGTGTGTTCCTCTCAGTGGCAGTAGTCATGGTCATTCTGGCAGTTGTGGTTGTAGCGTCACAGCAATGGTGGTTGTTGTTGGTAATAGCTTGGTATGCTGATGGTTGTAGACGTCGTGGTGGTGGTGGTTAACGTTAATTTTAACGTTGGTGCCAGGAATGGCAGTAACCATCTGGTTGTCCTAGTTCTGGCAATGGTGGCGGTTGTAGTGAAAATAGTGCTGGCTATGGTTGCAGGAGTAACAGACCCAGAAGCTGCAAGAATGGTGATTGTTGTTGTGGTAGTAAAGGTGGATGTCGTATTGAGGTTGGTAGAAGAGGACAGTAGCGAAGAAGAAGAAGGAGAAGGAGAAGGAGAAAAGAGAAAGAATAATCCTGCGCCCAGAATCGGGTCTTGCATGTTGCTCTCCTGAGACCCGCAGAACCAGTTAAGCCCAGGGTGGGGGCTCACCCAATGCGTTTTTTTGGCGGTTCGTCAGTGTTGCATACCCAGACGGTCGGCAGCCCTTGACTGGTCGGCAACTACCAGTCGGGGGTCGTCGGCACCACGCAAAAAAAAACAGAAAAAAAAAGTGTCCAGAACCCCTAATAACCCCATCAACACCCCCAATACCCCCATACACCCCCCCAACACCCCCAAACC
>BFEA01000593.1:361757-387500 GCA_003427395.1 Chara braunii | reverse complement strand
AGAGAGAGAGAGAGAGAGAGAGAGAGAGAGAGAGAGAGAGAGAGAGAGAGAAGCAGGTCGTATGATGTGTGTTCTTTTTTTTTCGGGGTCAGGAAGAGATCGGGGACAGGTACTTGTTATACGTGTTCCTTCCGTTTATGTGCTTGTTCTTTTCTCCTCTTCTGCAGAACGATGAGAAGAAGCCTTAAAATAGGATGAACAGCTTTTGAGAAAACACACGAACCTCAAAACAGGACGAAGAGATTTATAGAAACCGTAGTTCAGCGTCCCTCGGGACATCCCTTAAAATTGGAATGATAGTTACGATACAGAGAAGATAGATTAGCATGGCCCCTGTGCAAGGATGACGCTCGTAAATCGAGAAATGGTCCCCCCCCCCCCCCCCAAAAAAAAAAAAAAAAAAAAAAAAAAAAAAAAAACATTGTTCAAGTAAGCAATGTAACGATTCTTGGGTAGTTTTTCGCCGTGTATATGTTGGCGAGTGGGAACTGATGTTTCTTTGAACCACCGTCTTTTTTTGGCAGGGCATTGACCACCGAGCTCATGAATGGTTTCGACATGCTTCGGACTGCGAATTACCAAGAAACCGTCCGCAGGTATCGAGAGCTGACACGGGCGATTGTTGACTTGTATGCTGAGCGACGGGGATGCCATAGCCATAGGACTCCTGGCATAAGGACGTGTGGAGATGAAGGGGAAGGGGAATGTGATGACAATGACAGTGCAGCAGCTAGTTGCAAGAGTTTTACAGAATTCTGTGAGCACATGAGAGATGTGCAGAAGCAGACCGTCACTGACATTTTTGGCTTGATGGTCATGCAGGTGAGATACACTTTGGAACGAAAACTTTGGCCTGCAGGTCTCTGCAGGGATGCAAGCCCATGTCTGCTGACATAACGTAATTCATGGATTGACAGAAATCGGAAATTCCTTCTTTTTTTTCTTTTCCTTTTCCTTTCCTTTGAGAGTTTAATGTGCTTTGATCCCAACACTGTGACATATTTAAAGAAGGCAAGCTTTATCGACTGAACTTTGTCGAAGCTGGCTGTGAAGTTTGAAGTTTGAACTCATGAGGTCTATATATATTTAGTAACGGTCCTACTGAATGCGGAGAAGTAAAAAATGACAGATCCTCCGCCACTCTCATCGTAAAAACAAACAAACAAGGAAGAGTAGTATGTCAGCATGCAAACAGAGCACAGATGAAAGACAAGTCAAGCAAACCATGGGCAAGAGTCAGTTGGACTTTGACAAAGAGAACACTCAATTTGTGGGGATGCTGTGCTTTCCAAAGAGTGGAAACTTCGAAAGCAATGGTTATAACAATCGCCAGGACAACGCTGGCCGGGAGCTGGGGTGGGTCGCGCACTGCCCTCTAACTTAGCGTGTTGAGGCCTGGTACTGTCCGGGTGTCGAGAACATGACAGCCAAGGTACGTTATGTTCTGGTCTATTGAGCCTCATTCAGAACGTTGGTATTCGGTAGGTTTTCTGGATGCGAGGCCAGAAGCTGTTTATGATTTTTTCTGAGTTTTTCTGAATTGTTCTCAGCCGAAGCCGGGTAATGGCCCCCAGTCTCTCAAATTGTTCCCCTGTATTGTCAGAAGGGACGCTGCGCCCGGTTCCCAGCACGTGTTTCTCCCCACGAATATAGATTGGAGTATGGTCCCAAATAATTATAAAAAAAAAAGGTTATAAAATTATAAATTAGAATACCAACTGTACTGAATCTACTGATATGACGACTCAAGTTCAATCCCGACATCTTTTTTCCAAACTTGTCTCGGCATTAGCCTAGGCTCTCTCTCAAATGCAAAACGGTTCCTCCCAGTTCTCCTCGGCAGCAGCGCCAAAAGTATGTTCTATTCTTGCCTGAATTGGACTCAGCAAATACTATCCTGGGTCGTTGTAAGACTCGTAAAAAAAAAAAAAAAAAAAAAAGCCTCGTAACCATTTGGATGGTAAGCAGGATCACTGTAGTTAGACCCCATGACTGTCGGCAGCTTGGCGCTGTTTGTTGGTGTGGTCTGATCATCTGAAATCGCTGTGTCTCGGTCTGTCACCACAGACACGCAGAGTTCGATTGTGAATTTTGACTTCCTAAGGAAGATTTCTTCACTTTTCCTTGTGCTCCCTTGGAGCACCAGAGCACGAGCGTCGAGTGATATGATCGTCATTTTTTATTTCAAAGGTTTCACCTGAACTTTGTTATTGCGGGCACTTGATCTGGCAGGATGTGAAGTCTTAACTCGTGACCGGCATGTGTGTACCCTTCAGTTACATGGGCTGGGTTTGTGAAATCTGGTCATAGTATGCCGGCAGTGCTCTTTTCTATTTCAGGCTCGATTGGGGAAAGAACCACCTTTCGTGGACCAGCAGATTTCACTTGAGCTCGCGGAGGAAAAAGTTTATAGACTCGTCACACTTGTCCTGCCTTGTGCTCCCCACTGCTTTGCAAAGTAAGCCATCTCACAGGGCAGGGGTAAATGATGCAGGGTCTGCATTCACCTACCGCTGCTGGAATCGCCACACTCAGCTATTCTTCTATAAGTTCTATTCCATACGGAAGGCTCGCTTGCTATCATTGCTTTAGCAGGGTCCAACCTTTCCACAATAATATATACCCCACCTTTGACTTTCCAGGATGACTATCTACAGTTGGCACGTAACATTCTCTCACAAAATCCCCAGGATGACTAACCTCAAATGGCACGACGTGCTCTGCTCCTTAGATGTGGATTGTACACAGTGTAGTGTCATGAAGCATCACTGGTGATGGGAATTGACTTTTCAGTGTTTTCCGGAAGAACTTGATTCTTTGAGTTTCCTTGGCAAACTTTGCAGAAACTGCCTGCCCTTCTTGTTTTCTTTTGTTTTTTTTTTCCCGCCGGTGTAGCGGCTGTTTCTTTCTGTCCCTTTGTTCACTGCATGGGAAGAAACACAGACAAGTTTTGACATCCGTCTGTCTCCATTTGGCTTGCAGGTTCGGGGAGTTGCAGAAGACGTGGCGCTTGCGATCACCACAAAATATCCCACTCTCCAACATCTGGTCAAAGCGTACATTGCACTGGTGAGATAGAATCGAATCACTCTATTTGAGTCTATTGTTTCTGGATTAGCAAGGGAAAAAGGCTGTGGGAAAAGGAAGTCCAACGCTCAACGAGTGAGCTTCCATGTGCATGACTTCGCTTCAGAACTTGATGAAGTTTTCAACGGGCTCCGTGTTTTCTCTCTCTTTTTTGCACTTTTTCTGTTACTGTTTACTGTGTGTTTGTGATTAGAAAAATCATTCAAAAATGTCTGCAATTCTTTCCAACATCTGGTAAGCTGTGATTCCGCAGCACGATTGTCCTGTCCGGTTCTCTGGCAAATTGACAGCATTGTTATGAACTTGGTTGTCTGACAATTGGATTGCCACTCACACTCAGAAGTACTCACACACGCCCATACATGTATGAGACAAAGGGGACAAGGAGACAGGGTCCAACTGCACACCGATCAGAGATAAACAGCGGAATAGCAAATATGCACAGAAGGGGAGAACACACTCAGTGTTTCTCTCTCCCTGACACACTCCCAGCAACCAATCACAATTGACACTGCGAAGATCACAATTGGAAATTAACCCAGATGATGAGCCAACTCAACACAGTTAACCTCAATTATCGTAACAGAGTTCAACCCAGTATCTCGCCACTCCAGAACCACACACTCCACTCACTACTACACTCTCAGAGTCTAGCGCTGCACAGTAACAGCCTCCCAGAGGCCAGTGCCATACACCCAGATGCAGATCATGAACAGCGAAGTAGTCCCCAGTGCCGATGAGTCACTCTGACGATGAAGAAGGCAGCTATGGCTGCCTGGCTGCTACCGCAGCACTAGTACCCACATATACTCAGTGAAGACCTCCGATATAGTCCTGCCAGCGCAGATATCCCCAGGGGATAGATGCGCTGAGTACAGCCCCAGCTATGGCTGTCTCAGAAGGCTGGCTATGGCTGCTCCACTGCGCTGATGTCTCAGGTGCCGCTGTAGGCATTCAGTGCTGCACAACTTGGTTGGCCACAAACGCTGCACACGAAAAATGAAAGCCAAAAGTCCCTAACTATCGGGCCTACCTTGCCTATAGTTCCCGGCCTAACCTACTGGACCGAAACTACTACCGGTACCATTGCCCTAAGGGCCTACCCGGCCTCTACAGCAGTCCTACAGCACTTAGGGCGCAGTGCCCCTTAGGGCCTGCAAACACTCAAACTCTACCGCTGTTAATTCTATTCTATTTTTAGAACAGCGGACAGCCCTCAGTGCGACCACAAAAAAGCACAGCAATCACACAGTAACAAACATGCCGCAAACTCAGCAGGCAAAACCACACCATAGTGTACAACCCCGCAGACAGATACGGCAGCAAGCAGCAAGTCATTACAGCATCATGGTCATTTTAATTTCTCATTGTTATTTGCCTTGGCCGAGTTTTACGGTCATGTTTTTTTTTCTTTTTTTTTTCTTTTTCATCGTCCATTCTTGGGTCGAGCGGCAGCAGCCATGGTATCAGGAGGAGAGCGTTGAAAAAAGCCATCAGTGGCAGAGCAGTAGTAGTAGCAAGAGGAGGAGAAGAAAGAGGAGGAGGAGGAGGAGGAGGATGCAATGAAGCCATCCGTATTGGAAGGCCAACACTTGACTTCAGTCAACGTAACTTAACAGTTCTACATAGAGGCTAGCTAGGTTGGGGTGTTCACCTCTTCTAAAATTCCTACCTCTGTAATCGGATCCCTTGCAACCACGCCAGTGAACACACACGATGCCTGCGTTTGCATGCGACCACACGGCACATGCAGGGTGCACAGCGTGTGTGCACACTCAAAAGAAAATGTAACAGAAAAAAGTTCAACAAAACCTATTTTCCAAAAACGTATGTGATGTAAAACGTTATTTTGAGCAACTCTTGGTTGAGACATCTAATAAGTAAAAAGAACCAGCAAGTGAGGAGAAAAAAAAAATCTAGATGCAAAAGCTCACGAGTAAAACGAGTCGAAAGCAGAACGTCAAAGCCGAGAGCACACCAATGCAAGTACACCCTGAACAGTGAAGTCTCCTGACAATTAAAGCCCTCTTCACGTCTCCAACAATCAATACATCAACAGAGTAGTAGCCCTACCTATGATGTGTCCACCTAAACTACTTCCCCGCACGCCTGTACCTTCTAGCCTACTTCCTCTCTCTCTCTCTCTCTCTCTCTCTCTCTCTCTCTCTCTCTCTCTCTCTCTCTCTCTCTCTCTCTCTCNTCTCTCTCTCTCTCTCTCTCTCTCTCTCTCTCTCTCTCTCTCACACACACACACACACACACACACACACACACACACACACACACACACACCAGTTGCATTTGAAGAGTCTGATGACAGAGGTGTTCCTAGGCCAACTCCAGGTAAGTATCAGCCCGTTCCTAATGCCGCTCTCCTCCTCCAACCTACCCCGACCACCGTGTCCTTTCCCTGCCTCGCGCCTGCCAAACTGGCTTTGGCAGCTAGCCAGCGCTAGCAGCCACCACAATGCTGCTGCCTTCATGGTGCGGGCACTTGCTCTGCGCTCTCCCAGCACTCTCACATCCAGCTTCTCCCTGCCCAATGTACATATGCCCCAGCTTGTCTTTTGTCTTTGTTGGAGGCCAGGGGCCTCTGGTTGGCACTTCCTACGGACCTCAGTCCCAACCCAGGTACCTTTTCACCCTGGTATCCCAACAGGGTCTACTGGGTAGTTACCCAGGCTGTTGTCCAAGCTGGGTTCCATAGCTTCTCAGGCGCAGCCTTCAGTTAGAGCCGGCCTGCAATACCTGCCTGTGGTAGCCTATTTTGAGACCCGCCGAGCCCTGGGCCTCGCATGAATTAATATTGGAACATCTGTTGACATTGGAACCATAACGTGGAAATTAGCACGGCCCCTGTGCAAGGATGGGATGCGCAAGGTGAAAAATGTTGGTCCCTTCTTTTGAACGTCCGACAAGCCCAACTGGGTAGTTACCTGGACTGGTGCCCAAACTGGGGTCCAGTAGGTTCTCAGGCATGGCCTTCAGTTAGCGCTGTCTGCAATTCCTGCCTGCGGTCGCCTATTTTGAGACCCGCCGAGGCCGGGAGCCTCACATAGTTTGATCAGGCACAAAGTGCAGGCCCACGGGTTGGAGCCGTTGTGATAGGAACCCTTGAGCGCCCAGAACAACTCTTCGAGCCTTGTGAAGAACAACGAACATCTGTTGACATGGGAACCATAAAGTGGGAATTAGCATGGCCCCTGTGCAAGGATGCAATGCGCAAAAAAGTTTTGGTCCCTTCTTTTGAACGTTGTAATTTGGCAGAGCAGACCGGGATACCTTTCTCGGCCTTTTGGCTAAGATCAAGTGTAGTATCTGTTCTGATCAGTTTAATATCTGATCCGTGGTCCATCGGAACACATTTAAAAAAAAAAAGACAGGGCAGTTGAAGTGTATGATACCTGTCTTTGCTGATTGCCAATGTTATGCATCCATGTGAACGCAGGAACCTAACCGTGCCGCGCAGGAGCAGCTGCTGAGTAATCTACGGACGAGACACAAATCTGTGGGGAGTGCAATCAGTAGAAGGGTATACCAATTGATATGGGCAGATTCCTCAGAAAGATCATCGTAACGATGACAGGGACGGTGTTCCCTGCGCCTGGTTTGTAAAGATGAGGTGATGATTTGGGCACACACTTCAGTACGTCTTCATTTCATATTGCTGAGCATAGCACAGTCAAAGAGAAAGTCAAGTTAAACACTGTTGTTGGCACTTCTGGATTCTCAGTGAGCGTAGCTTTGCTCATTGTGCCAGCAACCTACCCAGTCAGTCATGTGAGAGGCTCAGAGAGCTTTTTTTTTTTCTTTTTTCTTTTTTTACACACAAGCATCCGGCGACGTTCTGCTGTTCCCTGGCGGTACGAGAGCCAACGGAATTCGACTGATTTCAAATCTTAGTCAGTGTTTTTTTTTTTTTAAGGCTCCATCTATTAGTGCCATTTTAGTGGGGAGCATCACCGGCTGGGAAACGGGTCCAGCGTCCCATATACAAAATGAATTAGGATGATATCAGGAAAAGTGACTGAGAAAACACCTGCCAGCATTGATTACACCGGCATCCAGAGGATTAACTGTGCAGGTTGTTGAGGAGGAGGAGGAAACCTCTTTGCCCTCTACCAGGCCCCAGATACCCGCTGCTGAGAACTAGTTCTTCCCTCCCCCAGCTACCCCTAGCCACCCTGTCCCAAATGCCGTCACCTTCTCATTCCCACTTTCCATGCCTGTTCTACGCTTAAGGCTTCCTTGCTGGAAATGGGGTCCAGCGTTCCTTTGAGGGTATAAATGAGATCTTAATCAGAAACCATATGCGTCCCGCGAGCATTGATTACCCCTGTGCGGCAAGAAAAGAGTCAGGCTTGGTGCTGCTTGATAGCGACTGTTCCCCTTGCATGAAACACCTTCCTTGCTCCAGCCTTGTCTGTCCGTACCCGCCTCCCCATGCTTTCCAAAACAGCACCCCCCGTGCGAGCCTGCCTGCAGTTGAGAAGCTGCTAAAAAACTTGGTGCAAAATACTAAAATAGCAGAGTTGATGCTGCTGAGATTTATTGCAAATCCTTTGATTAGTTGCCGCCGCAATTTTCTGCAAACTGCAGTGGAGAAGGTGGTAAAAAATTGCCACGAAATAGCAGATGTGATGCTGCTGAGATTTACTGCCAAACAGCAGATTAGTTAACGCTGAAACTTTCTGCAAAGTGCAGTTGAGATGCTGCTGAAATTTTCTGCAAACTGCAGTTGAGATTTTATGCTGCGCCTGTCCGTTTTCCCACGGCGTTTCTGCAGGTTCCATGAGTCTCTGTGCCCTTGTTCCTGTGCCTGGCTGTTTCTACGGTTCACTGTGCCCAAGTTTTTCATGTTTCCTTTTTTTGATTTGGACCATTTCTTGATGTATGTGTGTCATCCTTGCGCAGTGGCCGTGCTAATATTCTGTGTGTTGTTCCAATTTTAACGGATGTCGCGGAGGACAGAGTGTCCTGTTTTCTCTTTTCTATCAAACGAAAAACCATCCGCTAGGTGTGCTACGAGTGTTAAAGCGAGCAGACACCACTAGCAGCCCAGGGGATGGCTCCAGTCTATTGGTGGGGAGCAACACCTGCTGGAAACCGGTGTCACGCGGCCACAAGCAGTGTGCCACCTGAAATCTGCGGCTTTGGGACATAGACTCAAAGACAAGTCCATGTTTTGACGGTGCTCCGGGTTGACCAAGCAGCAAAAATTAGGGGAGCTTAGGGCGCCCTTGATTTTGGGCGCGTTGAACCTTATGGGTAACCCTCAAAGATGGCGAGATGGGTGGCCGCACTCGTCGCATCTGCGGACCGTCATTTTCGGCCGTTCAAAGGGTTAGACCCGGATTGGCCTGCCGCGGAGAGGCATCGCGGGAACTGACCTTGCCGCAACGTTTTTGCGGCATACAACCGCGGCCGAAATGAGGCCTCAATTTTTTTTTTATTTTAGTACCATAATTAAAGATGGGGAAATGGGATTAAGACTAGCAGGGGAGAAGGGAAAAACATAATATCCGTTAAATTATTTATTTTTCAGGGCATTTATTTCAAGGGGGAATACCCTTGTTATTTTATGTTCCCGACAATGAAATTAAAAACATAGGAAGAGATTATAAATGGTAAAAACGAAAAGAAACGAAAGGAATTCGGCCATTTATTTAAAATTTCTTGGAATTTAATTTTGGGGAACTAACGGTTAAGTTACTATTTCCGACAATAACATTAAGGAAACAAAAGAATGATGAAAAACGATGGAAGGGACGGGAACCCATGACTATTGGGAGATTGGCCTAATTTCGCCTCGATTACCCGCCATCAACTCTGGCCCGGACTTGAACATCTTCCCCGAATTTTTAACAGTTTTCACTACTGCCGATGGTCGAGGTTCCCTGCGTCGCTTTCCCTGGTTTGCTTGATTACTAACATTACCGCAGTTGGGATGTTCTGAGAGCGGGAGTCGCATGGACAGCATGGGGTAGTGCAACCTTGGGTCGACTATGGTGTTTGGTTCGGTACGGATACGAGGGTCGTTACGGAGTGGCTACGTCCTACGGTGTCTGACGTGCTTCAGGTACGGTATGGGCCCCGGTGACAGCTGTTTCACTACGGTGATTTATTTTCAGGCTTGGGACAACTGCGGTGATTTATTCTTAGGACCGGGGCCACTACGACAATTATTCCAGGTCTGGAACCTCGACGGCAGTTTGTTTTCAGGTCCGGAAACGTTGCGACATTCTATATCAGGTTCGGGACACGTACGAAATTATCATGGCATGGTTCTACGGGTTCGGCATCCGCGTGGCGCAACAGCCCGGTACTGGATTTCGGGTTTGGTAAAGTTCGGTGGCATCGCGGTGTTTCGTTTCAGGTTCAACGCCCTCACGGCGATTTATTTCGGAACCTCTGTGGCAACTTATTTTCGGGTCCGGGTTCATTGTGGCGGTTTACTTCAGGTTCGGTACTATTACCGCGCCGCTGCTTCTTGCCGTGTTCGACATGTTTCGGGTACATTATTGGTTCGACATTGGCGTGGTACACGCCACAGCATCATTTCCAGGCTTGGTACTGAACCGGTATCGATACAGCGCGAGGCACGGGAACCCCGGATGATTATATCAGGTTCGGCTTCGGTATGGTAAGAGTTACAGCGAGCCTGACCGAGTGATCCGGGTTTGACATTCACAGGTACAGATTGCTGAGGTATAACGTCGAGACAAGTTCTAGTTGGCTAGTTCAAGGTTTGGAATTGGTATGGTGACGCCGCAACTTGTTCCATGGGACACCGCAACGGGGTACCACTATTTTGGTGTGTGTACTAGCCTGGGACACTTACGCGCGCTGATCCAGCGATCGGTCGGAGATTGCCACATTTGCTCCGGTTCTATGGGACTTGGTACCGTCAAACTGCCGGTATACGGGCAGTGTGGCCAGAGGCAGATAGAAGTGTTAACCTTTAAACATATGCAGACTAAAGGGGGGTTGGCTGCAGAGCTGTTTTTTTTGGTGGCTCAGCTTGCCTGGCTCAAGGGACTACTTCTGCTACCCGTAGATTACTAGTACTGCAGGGTCTGAAGGGCCACGCGGTTTCGCAAGGTACCGTGTGGAAACTGGCAGTAATGATGGATTCGCATGGGGGCCCATGCCCCGACGCCGTGGCCACTACGGCCCTAAGTGCTTAGTCGCTCAGCTATCACTGACCCGCTAAAGCCCGTGGCAAAGAGGGGGATGCAGGGGGCTATCTCGGCTCGGAACCATTGCCAACTCATCGGACATGTCTGCGCCAGTGGGCCGAAGCTGGTGCATGGGTACTGTGGACGCCGAGCCTGTGTGACCGATACCACTGTTTTTTTTTTTCCTCCGTGGCGCGGCGGACTACTTCCTGCACACTTGCACTCCGAGAAGGCCCTGGTCGGTCAGGCCACGGGACTGAAGGGGATATAGGGGAGAACAGTGAAGGAAATGGGAATTGCATGCCAGGTGTGCCCGGCGTCAAGCTGTTGCACAGTGCGAGACGAGCTCGAGGCGGAGACATCGACGCCGAGGCGATTACGCCAGGAGAAAGGGGAGAGCCGGACGCGAACAAGGCGTACCCGCGAGTGCAAGCACAGGGGAGACGCGTCGGCGCTCAAGCGGTTACTCGCGTGTGAGAGGGAGAGTGAGAGAGAAGGGGACTGCACAGCGGGAGCAAGAGACTGCGTGTGAGAGTGAGAGAGAGAGAGTGGACTAAGTGAGAGAGGGAGAGCGGGTGAGCGGTGTACGGAAAGGAGACCTGGCGGGAACAGCCAGCTTCAGTCGATCAAGTACTCCCGCTCCTGGGAGGTGTTGACGGTCGAACAGCCAATCAAGTATTTAACACTACCGCTGTTGGCGGGTGCGGTCACTTTTGCAGAACAGCCAATCGAGCATTTCACATTCCCGCTGTTGGCGGCCATCAAGTATTTCACATTCCCGTTGTTGGCGGGCAATCAGGGATTTCACATTCCCACTGTTGGCGGACAATCAAGGATTTCACATTACCGCTGAAGGTGGGCCACAGATCTGCCATTACCGCTTTCGGACAGCGCATCCCTTGCCACTAGGTAAGAGATCAAAAACTGTGAAATGTGCCATGTCTGAGCTTGCGGACCCTTCAGAGACGCAAGTGAACTTAGAAAACGATTATCGATGTACCATGCAAGGATGGTGGACGGTTTGGCAAGGCTCTAATTGAACTCGAATGCAGGCTTGATCTGCCATTCTGATCTGAAGTACTGCCAAGATAGGGAGGTTGTGCACTACAGACTTGGCCCTTGCTTTGACTTTGCCCGACCAGAATACTTATGGAACACATTCAGGGATGAGCCACGAGCACCACGACGGTAAGTGAAGAAGGGGGTGAGATCAGAAACGAGCTAGATCCAGTGGCCTGGTACTCAAGTGTTCTGCAGGCCAGCCAATCAAGTGTATCCACTGCTAGCGGAAACGAGCCAGTTCCAGTGGGTTGGTACTCAAGTGTTCTGCTGGCCAGCCAACCCACCGATCACGCAATCTAGTGTTCGGCTGGCAGGCGAACAGGTACGTGCAACTCTGATATGAGAGGGAGTGTGCGGTGAGAGAGAGAGTGTACACAGAGTCAGAGAGTGTGCAGAGAGAGAGTGTGTAGTGGGAGAGAGATACATGGAACGGGGAAGTTGGAGTACTCCTCCCTTCAGTCTACAAACTGCCCTATGTCAAAACTAGGATATGCAAGTGAGATTGTTTTATGGCCAGAATGATTTTTTTTGTTATTATTATTATTATTATTATTATTATTATTATTATTATTATTATTATTTGTATTAATTTTTCCTGAAAAGATCACAAGCTATCCTACGGGAATCTAATGTTTCAAACTCTGATTCACGTTCTTTGGAGCGGGAAAAATCGGAAAAGTTCGAGTACCCCTCCCGTAAGCCAACAAACTGCACTGTGGTAAACCAGATTATGCAAGGGATTGGCGTGGTGATTGTTTCATGGGTGAGATGATTTATTTATTTTTGCTCGAAATTTTCCTTGGAAAGATCGCTACCTAATCTTCCAATGGTCAAAAATTCAGGAATTTTGGAAAATTCTTCATGGCGCGATAAATCGCCAGATTTGGGGTGGACCACTCAGCCCGGATGTTTCCGCACGGGCGAGTAAGGGACACTGAGTGAGGCAGAGGGAAACGTCCTATTTTCCAATCAGTATTGTCTTCATTCACCTTTCTATGCTGTTTTCGACCTACAATGGAGGGAGTGTAGAGAACAAGGGGAACAGAGGAGGGGAGAGCACAACGATAGCAGGGAGCTGATTGGCCCCTTATTGTACGATCTCATGTTTACTCATGATTGTCGAACAGCGCTTTGGCATGGGTTAAGTTGGCCCTCTCTGACCGGTGTTAAGCTGGACTCCACAGACCAGGATCTCCCCAACTTATCATTGTTAGTGTGGGTCACTTGGAAGTGCACAAGTGAGCTGATGCTGCATCGAACTGGAGGAGGGACAACTGAAACCGAACCGCATTGCTCACGCGCGCTCGAACTCGAGGAGAGCACTTGGAACTCGGATATTAGTCGAACGTATTACCACTAGCTTTTTGTGGTGCATGTCGATCGGTGGAGAGAGACTGAAAGGACTCTGAGACGAGGGACGGTAATTGTGATAAGCCACTCGATTGGCTCGAGTCCCAATTGAGGCTGGAGTGCAATACCCCTGAGTCGCCCCATTGATTGATTGGCTACTATATTGCTCTGACTGTTAAACATGTGAACAAGAGACATAGTGTACCAGTTCTGTCTGGCATAGTATTTCGAACTCATCACAAAAGAAAGGGAAACGCAACAATTCTTTCGAGAGTAGGGAGAGTGACAGGCAGAATAAGCACACCAACCCCACCGGTCGCTGAGGACCTCGGCAGCGGGAGCAGTGGCTGACAGACGTTGTAGCCCTTGGCTTCAGCGAACAGTAGGCGCCCCTCCTCGGGTTTCCTAACAACTTCGGTGCTGTTGGCGGGGAGGGGAACTGCACCCCCAAAGCCGCGGCCTTCCCCAATCAAACGGCGGTGCCCTGGGTAATTGGCCAGGTGAGAGTGAGCTTAAATAGTTTGATTAGTCGATTTCTTTAAATTTTTATTAATTTTTATTTTTAGTTTTTTTAAATTATTTCCAAATCCGCGCATTTTTGCGCGAAGTACGCAGGGAGTAAAGTTCGTCCTCTCGACGAGGCAAACGTTATGAGACGTTTCTTGCTGAAATCTAACGGTCAAATTTCGAGATAGCGAATTTGCTACGAAAATCAAATTATTAATTCAAAATTTTTAGTTTTGTTTTTTTAATTTTTGCGGGAAATTAGTACATTGTCTTGAGATAACTCCTTGTACCAAACCTGCTCAGTTTTTTGTTCCCGTCGTTTTGATACCTTCGACGGGGCAAACGGACGTGGTTAGAGAGAAGAACAGTAAGTAACAGGAAAAAAAAAAAAAGTAAAATGATAATTAAATATGTAATTTCTTTAAAAATTTCATGTAAAATGCCCTAAAAGGGATTAAGAAAAAGGGTTCTGTCTAAGTTTTTGCAAATTTTGAGTGAGTATGACGGGAAATTTTTGGGACTGAACGAGTTTTGGAACCCCCCAAAACCCTAGTAGATAAACCCTAATTAAGGAAAACCCTAAGTAGGGGAAGTCTTATTCAGGGTTTGGGGTGGATAATAACCTCGGAGAGCAAGGGTAAAAAACAGAAAATATTTTGCCTTTTTAATTCTTCGGCTTTTTCCTTTTGAAAAATTAAATTAATAAAAATATTAAACATAACGAAAAAAGATTATTTAAATTTTGTTTTAATTTATTTTTAAATTCTGACGTCATTCCTTTCGGGTTGTTGAGCTAGGGGCGGAAGCCGAACCCCATCCCCACGGGCGGAGGGGAAATACTAAAATATTTCGAATTAGTTAAGAAAGAATTAGAGAAAATACTCAAAAATTGGTTGAAAATTAATATTTTGTTTTGATATTTTTTTTCTTTTGCTATACTCCTTCGGCGGCTATTTTGAGACCTTCTGCCACACCCCATCCCCATGGGGGGAGGTGAAGTGCTGCCAAAAGTTTCGGGGACCTTGAGGTCGAGCGATTTTGCCTAAAGACATGTACGAAGGATATAAGTATACGTAAAATAAGAAAGGGGATATATCTTTTGTAAATGTAATTATTGTAAATTAAATACAGTTAAATACAGAAAAATATTGCCGGAAAGAGAAACCCATTTGCCGCGCTACTCTCTAGGGGAGCTTTGCATGTCTCTAGGCAGTGGTCGAGGGTTAGTGGGTTTCTAGAAGATAAAATTAATTTTTATTTATTGAAATTTATTAAAATTTCATAAAAATATTAAAATGGCTCAGAGAAAGAGGGGAAAGAAGGTTACGGCCTTCTAATTTTGGTACTTAGATAGAGGGGGACATTCGTACTCTTGAGGGATAACCGGAGTAGTCGGGGGTGGCGTTCCCTTGAACAGGGCAAATGCCTTCTATTAGAGGGAACTTGACTATAGGGCTTGTTGTTTTGTTTAGAGCCGGGACTCCGCCGTGTAGCACCATAAGGGATCTTTGGATAGTTAGGAGATAGATCGACAACGTGATATCGAGGCTCCCAACGAAGGGAGGTGAAGTGCTGCCGGAATTCCCTCAAAATCGACAAACCTTCTCTCATCTTTCACTTTCTCTACCCATCCCTCTTGTTGCGTTCACACTAGTCGCCAGTTGGATGTGGCTGCGAGCGCAAGTAGAAGTCTATGAGGCCACCATCGACTGGGACTTGGAGTCTCCTAAACTTATAGAAGGGGATCTGGTGGAGCTCACGATCCCCGGGCGCAGCGTTCGACACGTTGACGGCCAGTTTGCGTGGAGGTCCATAATCTTGTCAGAGAACGTGTGACTTTGGACGCACAGAGAGCAGCAACCTGGGCAAGGAGTGGGCGTAGTGAGGGCCTACTTGTACTTAGGACCGGGCGCGGTTACGGATGCCGTGCTGAGCCTCGCGACGACAGGGATTAGTGGCGTGGTTAGCAGGGAGGGAAGAGGTAGCTGCCTTCCGAGCGGAGGACTCGAGCGACCCGTTGACCCTATTTGATGGGCGCCCTCCTCTAGATATAATGGGCGAGCTGGTGGTAGCACGGGACGGGTTTTTCCCGTACAGCGTTAGGAGTCTGCGGGCGATAGTTCCCACGTTCGTAGTAGGGAGCGTCTTTGGAGGTATTGGTGGAGTGGTCGAGACATACCTAGCCTATCAGGATCTCAAGATCGTGGCGAGAAGGCCTGTCGACCTCGACTACATCTATTATTCGCTCGCGACCGGTGGACTTCGTTGGGGTGACGAGAGGGTTCAACTTATAGAGTTGATCCGTTCGACAGACGACGAGTAGCCCCAGTCTCCGTGCGTTTGGGATTGGCTAGACCGTGAGCTCCAAGCAGACCCTGAGTACGTGACTTGCATTGGGCGGCTCTTCTCAGACGGCTGGGGGAGCTGGTGGAGTGAGGACGCCAGGTGACCTCTGATATTCGGCCATCAATTGGCGGAGTACTACCAGGCTATAGGACAGGCCCCATATCGCGTCGAGGACGAGTTTGACGACGAGGGTTGGGAGCGAGAGGACGACGAGGACGCTTGGAAGCCAGACTGGGTCGACCCAGAGAGTGAGGTTGACGAGGAGGAGATCGACGTTACGGACGCCCACTTCCCCAGGATAGGAGTAGCCGTCCGGGCGTAGGAGGCAGAGGAGCTCATTAGAGCGGCGGTTGAGTGAGCTTAGCTACTGATATCGGCGAGAACGGATCGATGATAGAGCAGGCCAGTGGAGTGGAGCTTCAGATCGACGACGCTAGATGGCCTAGACCTCCAGAGACAGTAGCGCCAGGCAAGGTGGCGCTGGATCCGCCGGCCAGAGGGGTTTTCGCGGATGCGATAGAGAGTCGATGGTCATCGACGGTGTTGGGCCCAGACGTACAATTGTGGACGTATCTCATCGAGACGTTTAACCTAAACAGTCTGAGGTGGCGACGACCAGGCACGACTAGCATAGAGGTAGTGGGCCATATTTACTACTCACGGGAGTTGCTAGCCACAGTCTATTTTCACGGCATCGTTCACGATCATTGGCGAGAGGAGTAGAGCACGAAGAGGATTTTACAGGCCCGAGCAGACTCCGCGCGGGACGAGGTAGAGCGGCTGCACGGGAGCGTTCGGGGAGTGACGACGACCTTGAGGATTGGAGGACACTTCCCATATCCTAGTAGTCGACTGCGTGTGACATTTCCGTGCTTCGTGGCGGAGGAGCTTTGGGGACTTAGACGTCTGGGTGAGATCTACTTTGCGGCTCTTGACTTGGACGGCCTTTGCCGAGGGTACGCTGACAGGGACTGGGTGCTGTATGCGCAGTTTGTAGCGGGGCCGCTTGTAGGCGAGCCTCCAGTTGATTGAGTTCTTGCGGGCCATTGTACCTACCGGGAGCCCAGACCTGTATTCTCTGTACCAGCCCCTAGCCTTCTGGACGGCGCTCGAGAGAGGTTCGGAGACCAACTGATCATTTAGCTGGTGTGGGACAACTGCTAGCCGAGACTCGTGAGGAGAGGTCGGGCCATCTCATTTCGACCGGGGAGGTTGAGGAGTATTACCAGCAGGTATATCCAGAGGCTGACGGTCTTGCGTGGTACGCGAGGATCGGGGTTGGGAGGACTTCGATGACATAGACCCTTGGGGCGACCAGGACGAGGACTGGGGAGATCTGGCGCGGGCTGAGCGACAGGAGCAGGTAGGTGGAGAGGCGCCGCAGGAGGACGGTTGGGGTCATCTCCTTCAGGCTGAGGGACAGGAGGACATCCCATGGGGGCAGAGGATAGATGAGGATACAAACGAGGATATGTCAGATGCATGGGACGACTAGAGGCAGGACATATCCGAGTGAGGGTTAGAGAAGGGAGCAGTGGGAAGGATGGCAGACCGGGATATACTGAGGGTGACTCTTTCCCTGCGACGAGATAGGACGGGTGGCTGGGAAGGAGAAGCCTTAGAGATTGTTGAGCGACAGATCAGGCTCATGACGGAACATGCCCTGGAGATACGGAGAAGCCAGAGGTACGTCGAGTTTACTATCTACTTCCATGGAGCAGACGAGAGAGCGCATAACACCTACTTGACCATACTGGACCTGAGTGGGAGAGTTGTCTGAGGAGTTAGCGACAGCGAGAGATAGGGTGTCTCGGAGGGAGTAGAGTGATGCTGATCGAGAGTCGGAGGGGAGATGAGGAGTGACTCAGTAGCCTAGTTAGCTTATGTTCTCTCACGAGAGTCTGAATCGTATAGTGTGAGGAAGCTTGTGGGACCCAGAGAGACGACAGTTGGATACGACATTCCTCTTCCCGTGGCGTTAAAGGGGACAGGGCGTGTTCCGATACGATACCTGGGAACGTGGATCGCAGAGGGACTCTTCCTTTGGACAGTGATACTGAGAGATGAACGACCCGAGAGGACTCATGACCTAGAAGGGGTCGGACATCTGATAGCGAATATAGCACACGATTCAGAGATAGGACTGACGCTTGCAGGGGCAAGCAAGGCTTGGTGGAGAAGCGAGTCGTTGGCTAGAGTGATCGTTAATCAGCAACTGGCGAGACTCTCTGGAGGGAGGACGTGTTGGAGCCGGTTGGTGTACGGTCCTCCGCATCCGACCTTCCACCCAAGAGAGGATTGGCGACTCGGACTTCCTGCCTTCGTGATAGGGCAGACCTATGGGAGTRTAAAACGTTTGAGTAGAGCAGTGGACCACACACTTTACGCGCTCTGGGAGGGCTTAGCGCCCCGTTTCCGAGAAGTATACTACGCCATTTGTGTGAGGTGGGGGCCACCCAGTAGAGAGACGCTTGACGACATCATAGACGTTACTAGCTGTGTGAACTGTCTGAGGCCAGTCGATCTGATTAGGTACTGCAGGAGACGAGCGGAGATCGATTACGTGGGGCTAGAGGATGTGAGGTTTCTCTTCGAGGTCGCGGCTTAGGGAATGTCGGGGAGGGCGGCCACAGTGATGCGTGTAGGAGAGCAACTGGTAAGCACAGGGTACACTGTGACAGTACTTCTCCGAGTGTATGTAGATGAGGACTTGACGGCAAGGGAGTGCCGGCCACGAGCCAGAGATTTGATCCACGAGCATAGAGCTGATGTACTGGTGCGGGTGACCTTCCAGACCTTGATTTCCTATGAGGTGATGATATGGTCACATGGCTATATGCGTGCGGAGCACTTCCACGACGAGACGGTAGCGGAGGCTAGAGCAAGGGTGAGAGGATGAGCTTGGAAAAAATGAAGACTGAGTATGGAAGAGGAGAGTGAGGCAGTCGAAAGAGTGAGAGAGCGCATTAAAGAGCCGCTCTTGAACCAGGTAAAGAAGTTGTGGAACAAGTTAAGGGAGATCTGGTCGTGTCAGGATGAGGACAAGTTGCGTAGGGCTGAGCTCGTGACGAGAGAGTTAGAGGGTTTGTTTAGGGAGGAGAGAGAGATTATCTAGGTGTGGAGATCAGACTTTCTGGAGAGGGTAAAAGCTAGAAGCGTATCACGCAAAGGAATTAGGGGGAGGTCTGCAGAGGGCGAGTTGACGGAGGACAAGGTAACGCAGGGAGGTAGTGACAGGACATGAGCGGGACTGCACACGACGGAGCAGTACTCATTGCATGTGGTAGGGAAACTGGACGGACCGTTGGTGTTAGTGATCGTAGAGCTTCAGCTCCATACCAGACTGTGCATAGTTGAGGAGGCAGAGTGTGTCCGTCGTGCGCTGCGTAAGGCTAGGGGAACGTAACTTTGGATTGGAATAGAAGGAGGACGGAGGATAAAATATGTATTCCGAGTGACACCTTTCGAAGGGCGGTCTCGGATAAGGGCATGATACAAGACGACTAGAGAGGCTGAGAGGTTGAAGATAAGCGAAACCAGGAAAGTTGGAGAGTTAGGGAGAGTTGTAACAGACGGTGCCATACTCAGGGTGCTAGCCGCTCACGATCGGTACTGGAAGAAATCGATAAAGACTTTAGAGGTCATAGAGGATAGTGGAGATAAGGAGGACTTTGAGACATTCTACGACATATTGGAGCTGTCGGCGATGAGGCTACGAGTGGTTATAGCACTGACTTACCTCAGGTGCTAGACAGATGGCCTCATAGCCGTCTGGGAGTTAAAGGAGGAGAGATGAGATTTGAAGCTCTTGGAAGGATAGTGGAAGCTAGAAGGGTCGACAAGCAACTTTGGATGGCAGTAGGAGGGGACCTTCCTCCTTTAGCACCCGATTCAGGACGGGCTAGGAGACCTAGCAAGGAGGACGGAGCTAGACGCTCGGAGGCTCTTGAGGGGTGCTGATGAGGAGACATTGGCTAGGCTTGGGACTGCGATCTGCCGCAAGGGTAGAGATCCAGTCACGGGTGTACTGCAGATCCGGAGAGGCGTGGCCTTGTTGGCCGATCCCGAAGGAGAGGTTTACCTAGGCACAGGGACTCTTGGGATTGAGGGAGAGCACGAGATCCGCGACCGGTGCGGAGTACTGGAAGTGGTAATCAGGGTAGTCGAGAGCTAGGATTGGAGGCGAGCGTGAACCGTGACAAGGAAACTGGTACGGGCTGCGGGTTCTATCACAGGTCCGGGCTGCGACAACTATTATAGGTCCGGGCTGTAACGCCCAGCGTGAGAGCCCAACTGCATCATCTGGTGGCCTATGGAACCCGACACGATGGGGCCACAACCGACAACGGGCGAAGCGGGGGAGGAGTGCAGGACATCGCCCGACCGAGCTCTGAGGGATCTGAAGGAACGAATTAGGCGGGAAGCGCCGCTGAGATGGGCTGACCAAACCAATGACGGAGAGCCCGACGTAATGGGCGAGCCGGTTGTGACAGAGCCGCAGAACGCTCTGAAGACAGGAACCTCGAGCGGACGGCGAGAAGCGATGAGACGACGATCCCCCGAGTATGAGCGGAGGGAGACCATGACGGATAGGCACAGGGACGACTGGAGAGAGAGTTCGAGGGATTCCTGTTGGAGGAACAGAGACAGGGATAGAGCGCCGCCCAGGCGAGTCTTCGACCCCCAGACCGGAGAGTCACATCCACTCCCTTACGAGAGCAAGGATCGCTATATTATTACGCACAAGGCCTCAGAGCCTCCTATTTTCAGGGGCTATGACATTACAGAATATCTGGAGAAATGGGAACTTCACGCCAGTCGGAGTCAGTGGTCGGAGGAAGAGATTATAGAGAACTTCATATTTAATGTGGACCCAAGCCTCGGCAAGGAAGTTAAGGAAGCCCGACCCAAGGATGAGAAATGGACTACGTACAAAAAGAACCTCGTAGAGCTTTACAAATTGGAGGATAACAAGTACTCCATCAAGGACCTTGAGACGATGACTCAAGATGAGGATGAAAGCGTAAGGGCATTCGGGATGCGTTTCCAAAAGATCTCTGATGTGCTGATGAAGAAGGGGAAGATCTCGGAGGTCGAGCGCTGTACTATCTTCATCGGACACCTGTCCAAAGGTAGACAAAAGAGTATACTTAGAAATCTTCCGCGGGACAAGCTTGACTTCCCAGAAGTCCTAAAGCTCGCGATAAAGGCAGAGGCAGACGACTACAAGGACTTGGTGTGGAGAGGGATGAGGAGACGTGACTTCTCTCTCTACAAGGAGTATGTCACTGATAGATATCTTGATTTCAAGGACTATCCCTGGTCGGAAAAGAATGAAGTTGTGGCCGAGGAAGTGAAGGAGATAAGGGACATGGTAAGGGGATTGACAAGACAGGTTACAGAGATTGTGACCACCACCGGAGTCACGGCATATCGGAATAAGCCCGGAGGACCATATTCACTTCGCTGGGACCGGAGGAACACTGATTCCTGGAGGAGTGTCGAGGATAGAAATCCCCGAACGTTGACTGATTATCGTGCGAGGAAAAGGGAGAGAGACAATGAGCCATGGCGGCGCAGGGATAATGAGATAGATCGGGACCGCAGGACTCGTGAGACGTATGGGCGCGCTAGGAGACTGGATGACTACTCGCGTAGCCCTCGCTATGAGCCTGACAGGGGTAGAGGCGACTCTCGAGGCCGGTGGGAGTTGGATCAGGGTCGGTGGGATGGATACAGGGGCGACAGATATGAGAGATCGGGTCGAGATGGACATAGAGACGACAGATATGCGAGGTCGGATCGAGACGGATACAGGGGCGGCAGATACGAGAGAGAAGATCGACCCGACGATTCGCGCGGGCGATACGACCGAGGAGACCAACGTGATGATTTACTCGGGCGATACGACCGAGGAGACTGACGTGATGATTCACGCGGGCGATACGACCGAGGAGACCGACGTAATGATTCACGCGGGCGATACGAACATGAAGACCACCGCGATGTTTCGCACGGCAGAAATGGGAGAGGGGGATATGGCGCGTCGTCTGATCCGTATCCGAAGTCCTCTGACCCTAGAGCAGCGAGGGGTTAGACCTCCAGAGGCGCAGACGACAGACCACCCACTCCCAGGAACTCTTGCGTCTACTGTAGAGGGGATGATCATATCAAGAGAGATTGTCCGGATCTCAAACGGGCAATAGATGAAGGACTTGTCGTGCTTGATGACCGCAAGTACGTCAAATGGGCAGATGATCTGGGAGATGTATCGATGTTCCCCTCGATGAAGGAGAATGTCGAAGCAAGGAGAGTAAAGCCGAGTAAAGGAAAGGAGCCGGTTAGGAGCCAGAGCATCAAGATAACTTTCGAAGGAGATATAGCGACCACACCCATAAGGGTGGCAGCTACCAATTCCGCAAGAGGGTCTACATCGAAGAAGAACGACACGGATTACGTGATGGCGGAGAAGGACGGACAGCGGATCGATGGAGAGGAGGTTATTCTTTCGCCGCGGAAGCGGGTAGTGAAAAAGTTCTCGATGAAGAGTTCGCTGGACGAGATTGACACGGTCGAGCCACTGAGGCGGGCCCTTCGGCAGCCCATGCCGTGCTCTATTCTGGAGTATCAGGCGGCATCGAAGCCGGCTCACGATGAGTTACAAATGATCACGCGGAAGACTTGCATACCTCTATCAGAGGAGGCTCAGGGGGGCCCTAAGGTGGAAGCTCCTACTGTAGCAGTGACGGGGATGACTGCTAGAGCGGATCGCATGGCGACAGTCCTCCTTTATGGGATGGAAGGTGTGCCTCCAGACAAGTTTAACATACTTGGTAGTGGGGCCCTGGAGACGATCATAAATGACGGAGCGATACTAGATGCTGTGGTCGATAACGGCAGTGAGGCTGTCATTATAGACGAGCATCTGGCTGTGCAGGTTGAACTGGGCCTCGATAGGTCATACCTATTCGAGATAGAGACGGCTGATGGGAGAAAGCAACAGATCACTGGGGTTTGTCACAAGGCAGCCATAGAGGTCCAAGGGGTAAGAGTGACCCTGCCTGTCTTTGCAGTCAAGAACTGCAGCTACGATCTGCTCTTGGGACGAACGTGGCTAAGCCACGTGCATGCGGTGATGATAGAGCGACCGGATGGGAGCCAGACATTGTCCATTAAGAAGCTAGACGGGGCGCGGGTAATGATTGAGACAGTGGAGTCTCGGGACCCGAGGAACAGAGCGGCTCTCGCTGTGGGTGCAAGACTCAGTGATCAGATTAAGTCGTTACCTACCTCCGGCTGCGCGGTGCGATTTCGCGAGAAAAAGTATGGACCACTGCTCACAGAGGAAGAAGGTCGGATCGTGGGGGTGGAAGATTTAGGAAGTCGGCTGATAGTGGATGGCAACTCGTACCCAAAGGAGACAGATGAGGAATTTGGCGGGGTGGTATCTGTGTCTTTTTTAAGGGCACGGCCGCCTATGGGGGGCTACCCAAGCGACACAAGCGAGTAACTCAAAAAGTTAAGCCAGCGGCGGTGCGCCGCGAGCGATCTGCACTGGAAGGGATATCGGAAGAAGAGATCGAAAAGAAATAAAAGAAAGAAAGAAAAAGGAGCCGCAACGCCTAACGGAAGAGAGGATAGCAGGGATGGACATCGGAGATTGACCCCACAGGAGCGAACGTATGATAAAAATCTTGAAGACATGTGATAAGCCAATAGCTTTCAGCGACGCGGAGCGCGGTAGGGTTGACCCTCGATACGCTAAGCCAGCAAGGATTCACACGATTCCACATGTTCCTTGGAATGACGCAGGATGGAAATACGCCCAGAAGGAGAAGGAAGAGGTTATCGCTTTCCTGAAAGAAAAAATGGTTTCCCATGTTGCGGAGCCGTCTGATAGTGCTTATGCAAATCGATGGTTCTTCCTACGAAAAACAAATAGCAAGATCCGATGGATCCAGGACCTTCAGAAGGTCAACGCGGTGACGATACGAGATGTGGGCTCCGTGTCACACATCGATTTACTGGCTGAAGGCGCCGCGGGCAGGTCGATTTATTCGGTCTGTGATCTGTTCCCAGGCTATGATGAGGTACCGCTTGATCCTAGGGACAGGTACCTCACGGCTATGCACACGCCATTTAGACTGATACAGATGATGGTTGTCCCTATGGGTTGGACTAATGGGGTAGCCGTTTTTCAGAGAGCCATGGTAGCCGTCCTCAAGGACTTCATCCCTGATAAGTTTGAAGTTTTTCTTGACGACTTTCATATAAAAAGGTCAGTAAACAAGAATGAGATAGAGGTTGTACCAGGAGTTAGAAGATTCGTCGAGCAGCACCTAACAGATATTTGCGCGGTACTCGAGCAGCTGGACGATGCAAATTTAACGGTCAGCGGAACAAAGAGCCGATGAGCCGTCTCGACTATTAAGATCTTGGGCTTTATCTGTGACTCAAGAGGACACCGAGCAGATCCGGCGAAGTTGGACAAACTCCTGAACTGGCCTTCACCGTTACATAGCCCAACCGAGGTCCAACAGTTTCTGGGAGTGGTCGGTTACTGGCGGATATTCATACGGAGGTATGCGGAGAAGGCTGAGCCATTGAGGTTACTCCTTCGAAAGACTGAAAAATTTTACTGGGATTCCTCGCAGGAACTCGCTATGCAAGAGCTTAAAGACGAATTTAAGGAGGGAGGACGCGTACTGGGCGTGCCATTCTTTGACAATGAGACCGAGAGACCCTTCATAGTATCCACGGATGCTGGACCTTGTTCAGTTGGAGCGTTGCTGTCTCAGAAAGACGCTGAAGGAAAGGAAAGACTATTAAGATTTGAGAGTAGGACACTTAATACGGTAGAGCGAAACTACAGTCAATTCAAAAAGGAAGTGTTAGCTGTTCTGCGGTGTCTAGACACGTTCAGACATTATATCTACGGACGGTGATTCATCTTGAGAGTAGATCCCACAGTAGTTGCCTCGGTCCTCCAGAAGGACTTTAGTCTGACGGACCCGACCCTCACTCGATGGTTGATACAGATTCGGCTATATGATTACGCAGTCGAGAGGATATCTGGCACTAAAAATGTCGTGGCAGATGGGCTTTCGCGGATCTCTCTTGAGGCCGAGCGCATGATGGTAGCTGGAGCCCTGACATTGGCAGAGCCGAGACGCGCTGAACGATATCTGGTTAATCTTTACGAGGGCAAGTACCGAACGATCGGGCTACACCTGACAGGAGAGGAGAGTCAAGATTCAGATATCCGGAGACGAGCAGCCCAGTACTGCCTTAGAGCGGGTATCTTTTTCGAAGGCCAGTAGGGTCGGGGATGCCCTTACGAGTAGTCTATGATTCTGAGGAGAGACAGACGATAGTAGCGGAGCTTCACGACGGGGTGGCCGGAGGACATAGAGGAGTCAAAGGAACCTACGAAAAGGTACGCAGGTTGTACTGGTGGGAAGGACAGTATAAGGACGTCGAGAGGCACTGTATGACCTGCGAGGAGTGCCAGAAGAGAGCTCTTGTGAAATACAAAGAGTCACTTCATCCATCCTATCCAACCAGACCAGGGGAGAAGGTACACATCGATCTGGTGAAGATGCTGAAAAGGGGTAGGCAATATGAACTATGTCGTGAACATATGAGATGAATTCACGGGGTTCGCGGACGGTAGACCTATCAGGAGTAAGACGACAAAGGAAGTGAAGAACTTTGTATTAGAGTACTTATCTAGGTATGGTTGTGTCAGCAAGATAGTGATGGACAGAGGGACGGAATTCCTAGCTGACGAGGTTCAGAGTGTGTTCAAGAGAGCTGGGGCGAGAGTTTCGATAGCCACTGTTTACCACCCACAATCGAACTCTCCAGTAGAAAGGGGACATCAGACTCTGATAGTGTCACTATCCAAGTGGTGCAAAGGTAAGGACAATAATTGGCCACGATATTTTCGATACGCAATATGGGCGGACAACGTCACGGTCCGGGCTAGCACCGGATACCCACCATACACTTTGTGGTTTGGGCGGCATTGTCCGCTCCCCATAGAGTTTCACGTCGACAGCTGGATAACCGTCGACTGGGCGGAGGAGATGTCCCGAGAGGAACTCATAGCTRCCCGAACAAGACAGATAGCCTACGGTTTGGAAGATAACCTTATGACAGCGGCAAATCGTCTGGCAGTGGAAAGGGACAAGGGTAAAGAGAGATGGGATAA
>BFEA01000593.1:350124-361282 GCA_003427395.1 Chara braunii | reverse complement strand
TCTACGACGCAACACTGGAGAGGACTCGGACCGGAAAACTCGCCAACAAATGGATGAGACCTTACAAAGTGGTTGAGGCACTCGACTGGGGTGCATATATGATAGCAGAATTAGACGGATCCAAGTGGAAGAACCCAGTGGCGGGTGCTAGGTTAAAGCTGTTTAGACCTAGGCCCGCACCCACCTTATCGCTGACTAGCCCGAAAGGGAAAGGGAAAGCCCGAATGGAGGATGGAGCCCCCTCGAGGCGATTCGAGGCAGGGGAGAATTCCAAGAAGAGGAAAAGAATAGAGAAAAGAAAGGTCAAAGGGTTAGCTTTAGGAAGAGAGAAGAAATGGTTATTCGTGCTCAAAAGGGCTAGACGGAGAGTTCGCGTTAGACGTACTGGCCGGTCGGCACCCTTCTCGGGGCAAAGACAGAAGAAAAAGAGGATCGTGCCGAGGCCAAAAACCAGAAGAAATAGGAAAGTCAAGAAGTATGGACCACTGCTCAAGACGGAGAGTTCGCGTTAGCCCCAGGACTCATAACAAACTGAAACATAAAAGAATTGAACGCCGACGTGGCGTCCTTTACGGGCCATCACCCTGAAGCTCGTCCGCTTCGTCTGACGTGAGTGGTTAGGGCTCGACAGGAGCGTCGAGCAGTGGTCCGGGCTAACTGTCAGGCGGCCACAAGCAGTGTGCCGGCTTAAATCTACGGCTTTGGGACATAGGCTCAAAGACAAGTCCGTGTTTTGACGGTGCTCCGGGTTGACCAAGAAGCAAAAATTAGGGAAGCTCAGGGCGCCCTTGATTTTGGGCGCTGAACCTTACGGGTAACCCTCAAAGATGGCGAGATGGGTGGCCGCACTCGTCACATCTACGGACCGTCATTTCTGGCCATTCAAAGGGTTAGACCCGGATTGGCCTGCCGCGGAGAGGCATCGCGGGAACTGACCTCGCCGCAACGTTTTTGCGGCATACAACCGGGTCCGAAATGAGGCCTCAATTTTTTTTCTATTTTAGTACCATAATTAAAGATGGGGAAATGGGATTAAGAGTAGTAGGGGAGAAGGGAAAAACATAATATCCCTTAATTTCTTTATTTTTCACGGCATTTAATTCAAGGGGGAATACCCTTGTTATTTTATGTTCCCGGCAATGAAATTAAAAACATAGGAAGAGATTATAAATGGTAAAAGAGAAAAGAAACAAAAAAAATTCGGCCATTTATTTAAACTTTCTCGGAATTTAATTTTGGGGAACTAACGGTTAAGTTACTATTTCCAATAATAGAATTAAGGAAACAGAAGAATGATGAAAAACGATGGAAGGGACGGGAACCCATGACTATTGGGAGATTGGCCTAATTTCGCCTCGATTACCCGCCATCAGCTCTGGCCCCGGATTGAACATTTTCCCCGAATTTTTAACAGTTTTCACTACTGCCGATGGTCGAGGTTCCCTGCGTCGCTTTCCCCGGTTTACTTGATTACTAACATYACCGCAGTTGGGATGTTCTGAGAGCGGGAGTCGCATGGACAGCATGGGGTGGTACTACCTTGGGTCGACTATGGTGTTTAGTTCGGTACGGATACGAGGGTCGTTACGGAGTGGCTACGTCCTACGGTGTCTGACGTGCTTCAGGTGCGGTATGGGCCCGGTGATAGCCGCTTCACCACGGTGACTTATTTTCAGGCTTGGGACAACTGCGGTGATTTATTCTTAGGACCGGGGCCACTACGACAATTATTCCAGGTCTGGAACCTCGGCGGCAGTTTGTTTTCAGGTCCGGAAACGTTGCGACATTCTATATCAGGTTCGGGACAGGTACGGAATTATCATGGCATGGTTGTACGTGTTCGGCATCCGCGTGGCGCAACAGCCCGGTACTGGATTTCGGGTTTGGTCAGGTTCGGTGGCATCGCGGTGTTTCGTTTAAGGTTCAACGCCCTCACGGCGATTTATTTCGGAACCTCTGTGGCAGCTTATTTTCGGGTCCGGGATCATTGCGGCGGTTTACTTCAGGTTCGGTACTATTACTGCGCCGCTGCATCTTGCCGTGTTCGACATGTTAGTACAGTATTGGTTCGGCATTGGCGTGGTACTCGCCACAACATCATTTTCAGGCTTGGTACTGGATCGGTATCGATACGGAGCGAGGCACGGGAACCCCGGATGGTTATATCAGGTTCGGCTTCGGTATGGTAAGAGTTACAGCGAGCCTGACCGAGTGATCCGGGTTTGACATTGACAGGTACGGATTGCTGAGGTATAACGTCGAGACAAGTTCTAGTTGGCTAGTTCAAGGTTTGGAATTGGTATGGTGACGCCGCAACTTGTTCCATGGGACACCGCAACGGGGTACCACTATTTTGGTGTGTGTACTAGCCTGGGACACTTACGCGCGCTGATCCAGCGATCGGTCGGAGATTGCCACATTTGCTCCGGTTCTATGGGACTTGGTACCGTCAAACTGCCGGTATACGGGCAGTGTGGCCAGAGGCAGATAGAAGTGTTAACCTTTAAACATATGCAGACTAAAGGGGGGTTGGCTGCAGAGCTGTTTTTTTTGGTGGCTCAGCTTGCCTGGCTCAAGGGACTACTTCTGCTACCCGTAGATTACTAGTACTGCAGGGTCTGAAGGGCCACGCGGTTTCGCAAGGTACCGTGTGGAAACTGGCAGTAATGATGGATTCGCATGGGGGCCCATGCCCCGACGCCGTGGCCACTACGGCCCTAAGTGCTTAGTCGCTCAGCTATCACTGACCCGCTAAAGCCCGTGGCAAAGAGGGGGATGCAGGGGGCTATCTCGGCTCGGAACCATTGCCAACTCATCGGACATGTCTGCGCCAGTGGGCCGAAGCTGGTGCATGGGTACTGTGGACGCCGAGCCTGTGTGACCGATACCACTGTTTTTTTTTTTCCTCCGTGGCGCGGCGGACTACTTCCTGCACACTTGCACTCCGAGAAGGCCCTGGTCGGTCAGGCCACGGGACTGAAGGGGATATAGGGGAGAACAGTGAAGGAAATGGGAATTGCATGCCAGGTGTGCCCGGCGTCAAGCTGTTGCACAGTGCGAGACGAGCTCGAGGCGGAGACATCGACGCCGAGGCGATTACGCCAGGAGAAAGGGGAGAGCCGGACGCGAACAAGGCGTACCCGCGAGTGCAAGCACAGGGGAGACGCGTCGGCGCTCAAGCGGTTACTCGCGTGTGAGAGGGAGAGTGAGAGAGAAGGGGACTGCACAGCGGGAGCAAGAGACTGCGTGTGAGAGTGAGAGAGAGAGAGTGGACTAAGTGAGAGAGGGAGAGCGGGTGAGCGGTGTACGGAAAGGAGACCTGGCGGGAACAGCCAGCTTCAGTCGATCAAGTACTCCCGCTCCTGGGAGGTGTTGACGGTCGAACAGCCAATCAAGTATTTAACACTACCGCTGTTGGCGGGTGCGGTCACTTTTGCAGAACAGCCAATCGAGCATTTCACATTCCCGCTGTTGGCGGCCATCAAGTATTTCACATTCCCGTTGTTGGCGGGCAATCAGGGATTTCACATTCCCACTGTTGGCGGACAATCAAGGATTTCACATTACCGCTGAAGGTGGGCCACAGATCTGCCATTACCGCTTTCGGACAGCGCATCCCTTGCCACTAGGTAAGAGATCAAAAACTGTGAAATGTGCCATGTCTGAGCTTGCGGACCCTTCAGAGACGCAAGTGAACTTAGAAAACGATTATCGATGTACCATGCAAGGATGGTGGACGGTTTGGCAAGGCTCTAATTGAACTCGAATGCAGGCTTGATCTGCCATTCTGATCTGAAGTACTGCCAAGATAGGGAGGTTGTGCACTACAGACTTGGCCCTTGCTTTGACTTTGCCCGACCAGAATACTTATGGAACACATTCAGGGATGAGCCACGAGCACCACGACGGTAAGTGAAGAAGGGGGTGAGATCAGAAACGAGCTAGATCCAGTGGCCTGGTACTCAAGTGTTCTGCAGGCCAGCCAATCAAGTGTATCCACTGCTAGCGGAAACGAGCCAGTTCCAGTGGGTTGGTACTCAAGTGTTCTGCTGGCCAGCCAACCCACCGATCACGCAATCTAGTGTTCGGCTGGCAGGCGAACAGGTACGTGCAACTCTGATATGAGAGGGAGTGTGCGGTGAGAGAGAGAGTGTACACAGAGTCAGAGAGTGTGCAGAGAGAGAGTGTGTAGTGGGAGAGAGATACATGGAACGGGGAAGTTGGAGTACTCCTCCCTTCAGTCTACAAACTGCCCTATGTCAAAACTAGGATATGCAAGTGAGATTGTTTTATGGCCAGAATGATTTTTTTTGTTATTATTATTATTATTATTATTATTATTATTATTATTATTATTATTATTTGTATTAATTTTTCCTGAAAAGATCACAAGCTATCCTACGGGAATCTAATGTTTCAAACTCTGATTCACGTTCTTTGGAGCGGGAAAAATCGGAAAAGTTCGAGTACCCCTCCCGTAAGCCAACAAACTGCACTGTGGTAAACCAGATTATGCAAGGGATTGGCGTGGTGATTGTTTCATGGGTGAGATGATTTATTTATTTTTGCTCGAAATTTTCCTTGGAAAGATCGCTACCTAATCTTCCAATGGTCAAAAATTCAGGAATTTTGGAAAATTCTTCATGGCGCGATAAATCACCAGATTTGGGGTGGACCACTCAGCCCGGATGTTACCGCACGGGCGAGTAAGGGACACTGAGTGAGGCAGAGGGAAACGTCCTATTTTCCAATCAGTATTGTCTCCATTCACCTTTCTATGCTGTTTTCGACCTACAATGGAGGGACTGTAGAGAACAAGGGGAACAGAGGAGGGGAGAGCACAACGATAGCAGGGAGCTGATTGACCCCTTATTGTACGATCTCATGTTTACTCATGATTGTCGAACAGCACTTTGGCATGGGTTAAGCTGGCCCTCTCTGACCGGTGTTAAGCTGGACTCCACAGACCAGGATCTCCCCAACTTATCATTGTTAGTGTGGGTCACTTGGAAGTGCACAAGTGAGCTGATGCTGCATCGAACTGGAGGAGGGACAACTGAAACCGAACCGCATTGCTCACGCGCTCCCGAACTCGGGGAGAGCATTTGGAACTCGGATATTAGTCCAACGTATTACCACTAGCTTTTTGTGGTGCGTGTCGATCGGTGGAGAGAGACTGAAAGGAGTCTGAGACGAGGGACTGTAATTGTGATAAGCCAAATTCTAATCCGAGCCACTCGACCGGCTCGAGTCCCAATCGAGGCTGGAGTGCATTACCCCTGAGTCGCCCCATTGATTGATTGGCTACTATACTGCTCTGACTGTTAAACATGTGAACAAGAGACAAAGTGTACCAGTTCTGTCTGGCAAAGTATTTCGAACTCATCACAAAAAAAAGGGAAACGCAACTGAGTAAAACAATTATTTCGAGAGTAGGGAGAGTGACAGGCAGAACAAGCACACCAACCCTGCCGGTCGCTGAGGACCTCGGAAGCGGGCGCAGAGGGTGACAGACGTTGTAGCCCTTGGCTTCAGCGAACAGGAGGCGACCCTCCCCGGGTTTCCTAACATCGGGTCCAACGTCCTCATACTGAATACATGATGCAGAAATGAGATGAGCACATGTACATGACCCTGCGTCTTTGGCCCGTTGTGGCTGCCAGATACTTGCAGCTATTACTAGCTCGGGTCCTGGGGGCCGACCCGCCCCTGCAGTCGGCCAAGGGTGTCAGGGGAGGCCCTGGATCGATCTGTAATCCATGCTTATGCGCCAAGGCATCTCCTTTCCCGATGGGCTTCAGCTCTACAGCCATGCACTCAGAGCCTGGTCTGCACTGGAAGACCATGGACACTCTGGGAGACTCCAGAGTAGAGGAGATTGCTCATGACGCAGGCAGTCTGGTGGCAACTGGCCAGCCGTATGGCCTGTGGACTGAGCAACCTGCGTGACCAGCCGATGTCATATCTGTGAAGCGCCAAATGTTATTCTCACCTGCTGTGCGCACCATCTGTTTCATCGTGTGCTTTTCGCTGAAGTAGTTGTTGCAGGTGTTGATGTTGCCAATTCCCTCCGGCAGCCCGGGTGTTCCTTCTGCGGCCAGACGGGTATGTCGTCCTCTTCGTCCAATGTTGTGGCCGCACTTTCAGCCAGGGTATCGTTTTGTCTGGGAGGAGGGGGCGGAGGGATTTAGGTGGAGAGAGTTGTCCCGCTATGGTGCTGGTTGGTTAATAGTTGGTGGATTCTGGGGCCAGTTAAACCTTAAGCGCAGTCATGTTATAAGTTATAACACGTATTCTGCCGGCGCCCAAGGTCCCTCAGGCTTGACAAACTTGTCTCATGTTCAGTTCCTTATCCGTGTCGGATTTCATCAAACAGTTTGTCTGGGCCCAATCAGTGTGGTGCTCCACCTCCAGGTCCTCCCTGTAGGTAGGTATCTCAGGTCAGAAGGGTTGGGGGTCTCGTCTGCTGAAGTGTTTGTTGGCATTGCTACCTCCATATTAACCATAGTGCATGCGGTCGTATCCGCTGGAACAGTTTGCTCTCCCCCCACAGCAAGGGTTGGTGGGAGTGCGTAGTCGGCAAGTCTGGTCCGGTCTCCTTGCGGGAAGGATTTTCCTGTTATTTATTCTCAAAAGGCGGCTGCGTGGAGCCAGAAGTCTGTCACATGTTTGCAGAGTAGCAGGCAGCAACCAATGTCCTCCACTGCCCCCTTATCACACATTGTGCATAGTTCGTTCAGAACTTCAGATGGTTTCTGTTTTTGTCTAACTCGCCTTAAATTCAGCCAGCCACTGATTACGGGGAGTGCCAGGTAAAAGATAAGCCATTGGGAAAGATCTCAGCGGAGCATTTTGAATGGCGACTGTAGCTCACCAAGGGGCAGGGGGGCGAGCAGTAGGGTTGCCCACACTATCCCGCTAAGAGGCAGAGAGGAACAACACCCCACCCAGGACGCGATAGAACAACCGAAAATAAAGTAGAATACAAAGTAAAAAAGAAATGAAAAAACTTATAGAACGGTTAGATCGATAATATTAAGATCATCATTCATAAGCATAACGAGAAAGAAACAAAGGTCACATAAGAGATTTGATACGAAGCTTTTCTATAACAGGACGATAAGGCACGTAGCAGATCGACATATCAGACGAATGGTACGGTCACTTCAGAGTCAAACCGAACAGACTTGCAAGGCCTCCCTCGCGCCTTTGCGCGACCTAAACCGAGGGAGTCAAACCGAATTGACCTGCAATGCCTACCCAAAATCAAGGGAAACAACCAGTGTTGTAGGAGGACATGAAATTTCTAACTGAAGAAAAAAAGAAGACGCAGATGAAGGTAGAGGCGCGAAAAGAAAGTGCAAGACTCAATCCCTTAGTGAAAAATATAAAGTTTGACTGTATTTGATTTCAACTATTTAGTACGGTCGATCTGCAGGTGCAAAAATTGTTCCTATTGCATTTCCACACTAAAATGATACGTGTAATTTCAAATTATTAATTTTGCATAGGTTATTAGGATTACGTTTACAAATCTTTGATGCTTGTTTACAAATATGTTTTTTTAATAATATATTTTATTTTATTTTTTTCATTTCCTTTTTATTGGTGACACTAGTTTCCATAAGACATACGCCATCACTCTCCCCGACATCACCAAATTGGGGGGACATGTAGCACAATTTCATTAGGGCTACTAATAAAACAAGTTCATTAAGGCTATCGGTAACACATTGCGGATATTTGACAACGTGACAAATTAAAAACGTGTTGAATTGCTTTCGTGATTTATTTCATGTTTTAAGCTAGCTTACCAGGGTGGACGTCCAGGACCCTTTTAGATGTTCGACTTGTCCATTCGGACAATCGGGGAGACATTCTCCCGAAAATAGTATGTTTGACCCTTTAAAAAAAAACAAATTAATAAAAAATGATTAGTTTTTTGTAGGTTCTCCCTCACATGACTTATGCCACAAAAGTTTTGGTTCATTTGAGCCCATAGAAAAAAAAATACTAATCGCCAAAGATGTCTTTGCGAATTTAATCGAACGCCAAAGATGTCTGGCCATAACGTCTTTTATCTTATGGGAGTAGATTTCAATCACGCACCCCAACCCMCCCCCCCAAATCCCTCTTTCCCCATGTTTTGCATTTTTTTTTTTTTTGCTCTGAATGAGTTGGAATTGTTTTTACGGGGTCATCTTATATAGTGCAGCCCCTCCCGATTGCTTATTTATTTTTTTACTTTTTTAATGTAGAAAATGAGTTGTTCGGGATTCTGGACAACTTTGCCCAAGTTGTCTATCCGGCCAGAATGTCTCCGAATTGAACAACTGGTAAGCTAGGTTTTAAGCAAAATTTTTAAATTTTTAGTATTTTTTTTTTGACAAACTACGAGTAAAATCTATGAACCCTCTAACTTTCAGCGTTATTGACGCATTCTTCGGAGGGGGAAAAGTCGCCGAAGTTGGAGTATTTTTCTCGTTGGCCCACAAATGGCAAGGTGGCAAATTTGGAACATGCATCGAATCGGCATCGCGATTGTTTCACGGTCCAAATTGTTTTTTTGAAATTTTTGATATTTTTTTTGAAAATATCACGACCTAAATTATTGATGCTCAAATTCTCATAATTTTTTGTGAATTCTTGTGAGCGAGAAAATACGAAAGTTGTTGCGTTTGAATTGTGGGACTAGACCCGTTGTTTCGGCCTCCGGTTGGTGCCCTCCCTTAAAACACACCCGGGCTCCCCGGGAGGGTTATTTCCTAGTGACAGAGGGAGTGGTGGTTTAAAACACTTAGTTCCGACACCTTTCAAGGTGCGCAACCCTGCAATTGCGTCTATGCCTCTTTCACTATCGGTCCTCACCTGAATTAATAATTTTTCTTCGCAAAAACCAGTGAGAGATGTACTCTGCGTCGGGTGAACTGGTAGTTATATTGACACGACTCATTACAAATATACTGCTGCACAAGTTGAAGTTGTATATATGAACAAATAATACGTAAGGGTTTACAATGTCCAATGTGAAGGGATATGAGGGGACTTAGGGATTTGATTAACGGTAGGTTACAATTTTGGTTGTTATGAGAGTTGGTTTAACATATGTATAAGCAGTTTGAACATCATTCATATGACATTTTGTGTATTGGTTTCCTGACCTAAACATAATTATTCGTAAAGCTTCGTACCTGAATTTTCCTTGCTCGAGTTATTTTTGGTTAATTGTGGGAGCATAGGCAACACATTTTTTTTTTTTAATTAAGAAAGAAAAAGAGAGGAAGAGAGGGAAGAGGAGATAGAGGGAGATTATTAGTGTGGAAGGTTGGAGTTAGGCACTGATTTTGGTATAACTATTTTACCTATATTGTTTTCTCTCCAACTCTCTTTTTCACTCACACAAATCCACGATTGCATAAATATGTAATATGTCTCGTACACTTATGTAAACAGCTATATAAGAAAAGACAGTGGAGTTAGAGAGTCGCACACCAAATGGTATACTTGACTGCACACACATGCTTTTAAATTTGATATCGAAATGAATGACTTACACACTCGTGTTGAAATTGTGTTAAAATTTGACAATAAATATTAATTGTTTTTTTAAGTTTTTTAAGCTTCAATGTCAAAATCATGGAAATAAACGAGTTTAAGCATTGAATCAACAACTTGTTGCTTTTGAAGTATAATACATATCATTAGATAAAGTGAGTTGAGATTAAAATAGTCACATGTTTATTAATTGAAACCCAATATCGCTTAGTATAATAAATCGCAATGGTACGGTGTATCTCAAATTCAACTTCAATCAAATGGTCCTCAAGCTTGGCCCAAGGATTTTGCAAGTGGAACAAACAAATTATAATAATCCAGTAGCTCAAGGTAAATTTTATAAACGTTATTATTTTTAACTTTCAAAAACCTAACGTCCAAATAATTGAAATCGAATAAAACCACTCCTTGCAAGAATCAAACAGCCAACCCGGTGCATTTAAAGAATAACATATACCACTAGACACAGTGAGTTGGCATAAAACAAATCTTGCAGATGCACAGTTTAACCCATCTTAACATCGTTAACAAAATGTACTACAATGGTCCAGTGTATTCAAAATTTGTGTTTAATATATTTGTTTACAAATGTATGCTCAAAATAACTTGTCCAATTAAGTTATTTGAATTCTAACATATTTTTAAATTTCTTGGATTTGTAATAATTATCAAATTAATAGATCGACTGAAGTCCAAGGAATTTTGCCCCAGTAATCCGTTTGAACTTTTAAATACATTCTACTTATATTTCAATTCACAAGTATTACATAAATCCTAAGTCTCCAATTAAGTAGGGCTTTTTAGAGAATCATCTTCCTATCCAACGTATATATAGCTTGGCTAGCCCACCTCTTTCTCTAGGCGAGTTAGCGAAATTTTTCAGTTTCGGAATCGGATATTATATTATGAAAGCTTTAGACGCAAGATATACTCCGTGAGGTGGTTACATGGACGTACATGATACATTCAAAACTGCTCTGAATGGAGAGGCGATCACAAAACCATTCATGTGGACTTCCTACCTTCCTTATTTTTTGCTTTCTTACCTTATTAACGTGTAAAAAAAAAAACCAACGTCGTAGATAAACATCATATCAATCGGTCTTATGAATTGGAAGGTTGTTCATTTTTAAACATTAGCCCTTTCAACCTAAACCACTTAAAATCTCAGTTTCAAACTCATCCACGTATAGCACCATACTAATCCACAACAGGGGTTGCGAATACGTAGTTTTTTATTATGCATCAAAGACAAAGGTCTAATCTACGATAACTTGAAATCTACCCTTAGCATGCCCATATATGGCACAACTATATTGTTTGCATATGCAGTCGTTATATGTCAAAGTTTTATAACGACGCTCCTTATTCAATCCGAGAAAATAATTATGTCCCCTAATTCGTTTGAATGTTGGAATAAAATTAACTTGGAAACAAGGGGAAAACAAGAGAAAAATAACGCACTCAAATCGAAAATTGTACAAATAATTAAAAAATCTTTATCTTTATCTCTCACTTACCCCTGTTAGTTTTTTTTTTTTTTCCCTCTCTCTCTCTCTCTCACACACACACACACACACACACACACACACACACACACACA
>BFEA01000593.1:314357-335032 GCA_003427395.1 Chara braunii | reverse complement strand
CGACTGATTTACGAAAAAATATAATCGTGAAGAACAGAAATGGAAACGAAGTTCCAAACGGCGTTGAGACCCGACCGGTTTCGCCTAGCCGCCCACTAGGCTCATCAGGGGTCATAGTCGGCTGAAGAATAGCTGCCTATGACTCTATATATATCTAAAGAACAAGGAAGGAACACATCGGCAGAACATATCAACCGAACAATGTAGCTGCAAAGAATCTCTAGTAACGTCCACAAGAAGAAAGAATTAACCTAGTCTACCCTATGTCTAGATAAAAAAAATATGAAAACAGGATAGCCGATCACAAAATAGTTCAACGCAGAATATCGACCCGTACCAAAAAGGAATCGGTCCAAAGAATCTCTCGTAGCAGAGAGACCAAGTACGTATCTCCCCTATAACCACAAAAAACATCAAGAATCAACAAAAAAAAATCTCAACCGTGGGCTACGAAACATTTACCACCACCGAGGTCAAGAGTTCAACCCTCCACACGACTACGGGACACAAAAATATCATCAGCAAAGAAATAGTGAGCGATTTCGCCAACAAAGTCGAGAGTTCAAACCTCAAAGAATAACTACCATCCGAATACCAAAAACCCCACCTCAAACAGAAAAGAATCACCTGTCACAGAGAGACCAAGTTCGTAACTCACCTATAACCGAAAACGACCTCGAAAATCATAACTCCAAATATCTCAAACGTGAGCTACAAAACATTTACCACCACCGAGGTCAAGAGTTCAACCCTCCGCACGACTACGGGAAACAGAATATTATCAGCAGAGTACCAGTAAGCAGTTTCACCAACAAGGTCAAGAGTTCAAACCTCACCAAACGACTACCACCATAATACCAAGAATCCCACCACAAACCTTGCAGAGTACCAGTGAGCAGTTCCCTAACGGCCCGACCATGCAAGGACCAAGGAAAGCCTTAGCAAAAAAAAAAAAACAAAAAAAAACTATGTTATGTATAAAAATAAACTGAACAACTTTTGCCTCAGTTTCACATTAAAATTATTTACCAAATTTAAAATAAAAAATAAAGTTTAACAATATTGATTATTATTTTATTTTTTATTTGTTTGCTCGGGGGGGCAAGTGGTCTCGGACCACTCTGGTGGCCTAGCCTAATTGGTTTAAAAATGATTTATTTTGGACATGTCATTGCGACAATGTTTTTAAGACAAGTAAATTTATACAATTAGTGCATACAAACCCTTTAGAATACCAAAATGTTGGCTAAATGTAGGGTCAAAGTTGATTCTTGCTATAAATATATCAAATACATACGGTTACAAGTTTCAAAATCTATAAATAAAAATTATCTCTATAATAAGTTTGCGTGTATATATGATTATTTTATTTATATATATTTAAAAATTTTATTTCAGGCATAAAGTTTACTTGCTTTGCATGTATGGTCATTTGTTCGTAAGTAATAAGGGGTTTTAACCACCATTTCATAAGGTAAGGGAAAAACGGTAATCAAATAATAATTTATTATCTAATTCTTGTTTTTTTTCTTGTATAATAACATTATCACACCTTGTCCCATGAAACCCCCAAAAGTTTATTCTGTTTTTTTATTTTAAAAGTAAAGTTAAAATTATTTGGATTTTTTTCTTCAGATGAAGGCTTAATTATCCTCAATGTTATCAAAAGTTGCTTAAATGTATGTAGTTTAAGGAGGACATCCTAATTTTTCCCTTTGTTGCTATGAAACTAGTGCAGAGAGAGCTTAAGAAAATATATTTCGCAGATTGAGGATAACCCGTTTTCTCATAGCAGAATCTCATATACAAAAATAATTTGATAGTATTGCAAAATATATTTTACTATTTATATATGCATTAATAATTTCTGATTGGTTATGCTCAATATGTCTCGTGGCAAATACTCAATTTTATCTTGTTTTATATTTGCCCTTATTTAATGGGGGGGGGGGGGGGGCATCTGGTCATTTGGATTTTCGTTTGGATTCGTAGGCTTTAGTTTACCACATTTGGTTGATACATTCCTTCATATGATCTCGAACTATTTGTAGGTTATTGAATGTTTTTTTTTTTTTTTTAATCAAATATATTTTTCATTAGTTTTTTATCTCATTCCTCTAGTTAATGCAAAAGATTTTAAAAGGTAGTCTTTATGTGAAGTGCATGTATTATGAATAATTGTTTCACCCCATTCTTAACGTTGCAGTTCGTTGACTAGTTGATTTTAAGTTCATTGTCCCCCTTGTTAAAAATCATTGTTTAATAATAACGGGGAGTTGTAGGAGGTCAGGATTGAACTTGTACTACCCCAAAAACCTTTTGATAAGAGAGTAAAGGAATAAATATTTGTAAAAACATCTAGAAAAATTCATCGAGAGGATTTCGATTACAAATTAGAATCCGATAGGATTTTGGGAGGTAAACATACTTTTACTTGTAAGTTGGGTAGTTTTGCCTCTACTTTTGATCTCAAGTACGTATAGGCTTATTTGTGTGAAACTCCTTAGTTATCAGCTAGGTGCATATCGTTATTTGACTTAAAATTACAACATCGGAAGCTACAACTTGATTTACTATATAGTTTTGTATCCATCAAGATACAAATTAATTAGCTATTAACGAATTTAGAATGTTGCCAAGGCACCAGTACAACACTCATTGGCCCACGGGTGTCAACATGAAACCCGCACCACTTCATAGGCCGCCGATTTGTTTTTTCAATAGCGCTCCTTGCCTCACCGTGCCTTTGAGTTTTGATTGTCGCGTACGAGCAGTTTAAAATCCTTTGTCAGAATCATGATCCATCTTTGGGTGGTCCTTGCTAGAGTTTCAGTAGGAACACCACTCTCTTTGCAAGGTAATTTATGGCGTATACACCATGCATATTACTTGCTCCCTATGATTTGAGGTAAACCTATCTTCCTTCTATTTCATAATTATCTAAGCGAAGTGGAGATAGTCTACATGCATGTGGGTTGTAGACCCTTCAACCTTGGCTTGTGCTGTTTGAGTTGTTCGACAAGTGGACCTCTTGCAGATACCATATTTAACCACCTCCCAATATATCACAACGAACCTTGATGGGTGCCTGCTACCACCGTGTAGATGATGTATTTGGAATTTCTTGCTTTTTTGCTGTGACACTATGAATCAAGTAATTAAACGGATAATCAGTTAAGTGGCACAAGAGTACATATCCATATAAGTTGTAAGTAAGCTCACCGCCTCACTCTTACCCCTTCTTCAAGATGTCAATGTAAGTAAAGTTAGTTAGTTTTTTCATCGATTAGTTGGTTGGTTAACAACATGATCTTACCATCATAGGTTCTTCAATCACTCATCCTCATTAGCGAGTTACTCTTCAATTAACCACTATATTGCATGTGGCCAAAGTCATGTGCTAGGGTATTTTTTCTGTTCAGTTTGGCACAACCAGTTGAACCCTCTCTCTTTTACATACACTCTCACCTTAACTCTCATGCAATGTGGTGTACCCACGTATGCACTCTCGCACTTCCATGTCGGGTGTGCACACGCCCGCCCGCTCACGCGAGCGTGCGCAAGAGAGAGAGAGAGAGAGAGAGAGAGAGAGAGAGAGAGAGAGAGAGAGAGAGAGAGAGAGAGAGAGAGGGTACAAAAGAGTGTAAAATCTCTAACCCTGTGCACAGGTCGACGCACACTGCTGGCCGACCCTCTATGGCACGGGCACGAGGGTGATCATGCAGATACACCATCATGGATGCGTGTGTTGTGATATTTGTATATACATATCTCTATATATATACGGGACAGTTCTGTTTGACAATATGTATATATTATATATATTATMGAGAGAGAGAGAGAGAGAGAGAGAGAGAGAGAGAGAGAGAGAGAGAGAGAGAGAGAGAGAGAGATCCTGCAACAAGATTGCTGAAGCCAACTTTGAGAGGGAAAAAAAAAAAACCAGCTCTTGTTTCTTTTGTTTTTTCCTGTTTGGAAGTTGGTTTAATAACCTTGCTCCAGGATGCTTGTTTGTATGCTTGACGAAATCCATACATCTTCTCTCCTTCTCCTTGCGCCTTTCCTCCGTTGTTGTTGTTGTTGTTGTTGTTTTACGTCATCAATTGTGGTGATGGACATTCGTATGATAGAAATGAAGTGAACCAGACCCTCCGACAAATACCCCACTTCATGCAGCGCACATCAATGAATCTGGAGTGGGATACTACGAACTATGGTTGCAATACAATAAAATGTTACCAAAACTTGTGCAGACACTTACAGTCCTTTCACCCATACAGAAGCGGATACATTTTTTTCCCGAAGTGGTTGGAGTCTTGGAGATCCCAAGCATGACCCTTCACCAACAAGGAGCTGAAGACGAATGTTCAATGATGGGTCGTTCACTCCAACTTGCCGCTTCAGCGAAAGCATTGCAAACATTGCCCTTTACTCACTGGCATTTTCACATTGAGGAAGGTTACATATACCCCCCTTCCTGATGATAGGATCCCTTGCTTACTGTTTGACATGGGTTGAGCCTGTGGCAGGAGGAGCAAAGCTCTGTTTGAAGCAGGTCGTATAAAAAATAGGAAATCATTGGCTGATATTTTACAAGCATAAAAATGGAAGCAGATGGCTTTTCTGTTCCTCGTAGCGCTCATGCCAGTACACTATAACGACACTCAAAAGAATACAAGGTCATGCTGAACACAACCCCTCAACAATTCAGCATCAAGGGAGAGGTGCGTGCGGTGGGGGGCATAGCCTTACCTACGCCTCCTTCACCTACCATAACATCATCTCCTCATATCATAACTGGCGCCGCTGCCACTTCGTGGCCTTGGACATGTAATTGTCTTGGTATTTTTTACCGTGAAAACCAAGCCAAGTTTGATTCCCAGGGAAGTACTTATGCTTGATTCTTTGTCAACCCCAGGTAGGGTGTCTACGAAAGACCCATGCACGAAGTTGTTGAAATATCCGAAAATCCATACGGTGAAAGATTGCAGAGCATTCCGATTTGGTGATGCCTCACATATGACGGAACCATAAAGAACAAAAAAAGATGACACACCCGTGTGTCTTGTGCACTCGCTCCGTGCAACTGCACCAAGCACGTAGGGCAGACTAACATAATACTAAACTGAACAGTTGAGGGGGGGGAAGAGTCTCTGCAACATGTTCTCATTTCATTTCCCCTTGCCGTTAGCACGGTGCATACACACAGTATAACTTTTTGGACGTAAGGTCCTAGTGTGAGTATGCCTTGGCTCAAGGCCGAGTTACCCTCCTCTGTCCTCGTGAGCATCCATCCGCCCGGCAGGTCGCGGTACAGCCTACGGGTTATGTGGGCGCGCAGGCGCCCTACTACCGGTAGCGGTAAGTCAATATAAGCTATAAGCTACTTTGGGATTTCTGAAAGTCGACGGGGCTAGTTTGGTCCTTTGTCAGCTACCGTGCTCCCGCTGTGGGCGGGACAAAACAAGAATGAACAGGAAAATGCAAGCAAGAAAAGCAGGAAAAAAGCAAAATGAAAGCAATTGGCGATTGCGCCTTCTGCATGTCGTGCAAAATGAAAGCAATTGGCAAACGCGGTCTGCACGGTTGTGGCGCAAACGGCAACAGGCCAACCACAGCAGCGCTGTCCTTTTCTTTTATTTCGCGTCCGCGGAACGGCTCTTTGTCATCTCTCGCGGTTTTCCCGCGCAATGTCACACCCGCTGGGGTGAGCACTGGCACTTCGCGGCTGTGTTGTTTTGGTAGGACCGCTGATGAAACGGCTTGCCTCGCCAACGCGCGTTTTGGGAAGGGTAACGCACGAAACCGGTAGTACCTGCGGACGCGTTCATCGTCGTTGCGACCGAACCCACCTGACCTATTTTATTCCTGGACTGGATCGTCGATGCTTCCCGCTCGGTTGCTGCGTTCACCTGCACTGTACTCTTTTACGCGCAACTTGCGGGTTGACTGCTATATGAGCTTTGTGGGTGGCCTCGTCAACTTATTTGCGGCGCGCGGTCGTTCTGCCGAGGCAAACAGTCTCTGTCGGCGCACGTGGCATTCGATCGACGGAGTGACCAACTAGGTGACGAATGGAGTAAGCGATTGACGATTTACTTGAGGGGGTTCCTGCTGGGACAAAGGAGAAGCTGTGGTGGGAAAGGTACGAGGAGGAAACAAGTGAGCTGCGACGGGGAGGGGACGTATGCAACAAGGTTGCTTGGGGGCACAGCACGTGGGGAGGCCCTTGTGAAGTGTTGGCGGGTCATTGCCTACTCCCACACACACGCACACACTCACACACACACACACACACACAGAGAGAGAGAGAGAGAGAGAGAGAGAGAGAGAGAGAGAGAGAGAGAGAGGTTGCCAAGAAGTTACTTTGTCTGCGACGAGGTTGTGCGGGGGGTTTCTATGGTGGCGAGGTAGTGGTGACGTGTTGGCTGGGTGTGTGAGGTTAACTGATCTCAAGAGGAGGAGGGAAGGGAGGACGAGGAGATTAACGTTTTTGCCGAAAAAGTTGTTGCTTGGTCTGAAACGAGGTTGTTCTGGGGCTAGCAGACATCGAGGTAGTGCTTACGCGTTAGGAGCCATCTGAGGGAAAGGCACAGGTGGGGGAAAGAGAGAGGGAAGCTACCGGTAGTCAAAACTTTGAGGAGGACTTGCAGCTAAGGAGAGAGAGCAACGTGGTGATCGTGTCTGCAACAACCGAGCGACTGATCGACGTCCCTTTAATTGTCCCAGATTCCTTCCGATGCGGTTGAGAACGCAGCCCTCGGTGTCTATAACAACTTGACTTATTTCCGCCGAGGTATTGAATTGCTTGTTCAGAGATGTCGAAGACAGGATCGCTGCTAGCGGCGGCCCTTGTCGCGCTGGTAGCAGCAGTGGGCTATTACTACTTTGACAAGGAACAAGCACAGTTGCTTGTGGAGGCAACGCAGAAGCGCCTGGCTTCTCTTGGGGTTTGGGCTTTGCCCGCCTACATCGCAGTTCATACTGCTGCAATAGCTGCTTGTTTCCCCTACACGCTTGCTTTCGAGGCCGGCGCAGGTTTACTCTTTGGTTTGTGGAGAGGAATCATCTGCGTGATCGTGGCCAAGGCTTGTGCTGCGTCTTTGTCCTTCTGGTTGGGACGGTGAGTGAATATGCCAGCGACCCGTGTGTCCCCCGTCTGACTCCCTTCGTGTGTGCCAGGGGTATAATGTTCTGCCTCTGTGTTTGCCTCCCGACGCCTTGCTGCGCGTTTCTGAATTTGCCGCACTTAATATTATGCCTCTTACTCCCCCTGGCTTGCCGTTTTCGCTCGCGCCGCTTCTCTTCTGCTTTGCGGCCCTGTTTGACCTTCTTTCACGGTTTGCATGCCTGCCTGTCTCGCCGCCGTCTCCGAATATAACTGCTCACCGTTCGTCTGACTGTGCTTGCCTACCTGCGTGCCGTACTGCCTCTCTTTCTAGCTCACTGTTGCTTTGCCATTGCCTGACCCTTTCACCTTCTTCCCATCTCTGATAAGGTAGGTAGTGGTTAATGTGCTCTTGGTAAATGCCAGGAATATCACATTCCCCCATTTCCGTCTTCGGACCTTCGCCCCTCATGATCTCACGCGTGTAGCATGTCTGTCTTACCAGGGATGTTGTTTTGTGCGCGTGTAGCATGTCTGTCTTACCAGGGATGTTGTTTTGCCCGCCTTTGGCTCATTTCTTGGGTGGAGATATTGCACTCTGCCTGAATAACCCCTCCCTCCCTCCCTCCCTCCCTCTTGTATTTGAACCGCACAATCGCCACCTGTGCGCCTCGTATGATCAGGTTCGTCGTGATCGCTCGCTCATCGGCCACCTAGCTAAATGCCTGTACGCCTCGCGATCCCCCTAAGTCTTTTGTGTGTCTCAAGGGACACTCCTATCGCTTCACGCATGTCTTCATGTCGTCTGTCCATCTGGACCTATGGCTACGCATGTATTTTTGACTTTCTGTTTCGATCAGCCAATATGCTCTGGGCTTGCCTGTCCTGAGATGTCGTCTGTCCATCTGGAGCTATGGCGAAGCATGTATTTTGGACTTTCTGTTCCAGCCTCTGCGACCTAGAGGTCGTTCCGTCGCGTCTGTCACTCCTTTTGCATACCTTCACGTGCCGTCTTCTCTACCCACATGTACGCCAAGAAGGGCAAGATAAGTGTGTATAACAATGGAGGAATCCGAGGAAAAAGCGTGAAATCGGTCGTCGTCTTGTTCAGGGAAGAGGACTGAGGACTGGTTCACTTCTTGATTTTTCATTTCAGTCAATGAGCAACTGATCGGCGTTAGGGGTTGGCATACAGAGTGCACCCTCTGCTTTTCTCTTGTTACCCTGAGTTTGATCTCAGCTTCCTGTTGGCTCCTTACGGTCGAGGGTAGTGTCACTCTATTCAGAGATCCGCCCACTTCTCCACAGCTGGATCGGGTGGAGGTAGTCCAGTCATGCCTTCCTCTCTGCCTTCCTCTCTGCCTTCCTCTCTTCCTTCCTCTCTGCCTTCACTCGTTTCGAATCCCTCTGCTTGTTGCCTTCTATGCCGTCCTGTACCCCAAGAAAGGGGGAGAAAACTGTATGTAGGCCACTACCTACTGGGAGAGCGTGCCATCAGCCGACTTGGACAGGGAAGCACACAGGTCTGAACTTCGCTGATTCCTGTTTATTCCGGTTGTATTGAAGAAACTGATCGCGTCTTGAACAAGTAGGAAAGAAAGTTAACTGATCGTCGTTCATAGGGCTTACGTAAAACGTATCGATCCTTTGGTCCGCCTTGGAAAAGAGTCCATTGTCATGACGTTAGAACCGATCTCGATCTCATCTCTGTTTACTCTGATTACTCACGGTTTGGGTCGAAGGCCAAAGTCCGGGAAGCCACGCCTGAGGTAGTCCTGTCATGCCTGTCTGGCTTCCTCTCTGCCTTCCTCTCCGCCTTCCTCTCTTCCTTCCTCTCTGCCTTCACTCGTTTCGAGACCCTCTGCTTGTTGCCTTTATGCCGTCCTGTACCCCAAGAAAGGGGGAGAAAACTGTATGTATACTACTACCTACTGGGAAAGCGTGCCATCAGCCTTGGAAAAGAGTACATTGTCATGACGTTAGAACGGATCTCGATCTCATCTCTGCTTACTCTGATTACTCACGGTTTGGGTCGAAGGCCAAAGTCCGGGAAGCCACGCCTGAGGCGGGTTGAATTCATTCACTGCAGCTCGTTAGTTATACAGAATTAATGCCTGGCTGGCGCTCTTGCCGTAGCGCGAGGTCTCCTCTCTTTGCGTCTGTCGTTGTCTGGTCATTACTTGGTTAAGGGCTTCGCACTTGTCATCAACATCATGGCTGATCAATCGCAGTTATTTGCGTTTTTTTTCCCAAGTTTCTGCCTCCTCTATCAATCAGTCGTTGTCTGTCAACTGTGTGACTTGGCGTCTCCTTGTTCATCAATCGCGCATTTACAGAATTTGCAATTCCTTCCTGTTTTCCAGCCTTCCCTGTCGCTCTTTTCGTCATTGGTGCTGAGTTTCATTCGGATCGTTATTATTGTTCGAGGTCTGAATGCGCCGAGGAAGATGGCCTCTTCTCTTCGATGTCGTTTAATTACGTATATGTGTCGCTATGCTCTGCACTCTCCTGTGGGCTGGTGGCGGGTGATCTATTTTGGTCCTAGTGATTTGAGGTTTCGTCAGTGGTCTGCGCGGGGCGAAGGCGGCGATGGTTTTCTGTTACAGCGTCCACTGACCTGGTGACCTCTGGCAATTTAAGGCTACGCTGAGGATATGCGATTCTTAAAAATCTATTTTCGAACGCGATTCTCGAAATCTATTTTCGAACGCAGCGCGTTTGTTCGTGGACCGGTGCTTTGATTGTCCGATCCTGCCTCCTCCTTTCCCTCCTTTCCCTCCTTCCCCGCCCTCCCCTCTATCCGTTTTTACGTTTGGCGCATCTGCGCTCTGGTAGTTAAGATTAGGGCATTGTAAGTTCATGTCTGCTCAGGCAGTATCGCTTCCTGATACTGACCTCTCTTCTTTGAACGCAGCTCGTTTGTTTCTCTGTTTAACTGCCTGAACAAGAGGACTGCTATTTTTTGCCTGTGATACATGTGTGGAGAACTGCCGTTGCGCTTACGAATGGTCTGCTGTTGAGCTTTCTCTCCTTCTCCCCCTCCCCCTCCTCCCCCCCCCGCCCCCCCCGCCTCGTCTCCTGTCTGTGACTGTTTGCTAGTGCTCTCCGATCTTTGCTCGTTGTCAGTCGATTATGATAACCACTTTTCTCTTCTTCTGTATTTGGTGGTTGTATATGCTTAACGAATGCCCGGTTGCTGAGGTCGTTCGTGTGTTGTCTTCTCTGTTTTCTTCTCCTTTTAGGCTTATCGTTTTCTGTTTATTGCCTCCGTTTTCTGTTTGTGGGTTCCTGGTTGTGGACTTCTGTTCGTGATGTATGTTTTGATGTATGTTGACCACTTGCAATGTTGCTCTGCTCCTTCACTCCGCGCAAGGTGAGGTGTATTCTAACAACCACCAGTACTTCCTAAAGTTGTGCCCGTTAATGAGCCACAATTATTTTAGGAAACGTACGGGCCACTACAGGAGCGCGCCCAGTTTCATCCGACTAGAAACGTTTCTACTCTACTTTTCTCCACGGCGGATAACTGGGCCAAGTACTGGTGGTTTAAGAATGAGAAGCCACGCTCGCAAGTTGCCAGCAAGTGAGAAGAAACCCTTGGGGGGGTTGGATCTTAAACCCATACAAATCGTTTCTCTGCTATACTCTCCCGCCCGTTTTTTGTTGGTCCACGGTACTTTTTGCAAGATAGCGACGGACGCTGGTTTCGGCCCCAGCGGCCTCATCTCCCTTCCCCGCAAAAGCTAATTGATGCTTGGCGTAAGGGGTTTTCTGAGCGCTCTCTCGCCAACATTTTTTCGAGGGTCTTTTTTTGTTTGTGGTTTTGTCTTCGTCGTTCTGCATCTCCTTCTTTGTATTTGTAACGTGGTGCTTCGCGTCGAGCATTTTTCTTGCTTGTCATCTCCTCAAAGGGAGATAGGTTTCCCGGGGACGTTGAAAAAATGTTCATGTGATATGTTATATCTATTATTTAGAATGTGGTATCTATAGTCCATCATCCGTGGGTCGTCGATCGTCGCCGCTCTGTGATGTTAATCGTCGCCTACAGTTTGCCCTCGGTTCTGTGATTGGCGTCGTTTTCCTTCCCCGCGAATGTTTCGATGTTTCGTCGTTATCTCTGTGTCGCTTTCTTTTTGAAATATTCTGAACTTTTTTCTTTTCGAATGTTTCTTTTTCTCTGCGTCTTTTTGCTTAAAAAAAAAAACGAAAAAGAAAAAGAGATCCGACGATAGAATTTTTGTTTTTAAGACTGGTTCTTTTTCATCCGAGTAAAGAAAAACGTTTAAGACTGGTTCTTTTTCATCCGAGTAAAGAAAAACGAAAAAGAAAGAGAGATCTGAGGATGTAATTTTTTGTTTTTAAGACTGGTTCTTTTTCATTCGAGTAAATTTCGTTCTTCCTCTTTTTCTCTTTGTTTGATTTTCTGCACACGGGTCTTTGTCTGCAGTTAGCGATTTAGTAATCCGAGTAAACTTCTTTCTCTCCCTCTTCCTCTTTGTTTGATTTTCTGCACGGGTCTTTGTCTGCAGTGAGCGATGTAGTAATCTCACCGATTCACGTGTCGATTGGGGAATCATAATTTAGTTTTCCGTGCTTCTTCTTTTTCTTAGGGAAAAAGGCAGAGGAAAGAGAGTACGACGATGTCGTCGTTCAGAAAGTACTTAACGCGTAGAAGGTGATTTTGTTCAGATCCAACTTTGCGGACAGAGGTACTGCTGATGGGTTTTCATTGACGGATCTTGTTTCCGTTTGCTCCTGAACATTATGCCTTCCCTCTCCTTCGCTCTCCTTCCCTCTCCTTCCCCCCCGCGCGTGCGGGTGCTCTTCCCCAACAGTTCTTAGTGCTACCTTTCTGCTCTTTGTTTCTTTGTCGGAGAAGTATTAGGCCTAAAGCCGCATAGGGGCGTTATTCATGCCAGATAAATATGACACTGATCGCTTTTTTTTTTTTTTTCAGATGGATTTCTTCAAGGGGCTAGTCCGTCCCCACTTGCCTGCGCATTTTTTTTGTCCTATTCTTTTTTTGGAAAACGTCGAGCTGCTGCGCCGACAGCGAATTCTTGTTTGGTTCGTGGCAAAGGTCTTTTGGCTGTTTGACAGAACAATGTACATTTTTTATGTTCGTTGGTTTCTCTCTCCTATTTTAACCTACCTGTAGCTACGGCGCGCCTGTCTTCTCCTCTCCGTTCTTTTGATCTGTCGATGGTGTACTCTTATATTAGCTCGTGTGCATTGTCGGTCGTTTTCTTGCGCATCTCTTTTTCGTGCGCGTGTCTTCGGGTGTTTTTATCCTGTCTTGTTTTTTTTTTTTTTTTTAATGATTTTCACCGTTTCTCGATTTATGCGTGTCGTCCTTGTACAGGGGCCATGCTAGTCTTCTCTGTCTCGTTCTTGTTAACGGATGTTCCGAAGGACTTCTATCGTTTTCTATCTTGGCTTTCCACTCATTATCTTGAGGGATCGGTGTTGGGTCGGCTGGCTTGTTCAAACCATCAGAGCCTCTGTTCTGCTGTCTGTACTCGATCATTTTGTGTTTTGCTCTTTCGAATTTATCTGTTGGAGTTGATGATCTTTTTTGTCTTTTGCTTTGTCGACGACCATCTGTCCGAGATGTTGAACGGTGTCCTCCTGACGCCATCGTGGCAGCGTGTCTGTTGATCTTTTTTGTCTTTTGCTTTGTCGACGACCATCTGTCCGAGATGTTGAGCGGTGTTCTCCTGAGGCCATCGTGGCAGCGTGTCTGTTGATCTTTTTTGTCTTTGCTTTGGTGATGACCATCTGTCCGTCTTCCTGAGGCCATCGTAGCAGCGTGTCTGTGGATGTTGGAAGGTTGAATGAACTCTGTTATGGAATCAAATGACGAATACGTAGAGTAGGGAGTTTCACTGACCGAGTGGAGTTTAATAACGAATGAATGAATGGTCTGATGGTTGTCTGATGGTGGTCCTGTGGGCTGTGAACGCAGGTTGATTCTTCACAATTGGAGCTGGCTAGGGGAAACAGTTCAGAGGAATCGGTACTTCGGAGTAGTTCGAGAGGGCGTGGCTCGTGATGGCTGGAGGTTTGTTTTGTTCGCGCGCTTCTCACCACTCCCCTCATACTTTGTCAATTATGCTCTCGCGATGACGGACGTAAGATATTTTAGGGACTTCCTGCTGCCGACACTCGCGGGAGGTATCCCGATGATCGTCCAGAACACGTCGCTGGGCAGCTTGGCTTCGTCAATCGGTCTCTCGCTGTCTTTACCGGAGGCAATGACGGTGAAGGAGGAGGAGTTGGATGGGCTGCGAGGCCTTGCTCAGCGCGCAGCGCCTTTCGCAATGCCTAGTCTTGGAATCCTATGCTCTCTTTGGCTGACGTGGCGAGTGAGGGCGTACACGCGTTCCAGTCGGTCAATCGATGATGCCGGATTCTCCCCGGAGGGAGAGGAGCCAGCCGAGATCTCAGAAGGAGCGTTTGTAGCGGAGGAGATGGGACCTAATGATGAAGGAGGGTTTGCGTGGGACGGTGGGATGATCATGGCGGATCGGGGTCGCGATCGCTCTCCTCTCCCTCCCAATGTGTCTGAAGGTGCCAATTCTGTCAGCTCGCCCGACGGTCGGGATAGCCAAGAACGGGGTGGTGGGGAGAGGGAATACGAAGTGACTTCCCCTGGGAGGCGTAGTGGTCTGAGATCGTCCACGAAGTCGAGGAGTGGGCCTAGAACGCGCTCGTATTATCGCGAGATTATTAACTCCTCCCGCTCCCTGATGGACGAGGGATGGGGCGGGGCCGGGGGGGAACTCGGTGAGGTGCCCAACGGTGTTCTTTCACCGAGGAACGTCATGGCCGATGGCCACCAGCCAACGAGATCGAGCAAACCGGCTGCCTCGTCGCCCAGGAAAAACATCTTGTCTCCCAAAGGTGGAATATTGACACCCAAGGTCGCCAGTGCACGCAGGGGACGTCCGCGAAGGAGCGCAGTTGTGCTCTCCGAGGATGCATCTTCCAAGATCACCCTGTCGTCTGTCACTTCCTCTCCAATGACCAGAGCCCGAGCTCGGGCCATGGCTCTTGCGTTGGCGGATGCAGAACAACATCAACAGACGGCAGAACCGTGGAGTTGACTGACGATGGTGATAAAAAACTCCTCACATGTGAACATGGGATGCTTTCTCTTACACAGTCCTTTTTTCGTTGTAATATGCTGTCTACGGAAGTTGATATATCTGCCGCCGGTAGGTCTCGCAGCAGTGCCATCTAGCGATTCACGTGTTACGCGGTGGAAGGGAATTACAGGGACGAGGACTGTAAGGGTAAGCGGGGAACGGGCTCACGTGGGTGACAGGATGGGTTCTCGTGGGTGACAGGACGGATTCTCGTGTGCGACAGGCCGCTGTTCTCCGTGCAGGTAGATTGGGGTGCCCGCCTGGTCTCCACATTCGTATTCATTACTCTTGTCGTTCATTTGATGTCAAGAAGTTATCCCGAAGGGACGTTTGGATGGATGGAGAGAGAGAGAGAGAGAGAGAGAGAGAGAGAGAGATTACGTCAGTCATTACCGAGGGAAGTATTGGGAGAGTGCCATGGAAGACGTGCCCTGGGCACAGTCTTCGTTCAACAGATGGTTGTSGGTTTGTGTGTGTGTGTGTGTGTGTGTGTGTGTGTGTGAGAGAGAGAGAGAGAGAGAGAGAGAGAGAGAGAGAGAGAGAGAACATCAGTCGTTACCGAAGGAAGCACTGGGAGAGTGCCATGGACGACGTGCCCTGGGCACAGTCTCGTTCAACAGATGGTTGTCGGTTTCAGCAACGGATGAGAATTCTCTTGAATGTGGATGGTATGAAAGGGGGTGGGTGGTGCCTGCGTGTGGTGCATTTTGGGGCGGTGGTCTCCTTCCAGGGACCATTTGTGAGAGCAACCTTTTCGAAGTACGCATCCTACACACAGATCTTGTGATAACTTGTCTGAATTGGTTTATGAGCCAGGGCTATCACGGCATTTATGAGTGAACAAGAACAAGCTAGCGCTATCTTTGTTGTTCCTGTAATAGTTCCTTGGCAGATACGTTTGATCTCTTCGTGATGAAGCCCTTGCCAAATGGACACCTTGCCAAACGGGCGGCTGCTGCTGCTGTTCGTGTGATCTTTTAAAATCGAGTTTGGTCGATTCTCGATGGGGCGTTACTTGTGCACTTTGTGTGCTAGCCTGTGGAAGTGGAAGTGGCACCTCAGTGACCACTGAAATCTATTTCTGTCACTGTCGCTTGAGCAACGGATGTCACCTGCAGTCTGTTGTGCGGTGTAATGGCCTCGGTCAAGGAAAGGACGAAGTTATTGCTGAGCTGACGAGATTCCTGAATGTTGACTGCATGCTGATGTCGGTCTCCATGGTGATCTCAGTGGGGGCCTGATGGGAGGACGGAGTTGGCAGGTCTGGAATAAGCTTCCAAACGCGAAGCCTTAGGTGTGATACTGCATGCAAGGAAACTGTTGCATAGCATTCCACCAATGGAGAGAGGCAGAGCAAGAAGAGGAAAGCTGATGGGGAAGTTAGAGCGGTGCCAGACTTGTGAAGGCGTTTCGTCTGGAACAAGCTTCCAAACGCGAAGCCTTAGGTGTGATACTGCATGCAAGGAAACTGTTGCATAGCATTCCACCAATGGGGAGCGGCAGAGCAAGAAGAGGGAAGCTGATGTGGAAGTTGGAGCGGTGCCAGACTTGTGAAGGCGTTTGGTCTGGAACAAGCTTCCAAACGCGAAGCCTTAGGTGTGATACTGCGTGCAAGGAAACTGTTGCATAGCATTCCACCAATGGGGAGAGGCAGAGCAAGGAGAGGGAAGCTGATGGGGAAGTTGAAGCAGTGCCAGACTTGTGAAGGCGTTTCTCGATTCCAGACTGTGGAGCAAAGGTCTCGAGGTTCCGGAGAATCTCCGGATCTTGCAAGCGTGATTGAGAAGTCTCTCTCGAGCTTACTGGCGTGATCGAGTTACGAAACGGTCATCGTCTTTTGAAAGCTACCGTAGCACCCAGCCAGCAGCAGGACTGGCAAAAGCGTTGGTAAGAGCATTGATTTGAGCTGATTGTTCGCTTGTGTAGTTTTTTTGAATTGAGGAATTTAATGTTTCCCATGCTTCTTCCGTCTATTAGGAATGTGGACATCAGCAAACCATCTCGATGATGGTCTGATGTTGCCACGATGGGCGTTATGTCTAGTCTCTTGCAATGTCCTCCTGCTTGGAGATCCTCTTAGTCTACTACGGGACCTGTCATCAGTTGTTAAGGGCTGTCATAAGCTCTCTGTTTATCTTCTCTCTCTCTCTCTCTCTTTCTCTCTCTTGCTCAGATCGCTATCAGTAATCTCAGAAGGATGAGCTCCTGCTTCTCTTTGGGCATTTGGAGTTTCTCTCGGAAAGAGCGCATGCTGGGATCTTTCTGAATTGCATGGAGAGGTGATCAACCACCCCCCTGTATCGATGCATCCTGGTTTATTAGTAAGGAGCCATGAAAAGAGATGCACTGATGTGTTTCGATTTTCAGCGTCTGTCCCCACTTTGGTGCTCTTGCCTTTACTTACACGTGTGGACCGGCATGTTCTCTTTGTGCAGAACACAGGTTGTGTCAGGCAACAATTTCTTTCCGCCCTCCCAGCTGTCAGGGGCCGACCTTTTCTTTCAGAAGGGTTTGTTGATCGGCATGTTCTCTTTGTTGATCGGCTGTGCATTTTGGTAACAGGGTAGGTCTAGAGGTAAGTGGTAGTGGAGGGAGGCCTTTTCCTTATATTTCCGTTTTCCATTCAATTTGTACCTCCATTCTTGTAGTTGCTTGCAAGGATCAGGGACCCTATCAGGGACCCTATCAGGGACCTCTGAAGTAGATGTCTGTATTTGTGACTGGGTGACTGATTGGAAGCGTCTTCATTTTATTTATTTTTATTTTTTTTCTCTTTTTTGCACATGAAAAGAACTTTTGCTGTGATGAGTTTACTTTTTCGATGCACAAGAACATTGCAGGGAAGGAAATAGGGCAAGACAAGACAGGCATTCGTCACCATTTTCTACTAGCAGTAGCTGTAGGAATGTCTCACCCCATTGACCATATCTTGGCGTTCAGTGGAGTGATGCCAACTTTGAATTCCTTTGGGATTTGACGAGTGGTTGACCCTGTAGAGTATTCTTTTTTTTTTCTTCTGATAATGTCATTTGACTGGGATTCAGTGAATGCGCGAGTTATTCCACATGTTTCCCTTCGTTATAATTAAGGAAATTCTTTTGGGTGAAAGAGAGAGGCAAGGAGTGAGGTGAGCGTTTAGAAATGACGAGTCGTAAAACTCGTGCACCATTGTTGGACTAGGACAATCTCACCATCACACCCTCACTGCCTCAAGGGCACAAGCCCGAACAGCCACAGAGCGACACAGCCACCATACATGCATCCGCGCACCCACCACTATAGAAAGGGACACTGGGGACAGGGCAGTGTTCTCTTAGTATTGGGGTTAGGAATGCCGAGTACGAGTGAAAATGGAGATACTGATTGTTTTACAACAGGTTCGTGAATCCAGAAAACGCCAAGAGATGGAAGCAGTTGAGCAGCCGGTTGCGGCAACAGCTGAAGATTACTGCATCATGATGTTTTCTCAGGGAAGGAACCACAGCCATGGCAGTGTTTTTTGAGCAAATGGTGACGCATGCAATTCAGAAAATGAGGTGTGGCCACATCAGGATTATGCAAGAGGGCGAAGACGTGAAGAGAGGGAGGTAAGACGGACTGGCATGCCGCTTTCACTGTCATTGAGGGTGGACTGACTGTGGAAATTGGGCCAAGCGACTCACGTCTGTTGCCTCAATTTTGTCTAGGGTTTCTCTTGCCGTGATCAGAAATCTGCAGCGGCGTTAAGGACTTGCATATTGTGGCCAGCAGACATCTTTTCGTACAGTCAGAAGGCTGACCTGCAACATGGTGTGTCAGCTGACAAGACATCTTTTCGTGCTGTCAGAAGGCTGACCTGCAACATGGTGTGGCCAGCAGACGAGACATCTTTTTGTGCTGTCAGAAGGCTGACCTGCAGACAAGACATCTTTTTGTGCTGTCAGAAGGCTGACCTGCAACATGGGACGGATCGGTTCTTTGGAGAGTACAGTCATTGTTCCCCTGGTGATTGAAGGTACAGCTTGCATCTTATGTTCAACACCCGTGCTTGCTATAGTGATGGACTTCGGACTGGCAGCGGCACTTTCACGTGGCCATTGTATGATGACCAGTTCCATTGAACCAGAGTGCAAGGAGATGGTTATGGAGGTGAGCATACTATCTCTGGTTGACCTGCTTGTTTAAATGTCTCTTGCAGTAGAGGATTGTGATGACGGCTGCCAGTAACCTTTCATCTGTCGATTTGGCATGCAGTTCAGATAAGCACTCTTTTCTCTTCTTTGCGTTTGTATCCTTATATGAGGATTAACGTAGCACTCGGGGTGAGGAAGCAGAAGTACAGCACAGTGGTAGCTGACTGTATGACACGGTCAAATCGCTCGTGCAAGTTTAAACATATCGTATTCAAAATGAGCAAATTGATCTTGTGATCAGGTGCCTCGTTGCAGTAAGAGGGAGTGCGTGCGTGAAGTTGTCCTGTCGTCTGGATTCAAGGGACGAAAAGATGCTGCGGAGAAGAGAAAGAGCGACCTGCTTATACGAAATTATGAAGTCTGGTTTATCTTCACACGGAAGATATAATAGACTGCGACTTCTTCGAGTATCAGTGGTGTTGGGTGATAGTAGGTGATGGACCTGTTTAAAAAGTCTGGTTATCTTCACAGCGAAGATGCAGACCATGGTTTCGTAGGGTACTGGTGAGGGTGATGGTCAAATCGGCGGTTGTAGGGGTGTCGGGAATATGCGGAGGGGGTGAGGGTGATGGTCATGGTGGGTCATGATTCTGTCCTTGGTTCTTTGAGCAGAAGCAAGTGGAGGTCATCTTCATGTTGTGGTGGTAATGCCAATGTGGGCTGCGACCGACTAGTGGCTACACGTCTATGAAGTAAGTGTTTCATCATGTAGTTTGATTCTTTGTTGCTGTTAATCAATCCTGCTGATCACTTTGGAGGGTGTATTCAGGATGGGTGGAGATGGGCTGAGCATGTGATTTTGGGTCTGTGTATGGTCTAGCAAGTGTTAAGACAGACTGTGAAGTGACGCAGCTGTCAGATTCTCGTTCTGCAATAAAGCTTTCAGTGGATTATGATGCGCCATGACCGAGCGCAACTTGGCTGGCTGGAATCGGTTTATCTTGTTCTCAAGTCAAAGAACTTGTCTAGCGAGCGTGCGTGTGTCCAGACTTTGGGATGATCGTGCAGTGCAGTGAAGAAGGATTGAAATGACGTATTGCTTTTGGTGGATGGTGATGTGTCATGGCCCATGGGATACGCAGAACCTGTGTGATTGCATTTACTTTTGATGATCTTCTTGTCTTCGACTACAAGCAAAGGACATGTCTGGCAAGCTCGCGAGTTTTAGAATCGAAAAACACAACTTTCACAGTCTGCAGTGGAGAATGATGTGTAATGGCCCATGGGTATGCATGCAGAACTCAACTGGTATCATCTTTTTTTTTTTTTTTTTTTTGAATTCCTTTATCCCTACTCCCTTTTCTTAATAATACTTATGCAGGAGCCTTGCTAATGTTATGTGTATCGTTCCAATTTTAACGGATGTCCCGAATGACGGGTATCATCTACTTTTGATTTTTTTTTTTTTTTTTTTTTGAACCAAACGCTCCAGTCTATTCGTGCGGAGCAACATGTGCTGGGAACCGTTATCTTGAGCTCCAGCCAAATTCGATGTCTCGCAAGCTTTTATTATTTTGGACAGTTTTGTAGGATTGGAATAATTCGTCTACAATGGCGCGGCGGAATCAGCAATGCTGACAGATATGGAAACTCGCTCCCTGCTTCTGTCCAAGTGGATGTCTCGCAGAGAGTCTACAGGATGACAATATTTTATTTTTATTTTTCTCAACCTCGCAATCTTCGACTCGTAATCCTCTTTGTCAAAGTGTCATTCTTTCCGGTGCAGGTCGTCATCAGATGGAAGGAGCAGTGTGCTGGGCTGGGGTCCTATTGACCTTGTTAACGATTCTCTCAGGCCTTTTTTGCTGATGCTATTGTCTCGGGGGCTGATGCCTTTGCTGTTCATCTACAGGGCAGGCCCCACGTGTGCTATATTCATGCTGTGGGTGTCCCTATGGTAGCGTCCAGGGAGACGTGTCTGTGCGCCTTTGAAGGCTCGGGTTGGTGTAGGTCTAGGTCTAGATAGAGAGGTCTGGATCGCACCGCTATAGGGCTGGACTTGCGATAAGACTAGAATATAACAGGTCACAAGTGATGCCCCCCTTGGAGAAAGACTATCCCTGGGGTTGGCACACGCCATCTGATCCCCTCACTGGTCGAGTACAAGGACGGGCACCTCCCCAGGCCTAGCATCCACCCTCTACTACAACATGGACCTTAACAAAAAAAACAAAAAAATGAAGAAAGCATGGATTCGGTGGTTTTAACACCTTCCCCCCCCCCCCCCCCCCCCCCCCCCCCCCCCCC
>BFEA01000593.1:269611-293121 GCA_003427395.1 Chara braunii | reverse complement strand
GGAATGAGAGGGAGCTGAGACGGGGGAGGAACAGGAGTGGACCCTGGTGGATCCCTCAATACCTCTCCGCCCTGCTCAAGAGTTCCCGTGTCTTTTCACATCATCCCAGAACGCTTTGGTTCCAATGTCATGGTATGGAAGGGATACACTTGAAGAGGCAAGGGGAACAGAGGATTAGAGATCCAGATCAGCACTCTCATTTAACTGTTGAAAAGGCTAGAGAGGAAAGGACATATCTGTCGTCCCATTTCGGGCGAAGAGGTCAATTTCAACAAAAGCAAGGTCAGGCTCTTTCAGGGTACTCCTTGAAGGAGGGTGACGTAGTCGGAACAGTCATTGCTGTGTTCGTCAAATTATTTTTCTCCAAATGAGAGGGACGCTGGACCCCATTTCCAGCAGGTGCTGCTCCCCACAAATAGACGGAGCCCCCCAAGGAATGCTAGGGTAGTCTGCTCTTATCAGCTACCTTAGCATCAACTCAGGGCGTTTTTCTTAAAAAAGAAAAAAAGAAAAAAAAGAGGAGAGATAAATCTCAGTTGATAGTCCCTGGGCGCCTCCTCTGTAAGGTTGCCCTCCCTCCCCCCTTCTCCTTCCCCAAACCCCGTCCACCATACTTCCGCTACCCATCCCTCCCGATCTCCACCCAACCATCCCGGATGTCTTTAGCTCTATGAAGATTGTCTAGTGTTTGCTTCATTGTCTTCCATCTGTGCCAGAGTTCCAGTTGGAAGTGCAATTTGAATTGTTCACCCTCTCTTCGCCCTCTACCCAAACTTGGTCTAAAGTTAGGATGCATCGTTGCCACCACAGAACCCACAGGATTGTTCGTCGGGACAGGTGAAACATGTTCAACACAAAGATGTCGTCTTGGAAAGGTGGGTAGTGGCCTGTTAGGATGGCACGCCAATCCCACGGCCATGGGTGCCCGGGGACCAATTGTTGCCACACGGTCCCACACCCTATCCCACCACCTCCAGGTAAGAATAGCGGCGGGGCATTGTAGAAATATATGCTCAATTGTCTCTGCTCTCTTGCTAACCGGAAAACCTTGCAGGCATCGAGAGCACCAAGGGAGCGCTCGGCCTCGTTGTTCCAACTGCGAGTGACCTCTGTTGTTGGCAGGGCCAATCGTGCTGCTCTGTATCCCCCCTTTACTGTATAGGAATGGGCTTCAAGTTACTCCCAGGTGATTCTCATTCTTCAGGGTCAAAGCGAAGCCTGGTGATAGGCATAGTGGGTTCATACACCCATTCCTGCCGGCGCTCATTTTGCCGCACCCACACTCTCATCAGTTGATAGAATGGGACCTTAACAGTCATGGTCCTCCTGCCTGTGGAGGGTGGGACCACAGAGCTCCTGGAAGGCAAGGCTCAAATGCTTCGAGTTTTGCTGAGTTGAGGGAGACTTGGCCAACCCTGTACACCACTATACGTACCGGGAGATCGGAGAACCGGGCCACCCAGTCCCCCTGAGAGAGTGTAGGACCCCTCTTTAGAGTGAGGCTAAATCCTAGTGGGATGGCTTCTATGAGCTAAGCTCATCTCTGATCCAGTTTCGGAGGTGTTCGAGCGGGGATTGCAGATGTTCGGTTGTATTCCAGGCCGCAGCAGAAGGGTCCTATCGTATAACAACCTGTGGTCGGCCATGACAGCCACGGAGAGGAGGGGTGCAAATCGAACATTTTGCCATTTTCATCCAGTGTCTGCGGATTTCTGAAGAGGGGGGCTGGCGCCATACTTCATGCCACCTCAGCGGTGTGGGTTTGTCTGCCGGCCCCTTTGTCCTCCATAACCTCAGCATGTCATCCCACAACGCGTCTACTTGGAGGTCCCGCTTGGCTTGATTGGCTGGAGAGTTATCTCCCCTACTCCTGGTGGGAGCAGGGATTGATTGGCCAGGTGAATTTTTGTGAAGCACTGCAGTAGGTGGAGGGGCAGCCTGTGAACCTGAGTCCGGGGCCAGATTCCTAATTTGGATGAGTGCTAAGGGTGACCAGGGTACATCGTTCCCCATCAGCATTCTAATGATAAATCATAAATGTAAATAGCAGCGCATCAATTGATCCCCAGCCCTCCTCTGGCACTGGGTTGGGCTACATATTGCCAGGGGGCTCTATGGATGCAGTTTGTACCGGCCCCCTCTTTCTTCCATAGGTACGTGGCTGCTGCCCTGTGCAAGGTGCTGGTTGTTTGGACGTCAGTCTCCAAAAAGCAGTTTTTTACCAAACGGACGCCAGGCGGGTCAGTTTTTTTGCAGGCAGGGAACAGTGGTGTGCAGACTGCCAATTTATATTTTGAAATAACGGTGGGCGCGGCATGTTGTGAAATCCTGAAGGCAAAAAAAACTCACTCCGGCAAAGAAACCATGCGCCAACTCAAAATGGGCGATTTCAGTCCAAATGACTCCAAAAGTATCCGTTGGGCATTTTTTTTTTTTTTTTTGTTTTCCTCTCTGACACCATGGCTGACCCCTCTAAGTATGACACCCGGTCTGACACCATGCCGTCGGTACTTGTGTCGCCTTTTCGAACTCGGCGCAGTTTTCTTTGTTGATGCGTGTTTTTTTTTGCCCATTCGATACTCGAAGGTGACATGAACGTACTTACCTCTTATGTTTTTTTTGCCCATTCGAAACTCATGCCGCAGCAGACCTAGCGGCATGAAGTTTCTTTTGCGGGTAAGCCGTTGTCAAATTTCAAGGTCACTCACATTAGCACGTAAAATCACAAAATCGCAAAATCTGGCAACTTTTAGGGCTCACACTTTTGCTGTATTTGGCGAATTCACATGTCTGGGTACGTATATGCCAGCGGCATGGGGAGCTGCAGGCATATGCATTTTTCGGGCGCAAAATACTTTTGTGCCTTGTGCAACTGCATGGCCCGTAAATTCGCATTTTGACGACTGGTAGTGGTTGTCTTTTCTGCTTTGTGGTAGATGTGGGGCGAGCTGTGTGACCAGGCGGTGCCCTATAATGGCAAACTCGCCCACAAACAATTTGTGATTTCATGTGCTAGTGTGAGTAGGCCCTCAAATGGACAAAAAAAGTTTCGGCCATGCGACTGTCCAAAAGACTTGTCAGCTTGTTTGCAGGCCGAGGGCAGTGGTGTGCAGACTGCCATTTTTTTTTTTTTTTTTTTGCCTTTTCAAAGTCGTGCCATAGGGCGTCGTTAGACACTCCTCGGGGACGCGAAATCCCCAAGAAATTGTTCGTTCCACCTATCCTCAGGGATGCAATCCGAAAAACAAAGTGAAAACGCTCGTAAGGAAATTCATCGGGCAATAGGAATTCCCCCAGCCATTTCTTCCTTGTGCCCAAGGGACCTCGTGAGGTCCCTTGGGCACAAGGAATCCGCGTTTCACGGAGAGGAGAGGGCACACGGGTAGATAGACATTACAGCCGAGAATCTGGATCGCGGCAGCACCCTATTGGCTGAAGGCCTCAAGCAGAACTGTTTTTTTTCTTTTCTTTTCTTTTCTTTTTTCTGACATTGGTCGTAGGAAAAGTCCTCGGGCGACGTCCCCAAGGACAGGTGGAACAAAGGCCCCAAATTTCCTTTTGAGCCATTAGGAATCTTTCCTATTGCCCGAGGATTTCAATAGGAGTGTCTAAGGACGCCCATAAGCGGATTTCCCACCACAGTGACTGTTTGTGAACTTGTGTTCGAATCTCGATCTTAGGGCGTCGTTAGACACTCCTCGAAGATGTGAAATCCACAAGGACGTGCTCGTTCCACCTGTCCTTTGGGGACGAAATTAAAAAAGAAATGTGAAAACGCCACAAGGAAAATTCCTTGTGGCATCCTTGTGGCCCCAGCCAAAATTTCCTTATCTCCAAAGGACCTCGTGAGGTCTCTTGGAGCTCAAGGAACCGTGACTCACGGAGTGGCGAAGACATGCGTCGACGGAGAGTTTTGGTCCTTGGGTGGTCCAGATGTGGTCCAGTGGCGTTCGCACGGACATCCCCGCCCTCCAACGTTTGCGTAGTCCCCCAACGTCCCCCAGTGGCTACTGTTGGCGGTGTGCCTCCATTGGGTGGCGTCGTCATTTTCGACTGGCATCATGCAGTCTCGTGCGCTCGAGGAACGTATGCATAGTCCCCCAACGCCCCCAAACAGCTACTGTTGGCGGTGGGCCTCCATCAGGCGGCGGCGTCATTTTCGGCCAGCATCAACGGTCGGCATTTTTTTTCTTTTTCCCGACGGCGCCGTCAGTCCATCCACAGAAGAGGTTTCTTCACAAGCGTCATATTCCCATGCATATCGTCACATGTTGCACGTCCGATAAGACTTTTGCCTTCTCCGCCGTTGTGTGCTCATTGCTGCCTCTCCACCGTCACACCGTGCAGTTCATGGCCGACCTGTACCGCAGGCTCCCTCTGCTGCTCCTCGTCGCTGTGCTGCTTCTGGTGGTCCCTCTGCTGCTCTTCGGCGTTATGCTGCTTCTCGTTGAAGCAGTCATCCGTGGCATCATCGCATTGTCGAAGGTCTTCCCATGCTCCCCCCGTCCTGCGTTTGATCCACCACCTCAGTGTCGCTCGTGGAATGAGGCCGCAACCCAATGTGTAGCACAACTCAATGACAGCCTCTGAAGTTGCCACGTAGTCGGGGCCGTCATCCGCAGCTTGCATCAGCGTCCTTCTTCTATGCGCGAGCAACTGCTCCTTCATTCATCCCAGCGCCCTCTCCTGCTGGCAACGAAGAACAATGGTTGACATGGCTGCCGCCACGGCTTCCCTCTCAAGAGGTGTCAACAGCGCACGCCCGCCTTCTCCGCCGCCCTCCATCGCCACCACCTCTACAGGGACGACGTCTCTCCGCTGCCATCTCAATCCTCGTACCCCAGAGACGTAACCCGCTCACCCCCCGAGGAGACGTCCGAGAAGCTGATGCCTCTCCATGGGCGTCGTCCCCCTGGCCGAACAGCGTGTGACGGCGCGGATGATGTGGAGGAGAAGCTCGACGGTGATGGACGCACCCGGTGCGCGCATGTACACTGACTGGGAGGTGGGCGGAAGGGACGCCGCCGCTAAGGCCAATTCAGCCCTGCACCGTCTGCTCGCTGGAAGCCGAACGTCGTCGTCGTCACCACACCTGTACTTCAAATTTTGAATTTCAAACACAGAGGTCCCCCTTTTTTATTTTGTTTTTCGCGGCCTGCCTCATGCCCTTTTCCGCCGGACGTCGCTGGACCACGCCGTCTCCACACGGACACCGGATGCTGGACCACGGACACCCCCGCCCGTGGCTATCTTCATATGAAAATGGCCGCGGGCAGGCCACAAGGGAATGTCCTCGGGGGACGTCCCCAAGGATGTGTGGAACGACACCGCCAAATTCCCTTACGAGGCACAAGGAAAATTCCTTGTGGCTCAAGGAACTCGTAAGGAGTGTCTAACGACACCCTTATTTCCCACCAACTGTTTTTTTGACTGTACTGAAGTTTTTTCTTTTTTTTCTTTTTTTTCCACGGTCTAGTACACATTGCTCATCAGAACAGAGCAGTGCGCCTTCATGGGACAAAGGAGACCCGATCCCAGTAAAAGGAGAAAGCCCACAACCGCAAGAAACATGAATAAAGGGGGGGTTCCAAACACCGGGGATGGGAGATCAGGCTCTGCTACCGGAGGAACGTAAACATAAAAGCAAGGCGGACACCATCCTGGGTAGGGCTAGGCCAGCAGGATGTAGAGACTCTGTATTTAGGAAGGGTGTCATAAGCAACCCTGAGGGGGAGAGAGATGCTCTGGAGCAAGAACTCAGATGGCCATATGCCCAACAATCTTTACATTGCAATGTTGTATCCAAGGGACGCTGGACCCGGTTTCCAGCAGGTGCTGCTCCCCACCAATAGATGGAGCCTTCCCGGCGGTGCTAGAGGTGTCTGCTCATATCAGCACACCTAGCATCCGACCGGGTTGTTCTCAAAAAAAAAAAAAAAAAGAACAGAGCAGTGCGCCCAACCAAAGAGAAAAGCAAGGTGGTATCACCTCGGGCCATCAATGGCCTGCTGAAGTGGAAAGGGGGTGGCACAGAGGATGGAAGATAATAGGGCACTGAAAAAGAAGAAGAGAGCTGAGGAAAGGGCAGAGAAAGGTGAACAGGAGGCCAGAAAAAGCACTCATCAGACCCCTCCCCCCCCTCCTTCACCAGGAATCCCATCCCACACAAGAGTACAAGGGCAACAATCACACCCATATTCAACCCCTTCATCATCCTTATTCCCTGCCAGTGCTGCCACCGCTCATCCCTCCTTGTCATTTGTAATGCAACGTACCATTTTCCCAACAACCCGAAGTCCATCCCTCCTTGTCATTTGTAATGCAACATACCATTTTCCCAACAACCCGAAGTCCATCCAACAGAGTCCAGCACTTCCACACACCCTCTTTTACCTGTGGCCATGTTGGGTCATTCTTTTTTTTTTTTTTTTTTTCCTTCCCGGATAACTTTTTTTTTTTTTTTTTTTTTTTTTTTTTTCTACACTCTTCTCTCAACTTCTGTTTCTTTTACCTTCCATTACCTAGATGCGCATTCGAATGGAAAGACCACCAATTTGGCCTGCAACAAGCTCAACAGGAAATAGAAGAAGAGATCAGAACCAGAACGCAGGAAGCATGGAAAGAAATGAAAAGGGCAAGGAGTGACGAAAAAGACCATGCAGCCAAGGAGATGATTTCTTCGGCTTATCGTCAGCTGTGGCAAGATCCACATAACAAATTCTCTGACTTGACCGACGGACTGGACATCAGGTGGAAGCCATGGAGGGCGACAGAAGCCTCTTGGCAAAGGAAGCCCTTTGACTATTTCCAGGTACCATATCTCCCGACTAATTTCGTGCTAAATAACAATTAACAATTGACTGCCTACCCCTTCGCTACCTATTGTTGGACAGTTGTCTGAACCATACCATCCCGTTCCATTTTCCCAACAACCTACCTCTACCCCCCCAGCCGTGGTCCGTGTGGTTCTATCTACATCAGCTGCATCATGGTAACCTGGCTCCAGGGGGGTCACAGGCCACGGCTTCAGAAACTGGACAAGGAGTTTCAGATGCTTGCACTGTGCCCTCCATCGCTTACAGAAATGACGACAAAATTGGGACACGGCGCCTGTAGAAACAACGACAAACGCCAGGTAAAGAGGGTGGGAGAATTCGGAGACATGGAGGCTCCAGCATAAGTCGACCAGAAGACGGAACATGGTGTGGGCGGGCGGGTACCCACACCATCGGGCATAAGGCAACCTGCATATCATTGTTGGCTGGGGATATCATCGTTGGCTGGGGAAGTGGGTATGCTCTTGGGAGGGTTCTGCGAGGGTTTCGTTTTGAATGAGTTGATTGGTAACTATCCAAATAGGGGGGCTGCTGAGACAGGGCTGGGCTATAAGACAAGGGGTGCTCCTAAGAAGGGTTGGGTGACACCAGCAGCTCCAAGGGAATTGGAGCCCCGAATTGAGTTTGAAGTGGCCACAGTCCTGGACAACAACAAACTGGTATCTTGCATAACASGATGTATCAAAGGGASGCTGGACCCRGTTTCCAGCAGGTGCTGCTCCCCACCAATAGATGGAGCCTCCCCGACGGTGCTAGACGTGTCTGCTCTTATCAGCACATCTAGCATCCGATCGGGTTGTTCACAAAAAAAAAAAAAAAAAAAAAAAAAAAAAAAAAGACTATCTAGAGGGGACCCGGGCGCAAAAAGAGTTTGAAAATACACTTCGGGCAAAAAGCAGAGAAGAAGTAATTTTGCTCATGACACAGTCGTGGCATGAGCTTTGCCTGGCCGGAGAGCCTCTCCCAGCTCAGTTTTGGGCAAATGCATACAAGCTAGCTTTCTGGTCAGGTAGGGTTACACTGGGTTGTGTTGTGTTCGTGGGAATGCTGGAAGTGGAATTTCACACTGTTTTTGTGACTGTACTGAAGTTAACCCTTTCTTTTTTTTTACCATCTGGTGTGGTTGCTGGAGGTGCTGGTAAGAGCTGCCACTGCTAGCACCCCCGGGGGGCGCTCCATCTTTTGGCGGGGTCCGTGGGGAGCATCAGCTGCTGGGATAAAGGGGCCAGCATCCGCTATATGGGGCCTTCTGAGGCTGTCTGAGATTGTCTGGGCTGCAAATCTGAGGAAATAGGTCCCAACTGGTCCCTGTTTCTCAATGTACAATTGTATAAAGGGACGCTGGGCCCATTTCCCAGCAGGTGGAGCTCCCCACCAATAGATGGAACCTCCCCCAAGGAAGCTTGAAGCGTCTGCTCCTACCAGCACCTCGAAAAGGAAAATTCTATTCTGCCTGCACCAGGCCGCGTGAAATGAAACTGTGTCCACTAACCCTCTTCGCAGACTACTATTCCACTGCCGACATACCATGTCACCTGCTGGAGCATGGTCCCATTAGCAGTTGGATAGGAGTGTGGCCTATCCAGTGTGACACTGAGTGGCAGCGGGCTGACAGACTTCATTACGAATTTCTGGGCTGAGAAAACAGGAGAAAGGCAAAAGAAAAAAAAAGAAACAGAGACCTGCCACCGGAAATCACGGCAGAGTGCTTCCCAGCCATCAGATCACAAATGATCTGATGGTGGTGGTTGCAACAACAGTGAACAAAGTAACCGCCACATTTTCTGGAATAAGGCGCTGATCCCACAATACACAAAAAGAGAAAGAACAAGAAGTCCCTAAAAAGAAGGCAATGGGTCAGACGGGGTGGAAAAGCAAACTCGGACCCCACATGAACGCGATCCGCGAGTCTTTCCCAAGGACTGCGGCAGGATTTTTTGGCCTTCCACGGTGAGGACATTCCTGTGGACCACCGTATGGCCTGGCCTCCCCAAGTGGGTGACACGGCATCTGCCAACGGCCAGCAGAGAGTGGAACCTGGCCCATTTTCACCAAGGGCGGACATCGAAAAGGCCGACTCATTTTGGCGGCAGCTTTTTCGGTAGGGGTAGGGGTCCTCGAGCTTTCCATTTTGTGTAGCACCGTTGGGCCGTCCATCACGGACTTTGCGCCACGTACACGAAAATGGAAAACGTACCCCTAACAAAGCGTCGCGCCCTCCTACATCGGAAAGTTGTGGGATCCGCATTTCTCAACAAAATTCTCCAGTTTAACCACTGTCATATCAGAAGCTAAGCTCGACTTCTCTCAGCAGTGATCCTGACACCCTCCATATACTCCGTGGTTGAAGGAGGGCTCCACCCAATGAGATAATTGCACAACAGCAAGTAGAATACTGAAAATCTTCAATCCAGTGGGCCTATGGCCGACCCCACCCTCTTTAAATTTGGGGTTGGCCACACCCCCAACTGATGGAAAAGATTCTTTGCACGGGCATGCCCAGTGTTAAGGAGAGGAGGAGGGGAACAAAGATGTCCTTACTTTTTCGGGTAATAGATGTAAAATATTAACCGTGGGATCACGACTACTGCACGGCAGGATTTGGGTCACTCGACTGCCCCACAAACTCGTTTCTATCCTATCCCGTTGCTAGTGAGACCATGCTCCTGGAAAGCAAGTGCATCGTCCCTCATTCTTTTCTGTTTTTTGAAAGGCGATTATTCTGAGGACTGAGGTGGCCTGAGATTGAATGGAAATTTTTTCATACAACCCGGATGTATGCTAGGGGTGCTGGTAAGAGCAGACACCACTAGCATTCCCGGGGAGGCTCCATCTATTGGTGGGGAGCAGCACCTGCTGGAAAGCGGGTCCAGCGTCCCTGAACATTGTATCGGGGAGGTTCCATCTATTGGTGGGAAGCAGCACCTGCTGGAAAGCGGGTCCAGCGTCCCTGAACATTGTATCATTGTATCAGTTTATTTGAACAGACATATAGTTGTGATGATAGATAGCTGCAGTGCTCAACTACCAAGCACTGAAGTTAGGGGTCTCATCGAGCAGTGGTTTCCCAACCTTCACATCCGTGAAACAGATACAGGGCCTGGCTGCACTAGTACTCTCCAAATGGGCAAAATGGGAATGAATCTTCCGCTAGAACATGGAAAGATGCACTGCCATATTTTTTGTCTTCTGTGCATGTGGAGAATAGTGCAGTGAGGCCCACAGTCTACTGTTTTCCGCCTTACCGCCAACCAGCCCTCCAGCTACAACGTCAGCATGACAAACTGCCATCAAGAATCTCCCGATATCAGTGGAGGGGCTTCATTCAGGTGTCCCAAAACTGCCATGGCCACTTTCTTATCAGCCACGCTTCGCTGCTTCGTCACACCGACTGATCTTCGACTCCCCCACTAAGGGCGTCGTTAGACACTCCTTGGGGACCCGAAATCCATAAGCACGTGCTCGTTCCACCTATCCTCGGGGATGATTTGCGAAAAAAGAAGTGAAAACGGCACAAGGATACTTCCTTGTGGCGTCCTTGCGGCTCCAGCCAATTTCTCCTAATCCCCGAGGGACCTCCCTAGGTCCCTTGGAGCACAAGCAAGCGCGCCATTCGAAGCGGTGAAGGCATGCATCGACGCAGAGTTTCGGTTTGAGGGTGGTCCAGACGTGGTCCGCCCACCGGCAGCACGGACATCCATGCCCTCCACCGTCGCGACGGTACCCCAACGGCTCCAAACGGTCACCGTCCGCGTAAGGCCTCCGTCTGACGAATCGGTCGTCGCCGGTCAGTGTCATGCGGTCTGCTGCGCTGGGAGATCATCGACAACGGCCGGAAATTCGAATGCTTTTCTGCAGCGGCACTTTCTTCCACGATGGAAGTGTTTTTTGCACGATCGTCGTTTTCGTCGGTTGTCATCACGTGCTGCACGTCCAAGCACACTCTCACCTTTGCTGCCCTCGACGCCATTGTTTGGTGGAACAGCAATTTCGTCAAAACAGACATATTTTATTTTTTGAACGAAATCGAAACCTCATAAATTAGACCGATTTAGGTGGAAATTTCAAGCTCTTGAGGGTCCGGCGTCCTTAAAACGCCGGACCCCTTGGATGTATCTGGACTTAGTTGGAGTCCAAGGGGTATGGCGTTCTGAAAACGCTGTACCCCCCTGGATGTATCTGGACTTAGTTTGCATCCAGGGGGTAGGGCGTTTTCAGAACGCCGTACCCTCAGGAGCTGAAAATATAGACCTAAATCGGGCCAAGTTTTTAGTTTTCAATTTCGAAAAATAAAATATGTCCGTTTTGACGAAATTGCTGTTGTGGATGGTCGACCACTGACCTCGAGTTGCTGCCCTTTCCGCGGCCCTTACATGGCCGACCTGCAGCACAGGCTGCCTCTGCTACTCCGCATCACCGTGCTGCTTGTGATCGTTGTCTTCTTCCATGTGTGTTTCGTCAGCCGGCTCCCTGTCGCGGCTCGCAAAAGAAGGTATTTGAAGAACGGTGACAGGATGGAGCGACGAATGACCAACGACAGACCGGCAGGCACGACAACAGGATTGAGCAATCGACAATGCACTGCGGGGCCTGCGGGCAAGCAAGCATACGACCCGATTGCTGTATGCTCACCTGCCTTCGCATGAGATTCCTCTACCGCCGACGGATGACTAGTGAGAAAACATGAGGTCATCCACTGTGCCGTTGGGAAGTGGTTCCACGCAAGATTGGGCGAGGACGCAGTCCTTCGACGGCAGGCAGGCGAAGATCCCGTGGTCTTACACATCAATGCTGAATGAGGGGCTGTGTGACAACGATGTCAATGCACCGGTCGATCTTAGCTTCCAGTCGTCGAGCAACAGCGGAGCAACGGTGACACAGACCCGCGTCATCAATCCCACCCAGATGGGGATTGCGCAAAGCAGACATGGGTTGGTCCCTGCAGGCTGCGAGACGGCGTGCTACCTCAAACGCTTCGCGAGGGCAGCAGAAATCGATATGTGTGGTCGACGCAGGCCAGGGGAGGAGGCGGCGTAGATCAACGTCCGGAATGGATGTGATCATCGCCAGCGTCGAGAAGCAGATCCAAGACTTTGTAACGATAGGGGGACGCGTTCGCGGCGAGTGCGTATGTTGAGCGCAACGGCAGACAGGTGTGGGCGGAGTGCAGGCATACCTTATGTCAAGCTGGAACGGACACCATAACGAGGGGGGTGCAAGGGCTCCACGTCGATGAAGGCGATGACGCGGCAGTTCACGAGCCGTACGAGTGCGACGACGTTGATGATGACAACAATTGCAACTTCGACGATTTGCCTGAGATTCGGCCCTTTCGGAGGAAGGTGAAGAGCAGTCGTGGGAGTGCAAAGACGGGTTCCACGCAGAGGAATCAGCGGAACAAGAAAATGGGAGACGACACGTGCGGGAGCGATGGCGAGAGCGCGATAAATTTCTAGTCGGTCGGAGACATGATCGCATTGGTAAGGGCCAAAAGGGATCAATATTTGTATTGCGTGGGTATGGGGCACAATTTCGGCCGCATGAAGCACAGGGAATGAAAGTGGGAGAACGTGAGGTTGAGGTTGGAGAAGATGGGCGTGATGAAGAAGACGATCGACTATGGGAAGAAATGGGACAACTTAATGCAGCAGTTCAAGAAGGTTCACACGTTTCAGCAGCTCTCCGGCGGGAATGGCTACTTCAAGCTTGCTTCATTGGCCAGGAGATCGGAGGGCTTCAACTTCGTAATGGACCGGTGTGTGTACCACGAGATAGAGGCTCTGATGAAGGGGGATCACACAATCCACCCCAAGAATCTGGCAGACACAGGGGCGTCGGGGGGGGTTCAGATGCCAGCAGGTTCGAAGGCGGGAGGGGAATCCATGGGCAGTGAAGGCGGAGGGGAGCGCGTGTACGAAGAGCAGGGGTCGACGAAAGATTTGACATTCAGCACCTGGAGCGCTGATGGTTCCAAGAAAAGGAAGAACATGCGACAAGTAACCTTTGAGGCCATCGCCGAAGTAATGGACAAACATCGAACGCTCATGGCATGCACCATGGATACCGCTAGCAAGAGGCAATGTGCTATGATGTTACGGTAGTGCGAAATCCTTGAAAGCGAAACAAAAGTGCAGAGGAAACATTATGCTGTGGCGGATGAGGCGAACAAAATGATGTGCAACGCCCTTCTGGAGATAGCGAAAGCCATCCGTGAGAGATCATGACGAGGCCGGTGTGATATGTGGTTGTCGCTTGCCCATTCCATCTCCGGGCCCAAGCGTCGTGATTGTTGTCTCTTTTTCCCGGTGACAGAAGCTTTAGTATCATGTCTCTCCGTCCATTGTGACTGCGACGTCATAGATCTAAACGTTTCCGTAAACAGTTGCTCGCACAAACGTTTTGTGCGCGACGATTAGCAAGAGGGCTGATTATTTTTATTTTATTTTGTCGTCACTGTATCATTAGCGACTTTTTGTTTTTCTTTTAAGTTTTAACCTCTTTCATATTCGGGGGGAGTGTTTCGTGGATCTTTTGCGAGCTGCAAACTGACAGAGCCACGTGTGAAAGGGGTTATGTGGGTTGGGGATTGTGGAAGGGGGGTGGGGGGAGGGGGAGGGGGAAAGGTTGGTTGTTTTTTTCCCCTCACAATTGTATTGGCATACGTGGTCGGGGCTGTCGAAGGGCCTCTTGGAGGCTTTGGCAGAGTGGCGGTGACAACATGTGATAGGATGGATGGCTGCGCATGGGCGGTCTGGAAAGCTGTGATCGCCCGTGTCACTGTCGACGATGGCGTCAGCCAAAGAAGCGACGTTGTGGCTCGTCCATCTGCTCTGTTTTCAAAAGATATTTTATTCCCGGCCTGCATAAAGGTCGTCTGTGTGCGGCGTCTTCAGTGCAGGAACCCGCCACTGCACTTGCTACACAGCGAGCACAATCATGCGGACCGCTGTCGAGCGCATCGACTCCCGCCTTTTTGCAAAGGTGCGGGAGCCCTCCCGACCGTGTCACGCAGGAGTTTATCAAAATAAAACCGAGAGACAACTTAGGACGATGCATAAATAATCCCGCAAGCCACCAAGACGGTCGCGGTTGCGTCGTTCCGTCGCCACTCTAGCCGGGTGCGCCAGCTGTACATCTCACGGTCCCCTACGACAGGATAGGTTCTCGCGGGGCATAAGCTTTTCTTCCCTAAGGGGCTGCCACCACCCTTAGGGGCGTATCCCTACCGAGCTACTGACCCACGTGCGAAAGCTTTTAGATGCAATTGCAGAGGTAGATCAGTCGAGGGCGTTTGCTTGTTCGCTATAGTATAGATACGCTTGGTTAATGCCAAGTGGGCCCGAGCGTCGTCCGTCCCTTAGGGAGCTGATCTCCTAAGTACGAAACCGACGTCGGTCGACTAGGACGGTCCCAAGCGTGAAACCCAATTTGATCCTCGTTGCTTAGACACACAATCAAATAAAATTTATAACAACTACACATAATTACAACAAAAAGAGTCGACCGCAACCGATAAGAATGTACCTCAGATCCAAAGTAATAACTGAGAAAGTCTAAATCATCATTTGATACATTCAACCACGCAAGATAAAAAACAATCCGACCGCCTCAGATTGAAAATCACAAAACAATCATACAACCGCAAATAAAAAGTTGGTTATCGACAATAATATAGATGCAGCCGATAATGTAGTCGGTTGTCGGAGTCTCGACTTGATGAGACACGTAGCCAAAGTTTTTCATTCCGACCGACCGCCGACCTAAGATTATACACGCTCACACCTGTCTCCATACTTTCTCAGTCTTATTAGATGACAGGCTACTTTGCGAATGATTCTTGATCAGGGACATTGCTTTACGTGTTGCAAGCCTCTCCCCCTAGGAAATGGTCTGGGATACTCCTCCTCCTCGTCCGAGCACAAGACTCGGATTTCAGAAGTCGGACCGTCTCCATCGAATCGACAAAGTACCCCCGCGTAGAACGGTACACTCTGGGTCGATAGTAGGGTCGGCTCCTGAAGCAACGAACCCCCGCCCCAGATGCTTTTTAGAGATAGAAGATGTGTCCATTGCAACTAGCTTTCATATATTCTTCATTTCTCTTAAGTTTAGGGTAACTTAAACGAAAAGAATTCAGGAAAAATAAAGAATGAGAATATTTTGGACAGGTACAGGTAGATAAGGTCGTTCGGGATAGAATGGGTCAATCCTTGGCAAAAGACTACGTTCGTTTGACCTTATCTGCTTTATTTCAATCGGATTCATTCTACGACACACGCCGGATAATCTTCTTCAAAACAACACTTTCACAAGCAGGCAAGTGGAAGGTCAACAGAAGACACTCGTTTTTCATTTTCTCCAATTAGGCATAATCAATCTCCTTTAGAAACATCCTTCTACCTACCTGCACAATCAACAGAAGATTCAACCCAAAGATTCGTCCATCCCCCAACCAAAGTCAGCACCCTTTCCCACGCGCATGACGTCACACACTTACTCTGCCTTTTTCCCTGAATTCAAAGCAAGGTCATGCAAGGTGTGGGTTCACACGGGTGTGCAAGGGAAACTGAGTCACAACTTACCTTGAGTGAAGTTGAAACGGTTCACTCAAGAAAGTCAAATACTCCATCAAAAGATTGGTCACACAACTCACGTTGTGGCCATTCACAAAGATAAACCACACCCTCCTTCACCACTGACCCAGGGGCTGATTACTAAGACGGAAGCGAGCTCGTCGTCGAGAAGAGTGCCCCTACTTTGAAGTCCACACAGTCCCACTACAGTCTCAGCGGCACCTCTCCCACCAAGGATACTCCCTAACCAACCGCAAGTTCACACCACCTCCCATCACCATGTCCGCTCACAATAGCCACGCCAACATATCGGTCCCGATCACAACAATCAGTACCACCTAGTTCCAAAACGGTCCTAGATGGTCTCAATGCAGTCCCATACCATCGCCGCAATACCAGATGGTCAAAAACTCGAAACCGCTTGCACTGCGGGCCGCAAAAAAAATAAAGATGGCCTCCGGTGAAACCCTCAGGTGCCGCGAGCCCAATAATTACTGTCGCCGCGTGCAACTGCTCGACACTTTCTACATGTCGTCGATCCACGCACTACTGCCGCACAGTCTCAACCATGCACCAGCGTTAGCCCAACCTCTAGGCCACATTGAGATCCACCATAACCACTGGGCACCACAAAAATACGCAGACCACTGCTTGCTGCATCGTCAAACCCGGTACCATGGCTGCCCCGCAACACCACCGCCAGACCACACAAAAAAAAAACTGCCTCCACCATGACGCAAAAGACCCGCAGCATCTTCCCTCACAATAGTGCTGCCGACGTGCCGCCAGCATAACCAAAAAAAAAAAAACGTCGATACCACCGCCAATCTCGACAGCACGGTCCCACCGAAAAATGTTGTTGCCACCGTGTCAAAAAGCCTGCAGCACTTCCTTACTGGCAGCAACGCTGCCGCCGTGCAAAATCGGCAGCGCTTCCAGACCACTGCCGTTTAAACCAGTGCAGCCACCGCAAAAACCCGGCAGCGCTTCCGCGTCACTGCAAAAACAATCACAACCGCGCCGAAAACAAATTGGGCAGCGTTCCGGCATCACTGTCAAAATTCAACATTGTCGCCGAAAAAATTCGGCAGCGCTCCCGCAACACTGCCAAAACCCATTGCTGCCACCGTGCAAAACAGGCTGAGGCTCCCGTGCACCGCTTGCCGAACACCTCCTGCTGCCCTGCAAAATGGGTAGAGCCTCCCCTGCACCACAACAAAAATAGTTGTCACCGCCTCGCTGTGCAGGCAGCACCTTCCCTGCACTTCAACTAATGAAGTGGTGGCTATGGCAGCCTCCACTCCCTGCTCACTGCAGTCCTCCACTCCACCAGCAACACCTCCACCGGCAGCATGCAATAGCCAACCAGCATTCACAGAAGTGAATGCCCCAGCAGCACTGCAGCAAGTGTGAGGCTGCTGGGTGGAGTGTTGGCTCTTATAGCCAGCTGAAAGCATGTGGGCAACTGCCTTGCCCACAACCAAAAAAAAAAACGTAGCTGTTCTGAGCCCTTGATCCGGACCCACGATCAAGGGCCAGAATCCTTGATGTTCCCCTAGGGGAACTAGGGTCTTCAGTTCCTAGAAGTATTTGGCCATTTTCCGGGCCACATACTTCTAGAAATGTTTGTACTCAGCCATTCCCTGCAGTCTGTTAAAAAACAAACAGGTGCAGTCACGTAGAACCTTCTACCCCTGCACCTAATCCACGGTCGCGGCCACGTACGTGGCCGTTACTTTTCTTTCCCTTCCTTTCTTACTTTTTTTTTTTCCTTTCCTTTTACCCCCTCATTTCTCTGTGCAGGGGGCAACTCGTTTTCGAAAACGAGCAGCCACACCCTCTCAAGTCATTTCACAGAGACGAAATAGAGTCAAGCTCAACAGGGTCTTGTTTCCCCCAACCTGCGTCCGTATCTGGGCCGCATAGGCGCCCGATACAGGCGCACGACCCATGACCACTCTCTCTCTCTCTCTCTCTCTCTCTCTCTCTCTCTCTCTCTCTCTCTCTCTCTGTGCAGTTGCAGTTGTCGCCAACGTCCAGTTGCGAAAAACCCTCTGAAACGACTGTGCAGAGAGTCCCTCGTAACCCAAGTACAAAGTCCCAAAACTCGTGCCTGAACCAAACTGCGTTCACGCGCTAGATTCATTCGATTTTGCTCATCCTAACATCAGTGGGAGCCCGTTCGTCAAAAAGGAACGGGCATTTACTAAATTCACGATTCAAAAAAGATTAAAAAAAAGAATCTAAAAAGAAAATCCAAAAGAAAATCTAAAAAGAATCTACAAGAAAAAATCAAATAATAATCTAAAAAAAAAAAAAAAAAACGAAAGAACTTACCTGATTGCCAACAGCCGCCCGTTTTTTAGGGCGTCGTCAGGTGCACTGGGCTGAGAAGTCCAGTCACTTCAGACAGTGCCACTTGGCATTCAGAGTTTAGCTTTATTTATTTTTATTTATTTATTTTTTTCTCGGTTGTCCTAGCCAATTGTCTCATCGTGATCTCGTGGCTTATAGCCACGAGCAATCAAAATACAGGCCTTGGTTCGAATCCAAATGGATTCGAAAAAAAATCACTCCTCCTTTTTTTTTTTTTTTTTTTGCACGATTTATGCGTGTCATCCATGCACGGGGGCCATGCTATCCCGACGCGGCTGATTTTAACCGCACGATCTCGAAGATCGCACGACCGAAATCGTCCGCGCCCATCCTCACGTCGTGGGCTGCTCCAAAAGAAGCTAGCCCGGTAGCGCAGCTGGTCAGGTTCGATCCCCATATCAGTGGGGTGACAATCAAGTACCGGTGTCGCGCCCCTACTGCTTCAAGGGTGTGGTTAGATATTCTTCCCCGGACCGAGCTCAATGGGTTGATGGACTGGCAGGCTACCACGCAGGATTTGATAGGTATAGAATAAAGGTGTATTCAGAGGCAGTCTTTGTCACACTTAGTCATACAGCCGAGTAGTCAGATTTATCCCTCCTGTCAGCGGCAATACGGCTTAGAGTGAGGCGTTCGGGTTTATCGCCTGCACCTGACCCCGTATAAAGATTGAACAGCCATTTCGTCAAAACGGACATATTATATTTTTTGAACGAAATCAAAACTGACTTTTTTTGCCAAAATCCGGTCGGAATTTTTTGCTCGTTGGGAACGCGGGACCCCCCTGGTCTATGGTTGAGACCAGATACCTTTTTTTTTTTTTTTTTTTTTTTTTTTTGTATCTGGTCTCAACCATAGACCAGGGGGGTCCGGCGTTTTGGGAACGCCGAACCCCCATGAGCAAAAAATTCCGATCGGATGTTTGCAAAAAAAGTCAGTTTTGATTTCGTTCAAAAAATATAATATGTCCGTTTTGACGAAATGGCTGTTATTGGATTCAAGGTCACCGGAGTCCCTATCATCCAGGAGTCCTTCAAGCTGCCTTGAGTGTAACCTGTGTATCATAAGGAGGAAAATAACATACATACATCATAGAGCAATTGACATTGACAGAATGAGAAGACCAGAAACCAGACTTTGCAAGAGCATGACCAGAGATACGAGACTGAAGAGTATGCAGGGAGCAGCCATCGGAGGGGTCTACTAAAGTGCCCACCAAACCGTGCAAGATGTCGTACATCACACGGCTTTCCAACTTGAGTAATGAATAACCTCATGCATGATGGATGACTCCAATCAGGAAGTCGCCCGATATCATACAGTTACGACTCTGGCGAGTCTCTTCGAGTGTCTCCAACCACTCTAGCCAGTGCGTAGAAAAGGTCCGAATGTGGTAGGATTGTTTGGGTTATTACAACCAAGCTGAGTTGGTTTTTTTTTGTGTTCTTGTAGAAACACGAAGGCATACTCCCTGCTTTTGAGGACATTGATTTAAAGCTCGAGTACGTTGCGTACGTCGTTTTGAAAGTTATGAGATCTTCCTCCATTATTTACTAAGAATTCTTTTTTTGCAATAATATTATTTATTCTTACTTTATCTTGTTGTTTATAAAAGATACTTTGCATATTATGAAATTGATAGACTTGACCTGACAAGATTCAAATATGTCCTGTATTAGATATAGGCCAATTAGTTTTTTCTTGAAATGAGATGGTTTGTTTTTTAAAATTCGGTTATATCTTACATTTTGTTTGATGGTTGACTTGCAATTTTGTTGAATAGAAATAAGATCACCACTGGAAACTTGAAAGCTAGGCCGAAGGATAATTTGATTATTAACACAAATATTTTTATGACTTAGTGCCGATTGGGCGGACCGTGATACGCAATCGGTCATGACCCACATCGGGAACGCAACGTCCGACCACGAAATTGCGTTGGCTATTCTATACCGGAAAGTTTTTGTATCGGCTTCGTTATCCTCACCAGGTTCAGCATCGTCTCCCCTACCAAAAAGGCTCTTAGTAAGGTATCATGAATCCGAAGTTCTTATTGCAGTATCTACAACACCTTTTCTTGCACCATAACAAGATATAATATATTCTGCTAAAGAAAGTCCCTCTCTAAAATTACTTTGAATAGGTAAATCAATAATTTGTCYGTGAGGATCAGACATTAATCCACGCATTCCCACTAGTTGATGTACTTGAGAAGTTGTTCCTCTTGCGCCTGAAAAAGCCATCATATGTACTGGATTGAAAGGGTCTGTAATTCGGAAATTARGATTCATTTCTTGTTTTAAATATTCACTAGTAGTATGCCAAGTTTCAATCAACTGTCAAAGCTTTTCCACTGCATGAAGATTGCCAGAGTTATAATGACTGAATCTATTATAATAGATTCAAATGAATTAGAATTATTAAATTATCTTCTAATCTAAAATAGATAGACAATATAAGAAATACATAATCAATAAAATAGTTTTTTGAATAAAATTATATTGTTGATATTCAAGATTGAGACGACACCCAGATTCGAATTGGGGATAAAGGATTTGCAATCCCTTGCCTTACCGCTTGGCCATATCGCCTTATATTATAAATTGTCTACAAAGATAGTGTAACAAATAATTAATAAAAAATCAATTTGATATTTTATGTACTTAAATTTCAGTTCACTTTTTGGAATCTGTTGCAGCACCTGTATGAAGTCAAAGTACATCTCTTACGAGGAGTTTCTTTCATATGTCAAGGGCTGGTAAGGTTTTGCGCGTTGTATCGAATTAAAACCACATGCTCCACCGCTTGTGCAGACCCCCGTCAATTCCTTTGAGTTTCAGCCTTGCGACCGTACTCCCCGGGCGGAGTTTTCAATATTCAACAGTCAATTGTTTGACTATAGTAGTAGGAAGTCTAGTTTTTACTCTTATATGTGGTATTCATTCTTGTTTGACTTTTGGATTGAGATCTACAGACTCTCGAAAAACTAGTTTCTTCTTTTTTACCACATTGTCTTTACGGCTCCAGGGCCTTCGGCCTCCAGGGATCCTTCAATATACCATTGCGCACCATGAAAGGTACCCATTATAACATTAAGGGTCGTGTGAGCACTACGTCCCGGTCTGAAGCAATGTGAATAAGTGAAAAAGCGGGGTTCATAAATAGGTTCTAAGATCATTCTAAGAACTTCTGCTTTTCTTTGTTTAGATAATATAGAGATTCAAGTTAAAGGAAAAGACATATATAAATCTATGATTCCAACTGACAGTCTACTATTTGTCAAAAATAATCAAAAAGTTCAGGCTAAACAAGTAATTGCAGAAATTCGTTCAACTATTTGACGGTTGCCTCATGTTTTTGAATCAATTGAGCAAAAGTCCCTGCAGCCCGAACGAATTTGGCACCTTGGCCTGGATTCCATTCAATATTATGAATCAAAGTACCCACTGGTATATATGCTAATTGTACACAATTTCCCAAAGCTTGGTCCAGGTTCCCAAAGCTATGCACATTATTCATGACTGGGCTACCTGTTTTTAATTGCAGTCACTAATAAATAATAATAATGTCGTAAAACATCATAGTGACTGAAATGACAGAACCTCAATCAATGATGATAAGTGGTACCCCCTCGAGGGTAAGTACGGTTGTCTGGGACTCCATATCTGGTACTCGCTGGTTCTCCTCGTCATTGAGAACCCGCGTGGCTATCGACTCTGGAACCACATAGCTGATATCAAGGGGCGCTGCTGGATCAATCTTGCAGATATAGGCCATGCATCTCGCCATCTCCTCGTCTGCAACGCTCCTGAGATAAAGCTCCTCCGCGAGGGTGATGTCGCCCGTAGCTCCAATCAATATCTCAATCCGTCCTCTCCTATTAGCATAGATGTAGGAAATCTCGAGGAAACGATCTCCGTAAAGAGGCTTCCGAAAAGTCTGCATAGCAAAATCAGCCCCGACCAGATGACTATAGCCATCCCCGAGATATGGGACTGGACCTTCCCCTCTTGAGGGACCAATAATCGCCTCGATCCTAGGGTCGTCTGACATGTAGAAGTCAATCAACCTCGAGCAGATACCGTGCAAGAAGATACAAGATCCTTCTCAATGTCGCTCTCCGCCGTCGCCGCTCACCTGTCACCAGCGCTCCTGCTACCGTCCACAAAATCAGTCCCTGTGTGTGTCCCAATCGAAGTAGTCGCCGAGATCGATGTCACTCACGCAGCAGGGCTCCCGATCGGACTCATCTGTCTGAGATCTCTGTACTCATGTAGTGATCGGGACCCCTGATCTGGCTATCTCTCTCCTAATCCGGTTGTCCTTCCGCCTCTTCTCCTTGCTGCGAGACTCACTGAGGGGCTTGGGGTTACACCCATCAAAGTCGAAGAGTACTCCCCCAGGTGTTGAAGGTACGCGAGGAAACACCATGTGTAGCCAATTATCCCTCCAATAGCTCTCCCTGCGAAATATGTAGTCGGCAATTCTATCATATGTGGTGCCCTTCACCCGCTTCTCCGCCTCCTGTACCGAATAGATAATCACCAGCGTGTGTCTGGAAGTCGGGGACTCATTGGCCCTGATAGCAAAACTCTGATGTCCCACATGTCTGTAGCTGAACCTCTCAACCAATCTACCCCACGTAGGGGCAGTCTCACAATGACGGGCCAGCTTGGACATAAGGCGCACTCTCACTAGTGCGGATGCTCCCTCCAAGACCTGGTCAGATGGTAGTGAGCAACTCAATGTAAGTGCCTGCTCGAGTGGGCTCGGTTGAACAAGCAACCTCAAGGAATGGGCCCGCCTAAAGGGGCCCGGCTAAAACATCAACGATCTCGAGAAATGGGCCCACCTGAAGGGACCTGGCTGAACTGCAGCAATCTCAGGGAATGGGCCCGCCTGAAGGGGCCCGACTGATCAACAACAATCTCAAGTAGGCCCGCCTCAAGGGGGCCGGCTGAACAACAACAATCTTAAGTAGGCCCGCTTGAAGGGGCCCGGCTGAACAACAACAATCTCAAGTAGGCCCGCCTGAAGGGGCCCGGCTGAATAGCAACAATCTCAAGTAGGCCTGCCTGAAAGGGCCTGGCTGAACAACATCTGATCAGCAAAACATCTGATCAGCAAAACTTCTCATGCACAGGGACCAGTCATGAATGCTGAAAGTATTGGGGCTGGACTGAGCCAAGTCGTCTGTGCAGGGACTGAACTGCAAATTTTCCCCGTGTAGAAAGGTATCATGTGCATGAGGTGGTACTGATCAACAAGGAAGTAAATCGACGCGTGCGTAAAGGCAAATCATCCCATCTAGATCATCATCATAGTAATCCTAGGCTCGGGCGCGCGTGGGCGCGCACTCGAATGACAATATCCAGCCTGGGCACGCATAGGCGCGCACTCTAATAACAGTTCCAGGCTTGGGCGCGCACGGGCGCGCACTTAAATAGCAATATCCAGCGCATGCACACATGAGCGCACAGTCAAATAACAGTATTCAGTCTGGGCGCGCATGGGTGCATACTCAAACTGCGATGTTAAGCTTGGGCACTCATGGGCGCGCACTCTAACAGCAATGTCAAGCTTGGGCGCGCATGGGCACGCACTCTAACAGCAATGCCAAGCTTGGGCGCGCATGGGCGCGCACTCTAACTGCAATGCCAAGCTCGGGCGCGCATGGGCGCACACTCTAACTGCAATGCCAAGCTTGGGCGCGCATGGGCGCACA
>BFEA01000593.1:230593-244877 GCA_003427395.1 Chara braunii | reverse complement strand
ATCATACATCAACGGGGGGCTGATCGTCTTGTTGGTTGACTGTGGGCTGCTTAGGGTTTAGGTAGCAGGAGGTCATTCCTTCCCTGCGCAGGGAAAGTAATCGATGCCCCCTGACAGTTTTTTTTTTGTTTTTTTGTTTTTTTTTTGACAGTTTCATATGGTAATGCATATTGGATACTGGACTTGACGTCCAGAGCATACATCAACGGGGGGCTGATTGTCTTGTTGGTTGGCTGTGGGCTGTTTAGGGATTAGGTAGCAGGAGGTCATTCCTTCCATGCGCAAGGAAGTAATCGACGCCCCCTGACAGTTTCACATAATAATGCATATTAGATACTGCACTTGACGTCCAGATCATACTTCTCTCATCCTTGACAGAGCTTTGCTTTTAGGCTTGATTGATAAAAGATCATATCGTGCTTAGAGTTTCGTGATTAGACTCTCATAGATATAGAATAATGACATATATAGATAAGTTTCTGACTGGTGGACATAGCTACACAACACGATATAGGGACGCTGGACCCGATATCCAGCAGATGCTTATCACTTCGTTGTAATACACATCCCATCATGGTTAGGGTTTCGTTTGATTGGATTGATGCCTCATTTTGTTTCGGAGACTCTATAGACTTGATGGATAGGGACGCTGGACCCGTTTTCCAGCACACATATTCACACTATTGCACACGGATGCTGGACCTGATTTCCAGCACATACATTTTCATCATTGTACAGGGACGCTGGACCCGATTTCCAGCAGGTGTAGCTCCCCACCAATAGATGGAGCCTTCGACGACGGGGCCTACTTACCGGGGATGCTCTTATCACCTCGTTAAGTAGGTTTCCTGTATACGAAGTTCATATTAAAAAAAAAAAATTCATCCCCTCTGAGACTCAAGTGGTGGATCAGGGGGGGAGAAAGACACTAATGAAAACATACCCGTCCGACAAATTAGAGGCAAGGGACAAGGCTTATATCAAACATGCTAGCAATTGGCTCTTTCATGGTGACGCTGCACACAAGTCTGTCAACGAGAAAATCAAATGGATCTGCAGACGATTGGAGGAAATGAAAGGTAATCCACAGGCGGTCCAGGAATTCTTCCTGATCCAGCCCCTCTTCTCCACAGTCTTCACGGTCCTTAGCCTGTTTACTGAAGATAAGCAAAAAATGGAAGGGTGGWAGAGAATAAAGTGGGAAAGATCAGAAGTGCGCATCTATCCGTGGCAACCAAAAAAGGTGAGCCCAGAAGAGAAGAGAGAACAACTAATGAAGGACTACTTCAGGGTCGAACTGCGACATATTCCGGTGGAGGTGCAGGCAGCCTTCGTCTACGACTTCGGGCAGCAGTACAACATAGTAGACTTCATTGACCCGCTCCCGTCCTATGTGGCGAAACGGGATGACTATCTGATGTTGGCATTGGACCTACCCAAGGACCAACCCTTCTCGATTGACGACATCATCCCCTACAGAATGAGTGGTAAGGTATTCCAAATCCACACGGCGCACAAATTCAGGCCATGGTGCTTTAAATGTAGGGCCTACGGACATTTGTGCACGGAGTCAGCCTGCCCCCTCCACCCCAACAAAAGAGGCCCGACGGCGGGCCGTCTACAGCGTGACCCGCGTAGACGCAGCAGATGCGGGCCATGAAGGGTGGGTATTTCTGGAAGATTTGGACGCTGCAGGGCAGCCAAGGGGCTGGACCTGGGAAGGACGGGGAGACCCCGGTTGGACTACCAGACCTCCAAATGACTGGGCCCTACAACCCATGAAGACGTTTAAGCCGCCAGAGAAGGCCCAGCAACCTGAGAAATCCCAGGAAAACAGAGCACAAGACCCCAAGCCACCCCTGCAAGGAAGAGAGAAGCAAATGAAACTGCAACCTGAACAGCCCCAAGAGAAACAAAAACTGAAGTCTTGGGGCCCGCCCACCGCACAGTACCTGCCAATGGGGAGGATACTCGCAAACACTTGAAAAGGAGAGGGGCAACAGGGGGCTGGAAGAGGAGAGGGGCAACAAGGGGTCCCGAGTCTCAAGAATACAACACCGGTCGCAGGGTCCCATCAGCCTGTCTTAGCAGAGAAGGAGCAGGCCCAACATATTGAAACACAATAGGCCCACACGTTGAAAGACCCATTTGAGGAAGCCTTCGACCCCACACCGATGGACATTGAAACTGTTCCCGGCGCACCCCCTCCACCGGATGTGGAGATGGCAGAGGCCCAGGGGGCTGAAACACCTCGGACAACACACGCAGCAGCAACCGGTGCGGAGGGAGAAAACGGCACACGAGGAGTAACTCTGCAAGAGGTAGCTGAATGGCTTATAGAGAACCTTCGGCTGAAATATGGAAATGGAGATGAGGAGTTTTGGGATGATGTATACAGAGAGCTGGTGTCCTTGTTAGAAAGTAGCACAAGTCTACAAAAAACCCTCACACAGGGCCTGCCGGAGGGGACACATTGGCCGGACATCTGCCATAAGTTGCTACACATTGTGCTGGCCCGCTTTCACCCCACCGCTGATAAACAAGAAGAACAAAAGGCCTCGAAGGGAAAGGACGGCCGTACTGACGCACATAAGGAGAACGACCAGACCGACACAAGCCAAAATCCCCCGCAAACCGGCGACAGCACGGCTGGGGGGGAGGTGAGGACAGATAGGCATAATAATACACTGGCGGAAGAGCAGCAGGGGCACGCGGAGCAGCAACACACAGGGCAAAAGGTGGAACAGGCAGCGGAGCCAGAGGAAGTGAAGCAAGGCCGCTCTGACAATCCGCTGAACCCACCCCAGGATCTGGCCCCTCACACCAGGGGTGCAGAAGCACCGGAGGGACTGTATCTAGCACTGGCGGCCAGGGAACCGGTCACGTCGAGAGTACAGCCTGAATCCCAGGCACCCCCTCCCCCCACCCAAGCCGCCAAAAGCCTCGGTCACCAGCAGAAGACAAAAAGTTCGCCAATTGCTAGAGAAGGCCCCCCTTGAAGTGGCGCCCTCAGATAAGGTCATAACCCTTCTTCTGGTGAAGGAAAAGGACGGGGCATGGGAAATAGGGTTGTCGGTACCCCCAGGAGCAGCGTACGGAGAAGTCTCCCTTCAAGGGCGCTCGTCCTTCTTCCTCTCTCTCACGCCCTGGGCCGACAGCCCGGTCCTTCGTAAACAGGACATATCCCAGTTGATTCAAGGCCATCTCCCGGCAAGGGCCTCCTCTGCAATGGTGATTTCCCACGGACATAACAGACTCGGAATCAAAGACATCTATTTGCGTTACGACAACCCGAGAACTGAAAAGCTGCGCTGGTTAGACCGGGAGGCCCTCCTGGATCTGCAGATTTTAAAGATAAAAGCTGGCGACCTCTGGTCGGCATCAGAAATTGAAACCTTTTTGACAAAACTCCTAATAAAGGATATACTGCAGAAAGGTGGTATCTTGGACACGGAGACGTGGCTGCCACTCTAAAAAAAAAAAACCATCATGCACAACCAGTATAAAGGAGAACCGTACACAGGGGTAAAAAAAAAAAAAGGGAAGATATGATAAACGTAGTAGATGCGTTGTACGGCAGGGACACTACCTGGAAACTTTGTAAACGGCAAGCAGACTTGGATCTGCGCTCACTTAACATAAACGGTCTGGCCTCAGCAAAATACCGCAAAAGACAAGCAATTTTGGAACAATTAAGAGGAGTAGAGGGAAGGGACTGGCCAGACATAGTATGCCTACAGGAAACCCACCTGATGGATAACCCGGAACACAATCACACACACAAGGAGATATGGCCATATCAGGCATTCCGCGCCCATGCCCCGCGACCCGGGAGTGGAGGAGTTGCTATATGGCTTCCCCCGGGGTCCAAAGTGGAAATGCTCAACTGGGCGGCAGACCGAGAGGGCAGATGGGTCTACCTGTTGGCGATGCTAGAATTGGAAGTGGTGAGCATTCTGAATATCTACGCCCCTAATGCCCCCGAGGCAAGACAAACCTTTCTTGAGTCCCTAAAAGATATAGTGCCGGTCCGCATTCCCACGATTTGGGTGGGGGATTTTAATGCGGCTCCGGACCGCTGGTTGGATAGATGGAAAATACCATCATCCTGCCCGAACTACATGGAAAATGATGAAAGAATAATCGCCGACCTCACACAATCCCTCAAGCTTTTTGATACTTTTCGGAAGACTCACCCTACCGCGCGACGTTTTTACGTGCTTCCGTAAGAACGCTACGGAAAGAGCATCGAAATCACGCATAGATTTGATACTAATCTCGGAAGAGCTGCAAGGGGCCCTCCAAATAGCAGAGATATTCCCTAGCAGCCCCCACCCGGGCCTGGACCACGCAATGTGCCTTGCCGTCCTTTCGTTCAGAAAAAAAAAACAGATCAAGGAAAGAGCTTTTACAAGCTCAATACATCCCACTTATCCAACGACCTGTTTACTGCCGACCTGAAGGACGTGTGGTCCTTTTGGAAAGGGCAGAAGGACCAGATTAGTAATGACATACTGTGGTTCAACAACGGCCTTGCTTTTCTCGGCCGCATTTGTAATGAGTACTCTAAGTTACTCGTGGCGCGCCGTCACGCCGACGAGGTTGAGCTTCAACACAGACTACAACAATTGCAATCACAAGAATTAGACGCTGACGACCTAGAACAGCAAGCTGAGACAGCTAGGACCATCCAGACTCTAGCCGATCAACTTAGGCACCACACGGAACACAGGTGGCAAGGAGTCAGGATCTGAGGCAAACTATCTAGATATAATAAGGAGGGCGCAATGGATGCAAGATTTTTTGCGATGGCCAAGGCACAAACAGGGAGGACGGTAATTGAGGCCTGGTAAGACCCAAAACGCCACCAAGGGTTCCTCCATACATCTACTGCAGCGTGCACGAAAATAGCGAGAGATTTTTACCAGACATTATTCACTTCAGAATGCCGGGACCGGGATAGAGTTGTGCCGGACCCGCCGGGATGGCGGTCCGACAGGATGGAGAAGAAGGGTGGCCGAAGGAGGAGATAGAGATGGAGCTGGAAGGGACAGCGCAGCTCCGACGCAGACTCCACACACACGTACTCCAAAATCTGCGAAAGTGAAGAATACCGAAAAACAAACAACTGCGGGGGTATACCCCCAGCGGACTGACTGACTGGAATGGACTGGACTGGTACCGACAGTGGTACCGGGCAAGACTAGAACAACACACGGCCTGTGGGGTCAGGCCACAGCCTGGTCCCACAGGCCGAACTGGGCAAATAGCCAAATAGGCCCTGGATGTAGGCCAGGGCAGATGAAGGCCCGCTGCACGATCCTCAGACCTGTAATGGATCGCAAGAACCATAAACACGCTATCCGCAAAAGCAGCGGAACTCTGTAATAAAGAAAGCTGAGAAATCTAGGATGCGGAGCAAGCTCCATGCGGAGTCCATGCGATGCATCCTAAGCTACATAATGTCAAAAGAAAGCAAATGTCTGGTATCCATATCCTAGCTAACAGCAGAAAATGAAATGTAGTATGATACAATCCTAAAGTCCTGGAGGCAGTGGCCTCAGTGCTGAAAGGAAAAGAGCAATATGTCACAAGATAATGTAATGTCGCTGAACCACTAAGAGTGGGATGGTCTCAGAGGGGGTGAATGCAGCCTAAGAATCGAAACTCCTAAGGGCAGTCACACATGAAGGTGGGATAGGTCATCAGGCTCAAGGTGGAAGAGTGGTAGCAAAACAAAACCAATGACCCTAACAGATAGACCATCAAGGCGGGTAATGCTCGACAAAAGGGTGACACCATGCAGGGTCGACCATGAAAAGAGGAGCCTGGAATAGGGTGGAGCTATGCCGAACTGGAGGCATGCAATAATCGGCGCTAGGGTGATGAGGACAGTGGGTGAGGGAAACATGCACACAACTCACCGACTGGGAGAGGAAGCTAGATCTGGGAGCAAGGAAGCCAAGATAACGCTACGGTCCCAATGCCTATGCGATACCAAGGGAGAGCCAAACTCAAAGAGACCCAGCTAAGTGAGAACCATCATGCGACAGAGGCAAGGGAGTATGCAGGGTAGGGTGGTGACGTGAAGTAGTCACGTCCAAAGTAGCTGAAGTCRTCGAAGTGGTCGATGACGTCGATGAAGTAGCAGTGGAGTCGATGTCGAAGCAGAGCCGCAAAACGCCGACATCCTGAAGAAGAGATGATGATGGAGTACCTGATGGTGTGAGTTAGTGGGGAAAGATAGAGGATAAAAGTGTCAGTCATCGTAACGCGAACGGCGACGATGAGTGCGTTGTGGATGAGGCGACCGTCTGCGGCTGAGGAACGGCCTCAGAGGGAGCGGGCTCGTCCTCAGCAATCTCCTCAGCCGGAGGAGGAGGAAGAGGGTCAGTCAGCTGAGTAGAAGCAGATGTCTCAGCACGACGAGCACGATCGTATGCACGCACCAACATCCTAACGTGCTGCAAGTGCTCGAGGGGCTCCCAAGTAGCCTCCTCATCCGGGTAGCCCTTCCAATGCACAAGGTACTCGATGCGTGGAGGGGTATCGTCGGTAACTCGGCGTGATACGATGTTGGAAACAACGAACTCCTCTTGACCGTCCACCATGTGAGGTGGAGGGCGCTCATAAGGGCATCCGGCGAAGCGCTCGGACAGTCTGCGATAAGGACGCAGCAAGGAGACGTGGTAAACATCGTGTACGCGAGCCTGACGAAGGTAATCAGGTAGCTTCACACGGAAGCTGACCGGACTAGCGGCAGTATCAGAACCGACGGCCTGAAGGATGCGGCATGGACCGACGAAACGACGCCTGAACTTGCGAAGCGTATCTGCTTCGAGTTGTAAGTGGCGTGCGTCGACGAGCACATCGTCACCGACTTTGAATGGATGATCCATTCGTGATCGGTTCGCTCGTGCGGCCATGCGAGTCTGGGAGTCGGCTAAACTCTCGTGTGCGCGCTTCATAATCGCCGCCATGTGGGCGATCCAGTCGTCAAGCGCAGGGCAACGAGTGTCTGGGCGCAACCGCGATGGTCGTAGGAAATCCGCGGGTACGCGAGGATGGTAGCCGAGGTCACAATAGAATGGCGACATCCACATGGCTGGCGAAACAGCGTGGTTGTACGCAATCTCCGTGTGGGCTAAGTGTAAGTCCCACTGTTGGTCATCCCTAACAAACTTTCGGAGGATATTACCGAGAGTTTTGTTGGTGACCTCAGTCTGACCATCCGTCTGAGGGTGGTAAGACGATGAGAAGCGGAGCTGGGATCCGTACACCTCGTGTAGGCGTCGCCAGAATGTGCTGGTAAAGCGCGGGTCACGGTCGGAGATGATGCTCTGAGGTAAGCCGTGATCTCTCACGACTCGGTCGAAAACGATGTCGGCGACCTCACGAGCGCTAATGCGATATCAGCACGAAACAAAACATGCACGCTTCGTGAAGCGATCGACGACGACCAAGATAGCATCATGACCGCGCTCAGTGGGTGGGCGGAGGGGACCAATGAAATCCATCGAGATGGACTGCCAACGACCCTCAGGTATGGGTAGGGGCTGAAGTAACCCATACATAAGGTGGTTCGCACTGTTCACCTCCTGGCAGGTAGGACACTCCTGGATGTAGGCTTTGACAAAGTCTTTGGATTTCGGCCAGACGTATAGGCGGCAAACACGAGCCAACGTCTTGTGGAAACCCATATGACCGACAACTGCCTGGTCATGGAACTCTGCTACAGCCTAGACGCGGAGCTGTCCAGTGGAGGGAACGCAAATACGTGGTTCGAGCTGACCAGATCTGCCATGCCAGTACACAAGGCCGTTCTCCCCGAGGGAGTAGGAAGGAACGGTCTTGCCACTTCGTAGTGTCGCGTGGATGACGCGATAATCAGGGCAGTGACGGTGCTGAGTGCGATACACGTCAATCACCGACTCATCAACAGTGGTGATGGAGATGGCAGCAAGATGGATGGGTTCCTGATTGTGATCAGGACGGCGGGACAAGGCATCGACGACGCGGTTCGTTTCACCCTTGATGGGCTGAGTAGTGAAACTGAACTCGGATAAGTCACGCCACCAACGTATCTGTCAAGGGGAAAGCTTAGGCTTCGTGAGGAAAGCCTGGACAACTGAGTTGTCCGTACGCACCGTGAAGGGTGCCCTGTGCAGATAATGATGCCAATGCCGGGTAGCATAAACTACTGCGAGAACCTCACGTTCATCGGCAGTGTAGTTTATTTCGGCAGGCAGTAGCTGACGGGAGTAGAAAGCGATCGGGCAATCCCCAATACGAGCCTTGACAGTCCCATCCTCCGCGATGGTCGGGGAGTAAGTAATGGGAGGACTGTCAGTGGAGGGAAGTGGTGGGAGGGTAGGCGTCACTCGAGAAGCAGTGTCGGCAGGAAGGGGGGGGAAAGGAGGAACATGGGGGTAAGGTGAATCTGGAGGAGAGGGAAAAACCTGGGAAAGGACAACTCCTACTGCAAAATCTGACGTATCGGTGGTGACGATAAAGAGACGATAAAAATCGGGAAGGCGAAGAACCGGCGCACAGGTCACCGCCTTCTTGAGGGCGCAAAAGGCGTCCTCGCACAGGGGTGTCCAAAACCACGGCGGGTTCTTCCAGGTGAGGGTAGAGGTAAGGACGTAGGAATACCTAGCGTATCCCTGGATAAAATTACTATAGTAGCTGGTGCGGCCTAGGAAACTGCGAAGCTACTTGGCAAATGTGGGGACGGGTCACTCTACAGTAGCAGTGATCTTCGCGTCGTCCATGTGGAGACCCTGGTCAGACACATGGTGTCCTAGGAAGTCCACTTTGCGTTGGGCAAAGCGGCACTTGTTGAGCTTGGCATAAAAGTCATGCTTACGTAAGCGTTGTAGGACATCGCGGAGGTGTCTGAGATGGTCTTCTAAGGTACGACTGTAGACCAGGATGTCGTCCAAGTATACGAGAACGTATTCTTCAAGGATGTCCGTGAAGATGTCGTTTATCGCCGTCTGGAAGGTGGCGGGTGCATTGGTGAGGCTGAATGGCATCACTGTGAACTCGTAGTGGCCGAAGCGCGACCGGAAGGCGGTCTTCGGCTGATCCTCTGCGGCAACGTGGATCTGGTGGTAACCGCTACGAAGATCGATCTTCGTGAAAAACGGTTGCGTGCCAGACGGTCAAACAGCTCATCCGCGCGGGGCATGGGATAACTGTTCTTAACCGTGTAACGGTTAAGGCCGCGGTAGTCGATGCAAAGGCGGAGAGTTCAGTCCGCTTTGCGAGCAAAGAGGACAGGTGCACCCCAAGGGGAGTTACTGGGTTTAATGAAACCCAGTCGAAGGAGTTCCTCAAGCTGACGCTTGAGTTCCGTCGCCTCTGGGATCGAGAGTGGGTATGATGCCTGATGGTGAACAAGATAGTCAGGCACAAGCTGGATGGAATGCTCAACACCGTGCATCGGGGGAATCCCGCTGTATGAGAAATACGGGGGAAAGACGTCATGGTACTCTCGAATCAAGTCGCGAATGGCCGACTCTAAGTCTGTCGTGAACCGTGTGAGTTCCTCAGCGTCTGCGTCGGCACGAGACGTATGTGTGGACTCGACAGTCGACGGCGCAGAAGCCTGGGACGTAGACGGGGTATCCGCAGGCTGACAGGTGGACGTAGAGATGGGAGCCGCAAAGATGGAGGAAGGGTCAGGGGGATCGGGCTCCAAAAAGATGAGCTCAACCTCAGGACAAAGTGGATCATAGCGAAAAAGATCCATGACGGTCACTGAGTAGAACATGACGTCCTCCTGTCGTATGAAGTTAGCAAACTGACGAGGGGAAGTGAAGGCGATGTCGGGGTGAGAGCCTGAGGGACGAGGGTCCCGGGGAGGTAGGTCGGGAGGAGTGTCGCCCGTGGTTCCAATGAAGGGGACGCGATGGGTCTGACCACACTTCGTTTTGAGAACAAGTGTCTCGGTCGCCCATTCGGCCTCTATGCTACGGAACCGGTGAGACTAGGGAGTGCCAAAGATAAAGCCGTACCCAGTCTCCAACACATCGAAGTATGCGGAGGAATGGTAGCTCCGAGGCGCCTGGGTACTATCCGGTGGCTGGAGGGTGTGGGAGAAGTGGAGGTCGGGCACCGTCTGATCGAAGAAGTGTTGTGTCTTGTTATCTTCGAGGGCAACGGAGATAGGAGAGCGGGACCCAGAGGTAGCTAGGCGAGCTTCCTCAACCACTCGAGGGTGAATGAAATCTCCCTGCGAGCCAGAGTCCCATAAAGCGCGGTACACCCTCGTAGATGTCCCTAGGCGAATAGGGATAATGGGTAGGATGCGATCAGGGTCAGAAAGCAGAGCGAGAAGACAACGCAGGACGTTGACGTGTCTCGTGAGTCGGTCCTGACCGGCCTGCAGAATGCTAAAGTCTAGGAGAGATGATACAATGTCATCGTGAGTCGCCAGCTGAGCGCTACAACGGGCGGTGCGAATGGCGCGACGCGTCGGAAGCGCTAGATGCGGCGGTCTGCTGGGAGGCAAGCGATACCTTGACAGACGACGGGGCAGAGAGAACTGCGTCTGTCATGTCCTGAGGATTCTCTGGTGGGATAGCCAAAGGTGCAAACCGCGACTCGGTGGTCGGAAAGCCGGCTACGTGTGAGGCCTCAGGGGTACACTGCACCGTGGCTAGCTGGGTGGGGCTGGCCGGGCGGGGCCGGGGGGCGATTGAGATCGGCGCTGACGAGAAATGTCAGCGTAGTACCGATCGAGGGCGGTGTGGTATGGACACCGTGAGGAGGTGTGTCCATCCTGGCGGCAACGAAGGCAGCCGCGTCGGGCGTCGAGGGCGGCACGCTCCTCGGGGGATAGAGCTCCGCGAGGAGGGACAAAACCCTGCGGGAGGTCTATCTGAGGAACTGTGGGTGTACGGGCGCCAGCCTGTGCAACCCGACTGCGTGCACGACCCATGGAAGACATGACCATCTGCAGGCGCTCGGCCATTAGGACAGTGTCGTCATCCAAGTGGTACTGGATGACGTCCCGAAGCTCGATGTCCTCGGGGGCGTCCCCGATGGTAGGATCGAGCTCGGTTGAGGCGTCCTCTCCATACTTGAGAGAACTGTAGTGCCAAGAGAATGACGCTCCTGGTCGAGCCGGGCGACGAAAACGACCAGCAAACTGGGAGCGGCCTCTGGTGGTACCACGAGGCTGGGAGGTGGCGGCTGGCCGCGAGGAGGATTGGGCGACAGAGAAGCGACTGCACATCCTCTGGTACTGACGCGCAGCCTCGTATGCCTGCTCCGCGGAAGAGAATGATCGCCTCCATAGATCTAGGCGGTAGTCAGTCGGCAGGCTGACAAGGAACCGGTCGGTGAGTGTGACCTCCGGTAGAAACGTCTCGTCACAGACAAGGCGAGCGTCCTGAAACACCCGAATGTGACGCTCCAGGTCGGCCGGTACGGAGGACCCAGACCATCTGGTCTGGGTGACGTGGTCTAAGGCGTCGGTGGCGTCATGACGAGCGCCGAAGCGGTCCTGAAGGAAGACCGCGAAGTCGGCCAGAGTGGGAACCTCACCCACGCGGAGGCGCTGGGTATAATGATCCTCCCACGTAGTGGAAGGGCTACCTCGCAATTTGGTTACGAGCACATCGCACCACAACTCCTCACGGGTAGTCCTCATAGAGAGTGTACGTGTTGCTATCTGCAACCAGCAAGAGACACAGGATGTGCCATCATACTCGGGAATGTCCGTGGTGCGCACAAGAGGATCTCCACTGTGTTGATGGCAGGGGGAGAGAGATCGAAGCGAGTGCACTGCGGCGGCGTAAGTCGAGGCCGCTGCAGGAGCAGAGGTGGGGGAAGGCTATGGGCCGTGGCCGCTGGCTGATGGACCAGCAGACGAGGAGGCAACGACCGCGGGCAGCTGTCCCGGAATAGCCAGGTAAGAGGGAAAAGGCTAAGAAGCAGGTCGAGGGAAACGAGCCTGCATCATGGGGACCGAAGGGGTGGTCGAGGAGGAAGGGTGGGTAGCCTGTGATGGGTGAGGCTGTCTGAGAGCGAGAATCTCCGCCTGAGTCTGCGCAATGGTGGCCTGTAAAGTGGCCACTCGCTGGGTGCGCGGAGTCGGAGGTGGAGGGGACGAAGCGGGTCTCCCAGTGGGAGGAGGAATCTCGGCCTGAGCGACACCCTGCTGTGGAGGTGGGGGGACGAAGGCAGGAAGAAGAAGGCGGAGCCGTATTGCCGCGACCGGTGCGGGAAGCTGGGAAGCAACACCGGTGTGGGTCGATGAAACTGCTGGGCCAGAAGGCGGTACCTGGACCGCAGCACCTAGGGCAGTGGTAGAGACGGTAGGGGCAGCCGTGGCCGGAAGAATTGCCGCAACAGACGGGGTGGTCTGAGCGGCAGCAGCACTCGTCACCGCTGAGGGGGAGTGTTGGGCCTGGCCCGCAGAGGAGGGGGAACCATGGTGACTCCGTCTCCGGAGTCCTGAGGAGCGGGAATCGGAGCCGGTAGGGGATGGGGTGTGGGAGCGGTGGGAAGAGCGATGAGGGGAGCGCTTGAGGCGGTTGACGTCGAGGGCAAGCTCATTGATTTGTGCTTGCAACGGTCCAAGCGTACTGAGTTGCGCCTGGATTGCTACAAGGGCGGCATGAAGGTCCATGGTGTCCACATGGGCCTGACCAGGAATCGCAGACTGCGCGGTGACCTAAGATGTGGACTGCGCCGTGACGATCTCCTCAGGTTTAGCGCTCTCCGTGGGCAGTTGGGGGAGAGAAGTAGACAAGGTGGGAGGTGGGGGGAGATATGGGTTGTGGTATGGGGACAGAGGACCACCGGTGAGAGGGAGGGGACCGCGAGAGCGGAGTGGGTAGTCGTGGGTCGGCTCGCCCCGTGACCAGCGGGTCGCGCGTGAGATGGTGGCGCGAATCCGATCGAGGGGGAAGGAGCCGTTCGGGTTCAGGGTGCCCGACGAGAGGGGGTAGAGAGTAGGGGGTTTAGGGTTTCCCTAGAGAAACCCTAAGGAAACCCTAACCGGAGTTTAGGTGGTTAGGGGAAGGTAGCGGCAACCTAATCAAGAAAAAAAAATAATAATTATGGAGGGGAGGGAGAATAGAGTAAGCAGTGGATTTTCGAGATAAAAATAAAATAAAAAAATAAATAGAAATAAATAAATAAATAAAATATAAAGAGTGAGGAGAGAGAGAATATTTATTTTTTTGGAATTTTCGGCAGCATTTTCCCACCCTGCATGGGATCAACAATGTGCCAAGAGGAAAGAAAGTGCAAGAGGGACACACTAACTTTCAAAATGCCGCAAACTAAAATTTTCAGAAAAAATAAATGAGTCAATAAATAAATAAATAAGGAGGTGGAAGAGAGTGAAGAGAAGCTAAGTTTTGGAATTTTTCAAAAATTTATGCAGCATTTCGTTACCCCCATGGGGTCGAAGTGTGCCGTCAAGAAAAAGACGAAGTAGAATGGAAAAATTTGGCCAGCGCTTCGCTACCCCCAAGGGGTCAAAATGTGCGCCGACAACAAGGAAAGACTAAGTCCTAGCAAGATACAAAGGTGCCGCAGAAAATTTTGAATTTTCAAAAAAATAAAATAAAAAATATCAGAGAATAAGAAAAGAGGTAGGGAATAAGATGATTCAGATTTTTGGAGGAAAAGAAAAAATTTACATCAAAGAGAAAGAGAAAAGAAGAAAAACAGAAAAATTCGGAGTTGGGTATGGGGGGGGATGGAAAAGTGATGAAGAAAGAGAGAAAGAAGTGAGAAGAGAAAGAAAAAGGTGGAGAGGAGTAGATGAGATTAGTGAGAAATGGTGAGTGGGGAGGAGAGGAGAGAAAAAGGTTGTGGAAGATGGGTGGAGAGGGAGGGAGGAGTAAAGAGTAATGGTAGGAGGGAGAAAAGGTGATTAGATGATGGGGGAAGAGAGAAAGGGGTTGGGGGGTAGTAGGTTAATGGTAGGAGGGTGATACCAGGCTCTTGGGTGGCCAAGAGCAGGGTTCTACCAAGATCCACAGGATCTTGGCCTTCAAAGTGCTGGTGGCCTGATGCCACAGCAAAACAAAAAGAGATGATGATGATCTAGGGTTGGCTGAGATCTTGATCAACCACCCTAGTGCCACAGTCACACAGCCCCCTAGCCAGGGGGAGTCTTGAGCAATTGCCACACTGTTGCTGCAACAGTGAGTAGTAGTAAAATATATATATATATATGTCTGTGGCGCAGCCCCCTAGCCAGGGGGGTCTTCAACAGGTATCCACGTGGCAGTGCAGATTGCCACGTCTGCAGGCA
>BFEA01000593.1:177053-199474 GCA_003427395.1 Chara braunii | reverse complement strand
ATGACTAAGTAAAATCACGAAAATCCCGAAGTCTATTTCGGTAATGAAACACCGAATACACGTCGGGATATAATATGCTAGATCAAGCAAAATGATTAAGTAAAATCCCGAAAATCCAGAGGTGTATTTCGGTAACGAAATCCCAAATACACGTCGGGATATACTATGCTAGATCAAGCAAAATGACTAAGTGACATCTTGATGGCGAGTGCATCGGCACCGTGTGAGCGAGGGGCTTCCTGGCTATGTCACGCAAGAGTTAGAACAAAACAAAATCAAGAGACAACTTAGGACGATGCAAAAACAATCCCGCGAACCGCCGAAACGGACGCGGTTGCAATGTCCCTTCGTCGCTCTAGCCGGGTGCGCCAGCTATACATGCCGCGATCCCCTACGACAGGATAGGTTTTCGCGGGGCACAACTTACTTTCCCTGAGGGGCTGTCACCTCCCTCAGGGGCGTATCCCTACCGAGCTACTGACCCACGTGTGAAAGTTTTTACATGCAATTGCAGAGGTAGGTCAGCCGAGGGCGTTTGCTCGCTCGCTGGAGTATAGGTACGCTTGGTTAACGCCGAGTGGATCCGAACGTTGTCCGTTCCCGAGGGCGCTGATCTCCTCGGTACGAACGATCGTCGGTCGACTAGGACGGCCTCGACCAAACGTGAAACCCAACATATAATCCTAGTCCCTTTATAATCCCCTACTCATAAAATGAATAAAACCAATACATAAACGACATTTCGACTTGATGAGATGGTCTGCCAAGGTTATCATTTCATGCCTACATGACCGAAGAGACGATTGTACTGCCGTCCGAAGACAGAAGATCCGTCGCGCACAACTTTTATAAGTAAATACCGCTGGTACCATGCAGATCAACTAGTGATCTGGCTCCTGGTCAATGTTCGGACTCTCGGCTCGATCACATCTCCATACCATGTATAACTACTTGGAGGGGCGAATGTAATTTCGTTAGTCGCTTTGTCCTCCTACGTAATAATTACCCTCTCTGTTCCACGAATGACGAAGTACCCATCCCCAACACCGGATACTTGGCATGGAGATGTTTTTCCTCCTGATACTTCGCCCTCGCTCTTTTGCTCAACACCTTCTCAGGTGTTCGGTTTTCAATTTGCTCGGCTCATTCTTAGCGATTGATTACCCCTCAATGCATAAGCATGATAGTGTCATCATCGGGGTAATCCAGATACTATCCATCTGGTTGGCCTACCTACGCAAGATTGTTGTTTTTTTTTGTTATTATTACCCTTGTAGAGTCACGTAGATGTAACCCTTCAAAAGAACAACTTACCACTGCACCTGATTCTAGAAGGTGTGCTCAGCCAGGATAAACCTGTCGGCCCTCACGGGCCTCGGCGTCTATCCGGTCGAGTCGTGTAAGCTCCTCGTCGTCAAAAGTCAAGGTGGAGACACGTCCACCTCGCACGACTCGGACCTTCCGCGTATCATAGAGAGAAGCCACCCGTGAGGCGAGCCTCCAAACTATGGCGAGGAACGGTTGACGCATCCGAAACAGGTGCGTGGTAGTGGTTTCTTTAATCCGGATGACGCCATAGCGCTCCCCGGATAGGGTAATTTTGACACTCACAATGACCCGAGAAAGGTATTGGAGGTTGCTCGCGCGATGGAAGTTCAAGGTGTATCCATGAACTTCGTCCGGAAGTCGGGCCACATTGGCCCGAACATCCACGTGCGAGTTAGGAAAGAAGCCCTGCCCATCACTGAACAGGCCAATAAAACCAATCCACCGCGTGGGCGCTCCATCTCGAACTAGTAATAATCGCTCCGCTCGCCGGATCAGCTCCTCGTCCGTAGTGTCGCGAACCGGTAGATATCTGGCCTCAGTGAGGTCCCGCCGTCCGCTAGGCATCTGCACACCGAAGAAGCCACCTGTTAGAAGAGGCGCTCGTAAATTTCACAAGCCTCGTCATAAAACGCGGTGACGTCGAAACGTTCCGAGCGAATGCTATTAAATCTATTCGCTTGGACTCGTCTCACGTGATGAAGGCGGCCGAACGGACCTTGCAAATCATTCAGGTGGAGTACGATATAGAGGAACATTCCTCTAACCTCAGGAATGGTCTCAACTCCCATACAGTCCTCGTGAACCACAACTAGGTTCATATCTCCGTAATCTCGTGATGGATTAGGAGGCGCAAAATCATATCGCACAACACGCTGGCCTGGTTCAACCAAGAAAATATAACTCCGCGGTGGTTTCCTCACGCCCCCGTCCCAGAATCGGGGCACATCCCGTTCCGAGTAAACCTCAAGTGGGTTGTACACCAGTCTTCTTTTCCGTATCATGCAGGCGCGGGATCATGTCGGTGCCGCTAACCAATTAGCCGCCGCCCCGCGTGTGCTGAACAATCGGAAGATTACTGATCCCACAAGCATCTGAACAAAGAAGCGATAACTTTGTCAAAATAAATTTAGGTATACCAATTTTCATATTCAATTTTTACCCCCCTTTTCGGGCCGTGATTCTTATGTCACGGTCCGACCGCGAAAGTAGTGCCTATTTGCACTTTCTTTAACACTAGTTGAAGTACGGGTTGGGCTTCTTGTGGCACCAGCCCTCCCACACGTTGGTGGCTCCTAAAGCGGCCGCCCAGCCGGGTACTAGATTCAGCCTCCCCTTTCCCTGAAAGCACGAGGAGGCGACTGCCCCTAGCTTCAAGACACCCTACCCTCTAGGAAGTGGTTTGGAATACCCCTCCCCCTCGCCCGAACACATTGTTCAGGACTCAGAAGTTGGGCTGGCTCCACCGCAACAGTATGGTATCCCCCCGCATAAGCGGTCCGCTCCGAGTCGATAACAGGGCCGGCCCCTAAGGCAACGAACCCCCGCCTCGGATGCCTCCTAGAGAGAAGAAGCCTAGAACCTAGGTGCAGACAATCGCTCTATGCCTTCTCGGCTAAGGGTCGACTTAGACGAATTGAGAAAAGAAAGAAGTAAGATATTTTGGACGGGCATAGAAGGATAATGGTCGTTCGGGATAGAATGGGGAAAACCTTGGGAAGATACTAAGGTGTTTCCGTGTCTTCTTTACTTTTAATTTTCCCACGGCCTTCATTCTTTCGGCACCTGTCCGTTCATACTTCCATTATTATTTTTTTTTCTCCTCTTTTCTGTAACATCTATTCAGGTTGAGTGGGAGAGAGGTAAGCATCCCCATTATTATCTCGAGCAAACAATGTTGATTCTTTCTCACATGCATCTTCCAACCTACCTGCACAATCGAGAAAAGAAACAATCCAGAGATTTACCCATCCCCAAAATAAGTCAGCCCTTTCTTCACACGCATGACATCACACTCTTACTCTACCTCTTCCCCTGAATTCAAAGCAAGGTCATGCAAGGTGTGGGTTCACGCGGGTGTGCAGAGGAACTGAGTCGCACTGACCTTGAGTGATTTTTATGAGGGCTCGCTCAAGAAAGCCAAATATCTTCACAAAAATTTTGGTCGTACCACTCTCGTTGTAGCCGCTCACAAGGACGAGTCACACCCTCCTTCAAACGCCGCCGCTGACTCAGGCGCCGCTCACCAACACAGAAGCGAGCTCGCCGTTGAGGAGAGTGCCCCACTATCAAATCCCACAACCTCAACGTCACACCTTCCACCAAAACAACGCCGATTCAACCCACCAATTACCAAGTCAGGCCACCACCTGCCTGCCGCAATACTTGGTGGTTCCGGACCCAATCCCCGCTTACTCGGTACGCCACAAAAAAAATAACAACGGCCTCGACAATTCTTACAAGTGTCGTGTGCCACTACGTCCTCAACAAGACGATCGCCACACCCTTCCTATTCCAAAATGCACTTCCACCTCGGCGGCACCGTCCCTGCGGCAATGTCCAGTCCCCCTTCTCGCAGTCTTGTGCAAAATACTGTTGCCACAGAATCCAGCAGCGCCCTCGCCGTACCGCCAAGAAAATCAGCGCTGCCGCCGCACAATTTCTGCAGCTCTTCTGCCGCAAGGCACAGCGATACGGCCTTCTACCCAAGAAAACCCCTTGCTGCACGACCCACTCCAGCAGCAGCCTTACAACTATGGCTCCCCCACAGCCTGCAGCACAGCATAAGAGGTGGGGCAAAAGCTCCCAGTCTCTAGCTATGGCTGCCTCCTCCTTCCTCCCAAGTGCCTCTGCAGACCTCCAGCACTTCGCCTCATCACACAAGCAGCCAGCCAACCAGCATCTACTCAAGTGGAATGCCCCAGCAGCATTGCCACAAGTGTGAGGCTGCTGGGTGGTAGGCTGGCTTTTATAGCTGGCTTAAGGCTGAGGGCAGCTGCTTTGCCCCCAACCAAATCCTGGAACAGAGTCTGGCCTTTGATCAAACTCGCGATCAAGGGTCAGGGAACTTGATGTTCCCCTAGGGGAACCAAGTTCTGAACCTTGGCAGTGCATCTGGCCTTCACCCGCGGCCAGATGCAGCCAAGAAATGGTTGTACTCGCTCATTCTCAAGCAGACTGTTGAAACCAGTTTCAACAGTCTGATGCCTATCCATAGTCTAGATGCTTCTAGACCGAGGCCGCGGCTAGATCCACGGTCGTTCCCCTTTTTTTTTTTTTCTTTCCAACTCCTCCCCTCTTTTTTTTTTTTTTTTTTTTTTTGTGTTTTTTTTTTCCCTACAGCAGGGGCAGCTCGTCGTTTGAAAACGAACGAGTACATCCCCCCCCCCTTTCAAGTTATTTCACAGAGCCGAACTAGAGTCAAGCTCGGCAGGGTCTTTTTGCCTACTGCCCCCACGCGCCCGTACCCGGACGCCTACGACGCCAGGTGTAGGCCTGTCTCTTATACACATCTAGATGTGTATAAGAGACATACTTCGCCCTCGCCCTTTTGCTCAACACCTTCTCAGGTGTTCGGTTTTCATTTTGCTCGGCTCATTTTTCAGCGATCGATTACCCCTCAATGCATAAGCATGATAGTGCCATCATCGGGGTAATCCAGATANTTTTTTTTTTTTCTTTTTTTTTGTTTTTTTTTTTCAAAAAAAAACAATTTTAAACATTTCTTAATTTATGCATGTCATCCTTGCGCAGAGGCCATACCACCCACGCGGCCGATTTCGGCCCTGCGATCTGGTGGATCGCGCGGTCGAGAATGACCGCGTCACTTCTGGGGGGTTGGGCCGCTCCTATCAAAAGGAGCTAGCCTAGTCACAGTCATTGGGCTCGATCCCTGAATCTGCAAGGTGGTAGTCTGGCGGCGGTACCTATTGGGCTAGTTCCTTCTCACATCCAGAGAGGAGCAACCCTTCTATGTGAAGGGCTCCCAATGCCTAGCAGACCCCCTTCCAGCCCTTAGCAGGCTAAGCCTGCTAAGCCGGCTTGTTACCGCGGTTAGCAGGCGAGGCCGGCAGCCGACGGCCTCAACGACTGCCCTATATAGCCGGCCTCAACGCCTTCGCCCCCGCCCCCGGGTCCTTCGCACATAAGCCCTATGGACCCTAAACCATTCTTTCACGCCGCCGTCCTTGTCGCGGCGACCCCTTTTTGGCCTGCTTAGGCCCTGAATCGCGCGGCTGTACAGCCGCGCGACCTCACCATCGGTAGCCTAGGCTTTAACTTTAGCTTTCCCTTGACCGCTCACTACTGCGGTCTCGTCGAAATCCGCGGACGACAGTGCTGACTCCCGTTATCCCACACGGATGTCGATGTCGTCCTGCGTCGACGACGTCAGGTAAAAGAAAAAATTCGGTCTCTCAGTCATAGCGTTGGTCTGAGTAAACTTTGGCAACGTCAATCTCATCAAGTCCTCCAATTTAGTGAAAAGGTCAGACAACGTCTGACATTGAAAAACACGGGAAGATACCCTTGTCAGGGTTTCTGCCCCGACACCGAAAATCCCGAAGTGTATTTCGGTAACGAAATACCGAATACACATCGGGATATAATATGTTATATCAAGCAAAATGACTAAGTAAATTCTGAAGTGTATTGTCACTTAATGGATGTGTTCGTCTTCGGTATACCATATATAAGAGTTTTTTCACTATACATTCGGCGGAATATATAGCCTCCATTAACCACCTCTCCCAGAAAGTCGCGTTGTTCAGGTGTCAAGGCTTTGTTCATGGGTTCCAAGAATTCTCTTATCAGTTGATCGTGGCGTGGAGCATCTGATTTGTCTATATGTGAGGAGAACAAATCTTTATAGAAGTCATATGCTTAATCAACCCGTACATGCAAAAACCAAAAATGTAAAAAAGCTAGAAGAATGCCTACATAATTACTATTAAAACAGAGAGGTTACCTAACAACAAGGTAGCAAAAGGAACACCCATCAATCGAAAAAATCAAGTAAATGCAAAAAATCTTAATAAAAGTGGACTTTACTGTTCAGTAAAGAAAGAGTAAATAAAAGTTACAGAGTTGGACAATGCCCATATAGATGAAAGAAGCGTACGTGATGGCCCGCTATAGAATTCCTTGTGCATTGTCACGATGTCTGCAGAAAAGGTCCTATCCAGATGTGCCCAGTACACATCAGAGCTCACCAACTTCTACTTCTCCTACAACCACACCCGACCCATATTGAGCATCTATAATATTTGGCAGCCGCAGCCAGCCATAAATGTGGCTTAACAATCCTCAGGCTCTGGCCCGGCCGCAACTCGGTCCAATTTAAGCATATAAACCTGGGTCCGGCCGAGCCCAAACCTTGAAGAAAAATTGCAGTCGGTCCCGCCCAGACCCAAACATATTTTTCACCACCTGCTTGTACCCTACTACCCACCTTGAAGAAAAATTGCAGTCGGACCCCCCACCCAACAGGGCCCGCCCAGACAGCCGTACCCGCCCAGACAGCCGTACCCGCCCAGACCCAAACATATTTTCACCATTTGCCTTTACCCACCTGGGCCCGGCCAAGCCCAGACCTTGAAGAAAAATTGCAGCCGGACCCCCCACCCAGGCCCTTAAGCACAATCTCATCCGCACCCACCCATAGCTCGCATTTGTTTCACTACCCTCACCCGCCTGTACCCACCTGTACCCACCCGTCCTCACCATTTCTTTTCCAAGGGTTTTTTTTTTTTTCCAGTGTTAATTTTTCCTTTTCCTGTTGGAAAAAGGGTCCAGCGTCCCATACAATTGTAAATGTTCAGGGTAGGTGTCCAAATATCCATGACATTAGCATCTAGGCAGGCACCATGACCTCGTCACCCGAGGGCGCCAGAACAGAGTGGTCAACTAGCCCTAAGTGCCTGCTAAACTTTTTGCTCCATTGACAAGCTGTATCTTGAGGGCCAAACGAAATGCAATTCGAATCTACTGCCCTGTAGCTCTACAGATAAGACTAATCCATCTTTCAATGGGGGCGAGGGCCCATCAACCAGGGTTCAATGCAGATCCCCTAAGCAGCATTGTATTTTTTTTTTTTTTTTTTTTTTTTTTTTTTTTTTAAGCCAAGGGTGTTGTAGAGGTCAACCTTAGCTCCCTAAGTTTTAAAGAACTACTAGCTAAGCGCCCGCAGTGCGGGCGGTGCGGGCTATGCCCGCAAAAATAAAAAATGTTGTAGGGAACCTGACAGAGACCACTCGCATAAACTCAAACAGACTTAAAAAAAAATAAAATGAATCACAGGGCAATAAAGACGCCCAAAACTGGCTACGAAGTTTGAGTTTAACTAACAAATAAAAAAAGTGAAGCAGAAACAACTTACAGGAGACGGAGTAGTCATAACAAAAAAAAATGATGAAGGATTTTGATGTAACCCTGAGGCAAAAGTTGTTCATTTTATTTTTCTGCATAACATAGTTGTTTTTTGGAATCTTTGAATTTTTTTTTAGTTTTCATCTTTTGCTGGGACTTTTCTTGGTCCTTGCACGGGCTGGCCACCCGGGAACGGGGCCGCCCGGCTGGTAGCCTAAAAAATCATTAAAAAAAAAAGTAGGAGGAAGGGCGAGGAGAGACAGAGGCAAACAACGAAAGATAGAAAAATAAGAAAAAAGAGAGAGAGTGTGTGTGTGTGTGTGTGTGTGTGTGTGTGTGAGAGAGAGAGAGAGAGAGAGAGAGAGAGAGAGAGAGAGAGAGAGAGAGAGCAAAGAATAAAGAAAGATCAACACCAGTATACAAAGAGAAGAAGTTTAATATGAGTATTTAGCGTTCCATTAAAGTTAGCAAGTGCCCACGGTATGATCAAGGCACAATTATTGCGTAATGGAATCCACCTTGACGTAAAAAAACGCAATAATATCAAGTCAAAGTTATTTTCTTCTTCCTCTCTCTCTCTCTCTCCGCCCCCCCATTTATTTGTCTCTCTCTTCCTATCTCTCTTGTAAGGGCAATTACTTAACCAAAACCGAAGCTGACCATAAAAAAATCTGCCATTAGGGCAACACCTGGATGACCGCCTAATTAACATTTCTCTCTTCCTATCTCTCTGATAAGACCAATCAACTTCCTTCACTGGAACGATACTCTTGCAGCACCCCACGAACAAAAACTCATTGCAACACCTTGCGACGACACTCCTCAAAAGTTCCGAATCGACCCTGTCTTTGTCGATTGTAATCGAGAGGAATTGCAGCATCCACACATCTCCAAGTGTTCATGCTCGTATTCAATTTCACTGCTGCTTCCACAATATCTTGCACCCTGTGAGAACTATCAAGATAGGAAAGGTGTGCAAGTGTCTTTTTGGGACCAATTGACTCAAGAGAGTCATAAATGATAATGTTAAAATTAGAAGAACTTGGTTGTTCCAAGGGTCCTACATGGACATGCAGATGGTATCTTGATGGCGTAAGAGCAGGCACAACACAACTTACAGGAGACGGAGTAGTCATAGCGGTCGGTGAAGCAGAAACAACAACAAAAGTAGTGACAATCGGCGTTGGCATATTGGATGGTGGAGCATAATCCGCAAGACGTTGAAAATTTGAAGGAGATGCTGCTTGAAGGGGGAGTCTACGGATCGGAGCGGAATGAGGAGCGGAAGAAGTAACCACGAGAGGAATCTTTTTCAGAAGGTGTTGTATCCGTGCATATTTGTGAAAGGATTGGGGAATGGTCCCTTCTGTCGGACAACGTGGGAAATCAAATGCCATCCTAGTAATGTCCTCATTAAAGAGAGCAACATACGCATCAGTCAAAAGTAAATTCAACATGGAAGAACTCTCCAAATCCGAAACATTCAACGGGTCTGAAGGAAGAGGGGATCGTCGTTGCAACCGCATATCAGTGAGTTTGCTTATTTTCCATTCGAGGAAGTTTTCCCATTTTCGTCCATCTTTTACGACTGTGCCAGTTTTGACAAACATTTTAAAAAACACCTCAGTCAAGATATTTTGCATGCCAACCTTCTTCGCATCGTCAAACCATCTAGCAAGGTAAGCGCACGGATTCGGAGTGAGGATTGTGGGTGCATCATTATCATCGGGCACAACAATAACCCCCAAAGAATTTTGTGATTGTGATGTGGGGCAAACATCTTTTTCACGTCCACTGCGTTGAGATTGCGAACACGAATCACGAACACGTGCACGTCCAACGAACAGTCCACAAAACGGGAGAGATGCAAATGCATTCATAGGGAGCGCATTAAGCGCGTTCAAAATTTGTGTTCCCATTTCATCAAGAACAGGTTACCGTCCCACCCGATTGTCAGCAAACGTAGGCTCGAGCAATTCGGGCGAACCCAAAGGTTTAGATTTTCTACCACGACTCTTTCTTTTCTTGAATGTAGAATCAACATACCCTTTTTTCAAATTACCTGTAGCGTTATCATCCTCGTCACCGGGAAATGTAAGGTTATTAGGCCCACCCGATAGACCTCCACGCAAACCATCCCCATCAGCACGACAATTGTCACCACCCTCCTCCACAATCATCTTCTCAGCATCAACAAGTATATTGCGTTGCGAACATCAATGTTCAACTTCAGCAAGATGACCATGATCGTCTCGAGAACGCTCACTTCCAAGATTCACCGACCTCTCATCATTTCCACTTTTTTTCGACCTCTCCGAATGTTCAGCTCCAACTTTTGACGTAACATTTGTATCATATTGAGCGGTATTGTTGGTTGTCATTGCTTTCCTCTTAGCACGAGTGTCGTACTTATGCGGCATTCGGAAGTCGCCTGCAAAAAAAAAATATGACGAAATTATTTGGAATGCGAAGGCTCGACGAAAAAAAAAAAGAATGACTCACCCCAAAAGTTCATGATATACAATATTCTTCGTAAAAAAAATTATTATCAGGCAATGCAACACGGATGTTGTTGGGATGACCAACACGTGACAAAGCAACGTACGGTTTGCTATGCGCAAAAACCGGTCTGCGTAGCCAAACCCCGACATGCGATACGGTTTGTCCTTGCGACTTGTTAATCATTACAGCAAAAGCAAGACAGACAGGAAATTGCCTCATAAACCATTTGAACCTCATTGTCTCACCATCGCTTGTCAAATCAATCTTGGGGATCAGTGTTGTCTTACCCGTGTGCATTATTGTCACTTCCAACAAATCATCATTAACGATCTTCTTCAAAATCAACCTTGTATCGTTGTAAAGTCCTTGCTTCGGTGACAAATTTCGCAAAAGCATCACAAGTGTACCAATTTTTAAGCGCAACTTGTGAGGTGGAAGGTCAGATTCGTCGAGAGAGTTTAAGAACTCTCGCTCAATACTGAATCCAATATCATCCGAATCAGGATAATCAACACTAAAAAGGTCACGCACTTCCCCAAGAAAGTCGTCAAGAACACGGATGTTAATAGAATCGGCATCGTCATTAGTACGACATAGAATTAACGGAGGCAAGAAATAATCGGCATCCCCCACATAGTTGGACACATCATCAAACGTCCATGAAATCAACTCAGCAATCAATTTATCCGTACAAATCTCACGTGGTAATTTGACCATAGAAGGTTCATTAGGAACAACACGAGGATGATCACCATTCCCAATACATATAAAAAAATGGTCATACATTCGTGTTATTTTATCATTGCTCAAGCTTAAGATTCACATATTTTCGGTCAGTTGATGAACCTCAGAAAGTTTCCATAAAGGAGACATTTTATGGAAGCATCAATTTGTTGCCCTCACGATCTGTGTTTCACAACGGGCAAAACTTGTCTAAAATCTTCAGCAAGAAGTAGAACGTTTCCGCCAAACGGCTCGTCACTGTTACAGAGGTCTCGAAGCGTAATATCAAGAGTTTCCAAGTGAAACTTGTTACTCATAGGAGCCTCGTCTCAAACAATCAAGTCGGCACGGTGGATAAACTCCGCAAGATCACTTTGTTTCGGAATCAAGAAGGGAAGCGTGTTATCAAGTTTTAAAGGTGCACGAAATCATGAGTGAAACGTTCGACCCCCCGTCAAAAGAGTAGCCGCTATTCCACTAGACGCGACAACCAATGCAATAGCAGAATGGGACCAGCTGCCCGCCAAAATCATTTCAATGCATAAAGTATTTCCTGTTCCAGCCGGTGCATCGACAAAAACACGCAACGTTTTTTTCTCTTGCACAATCCAAACGACTCTTTCCACCAGCACTCGTTGACGTAGATAAAGACGTCGAAAATTAGAGTTATATCTGCATTGCATTTGAATCGGATCATACGATAACTTGTGGTTTATAATCGAGGATACCGTTCTATTCTCGTAATGTCTGGTTATGTTCCCAACACTTGTTTCCCCATCGGGTGTCGGATAATAAAGGCAGAACTGACGGATGTTTTTTTCCAGAATTTTGCAAAATATGGTCAAGATGGAATAACACTAACGATTGTAAAATGTTCGGGGGAACAATTTTATTGCCTGCACGATACTGAAAATCGTCACACATCGGATCGGATCGTTCACTGGACCAAATGCGAGAACCATAGCAAATATTTTACGGATTTCTTTAGGCATGTAATGCGTCACAGCTGTGTCGATGCATTAATCGTATGCATCGTCTGTTTGCAAAAGGCCTAATCGAAGACACACGGATCAGAAAAAATCATATTCGACTCCGTCCACCGTACGAATTTCGACAAAAGAGCACACCCCACGAGAATGTTCATGGTTTAGCAACACGCGCAGATAAAATCGTTCGTCTTCCGTGATCCTTACGTGATGCAACCAAAATATGTTTTTAAAGGGGCGACCGTGAAGATCACTCTTTCTTCGGTTCCACTTCTTATGTTTGTTATCCCACTCTTGAGTATTAACGATCTATGCATACAGAGGAAGCTCCTCTTTAGGAACATATTCATTTAAAGAGTTGTGTTTCATCCATGCCATCAATTTCGTTTTCGGGGGCCCTTGCGAAACAACATCATGCTCAGTGTCAGGTTCGAATTGCAATTTTTGCATGTTTTCAAGATGCACGGACAATCTTTCAACCGCGGGCCATTGTTCCACAACGTTAAACTCAAATAGACGCCAGCATGCTTCGCATGCACCTACAACACACATATCTTGATACAATTTGACCTCGTCGATGAACGCATTATTATCTTACTCGCAAACCATAGCACGATCGCACCCTTTGTATACGTACTTATACACGTACTTGCACGCCTTGATATTAATATAATATTCAACATTCAAGTGACAATTAAACCTCATTAGCAAGTACGGGTTATACGGGACCACACGCCGATTGTCGTAAACGACACCATTTTGAACAATCGTAAAATCTCCGTCACTTGGTTTCCTATATAAAGGGTAAGTTTGTTCGTCTTTGAATGTTGTTGTTGAAATGAAATCTTTCGAAAACATTTTGGTGCATTCTCTGTCCTCCGTACATGGCGTCGCGTTTTTCCGCACCGCAAATCCCGTGCAACATGAACTTGGCTACCTTTTCTCTTAATTCCCCTTCCGGAGGACTCTCGTCACACACCATATTGTCAACAACATCCGCATCCTGAATTTTAGCATCCGGATGCAGGATGACCAATATATGTGCGTGTGGTAGATCCCTTTTGTGAAACTCCATCACATACAACATTTCACTCACCCTACCAAAGATCCGTTTGTTATTTATCTCATCAATCAGTTGTGCAAGATAACCTTTGAACACTCGCACAAGAAGATCCGGCCTGTCTTTAGGACATTGACCTGACAACAGGGCTTGTTTGATCTCCGACCAGTTAGTGTTGCACGTCATAGTGATGAAAGTATCCGGTTTTCCGAATCGCCTCTCAATTCTCATGCTGTCATGATATCTTTCACTCATATATTGGGGTCCCCAAGTGAACGTTGACGGTAAAACCACTAACGTTCCGACACCCTCACCACATTGACTTTGTTGCACAGCGTCTCGTAGATCTTGATAATACTCCGAGCGCAATTCTTTTTGGTGGAATCTCACCCATTTTAAGCGGGGGGATTCAACTTTAGCGTACACCATGCAACAAAACTCGTGGAAGAGACGTGCTGCATAAAGGAGGTAAGACCTTTCACCATCGCGGTCGTGAAGGTGAAATGCATAGTACTCCTTGACACTAAGTTCTTGCGGCCCTCCAGCTTCCGAGGCACGTCGGACAGACCAACTATCAATTCCCTCTGGCAAAAGTAAAACAAACCGTAACACACACAAACATACATACACACACACACACACACACACACATACACACACACATACACACACACATACACACACGCACATACACATGGAAGAATAAATGCACAAAAAAACATGAAAGTCCAATAAAAACAAAGTAGTCATGAAATCTCATACAAAAGTCATGTCGAAATCGTATATACGAATCCAATATGAAATACATGTCGCATGATACAATGTGTCGTTGACACTCATACGGAGTCGTACAGTAATGGGATGCAGCCTACACCACTAACTAACAAATCTGAAAAGAAAACCAAAACAAATATCTACGTAATACGACAAGTCGCAATGAAGTCCCACCTCGAACATAAACCCAATAACTAAAAACAAAATGAAAACGCCGTGCATGAACCAAAAAAGTAAAAAAAAAAAACTATCGACGACACTACCTGCATACTAAAGTGCAGGAACCGGTGCCTAAAACCTAACTATATGTACATCATCCTAAACAATGTACAAAATGGTAAGAACGTTGATGGACAAACAATATAAAGGCGACGTGGAAGGGAAACGAAGCTGTCAAAACCGTCGACCTCGCTTCCCCTTACCACTGCCTCTCCGCCTCTCCCCACCCGCGCTGCGTGTCGATGAAACACTCCCTCGCCCTGCCTCAGTCGCAACGGATGGTCCTCGTCTCCTCGTATCCCGCCGCCCGTGAGGGGACGGGTCGTCAACATCGTCGCGTCGTCTACTCAAACCACGCCGTCTCGTCGGTTGAACCTCCTCTCGTCGTCTACCGGAACCACGCCATGGTGGAGGGGAGGGTTCGTCGTCGTCGTCGTAGTTGTCGTCCTCCCCGTTGTCGCTCTCCTCCTCCTCACTGTCCTCGTCCTCCCTATACTCGTCATCCTCGTGTGGGTCCTCCTCACGTGTCGGCTCCGTCTCGGGATCGTCCTCCTCTACGGTGATAGGGTCAACCCCCCTCCTCACCAAAAAAACCCTAGTACTCACTTGAGTAACTTGTGCGACTGTCTTCTCACGACGTGAACTGCGCGGCATCCGGAACCCCTGGGCTCCAGAAGACTCCCCCAATGCGGCACCCCCCGCCGCAGGCACGGGACGCGGACGAGCTGCTCCTCTCTTGAGTGGACTCTGATCATGCACAACACGTGTTGCTGTTGCCAAAGTGTGCTGCAAGGTAGAGTCGGCCTCTCCACGCCCACGAACATGCTGCGACTAAGAAACTGCCGCTATGACCTCCCTCGCCACACCCCTTCCGGTGTCACCCCCACCCAAGCCTGGCTGGCGTCGTGCAGTGTGCACTGTGACCCAACGAGTGGAGTCCATGTCGATATCCGTCCTCCAGAATACTGATGTGTCAAGAGGGAGGCTCCCTACGCCCATCGTGTCACGAGCCCTAGGTCTGTCGGGCGTGGATGGTGAGCGGGGGGGTGGACGCACTGGTGTCGAGGGCGAATCACCGTGACGTGATCTCGGAGGAGGTGGCGGCATGAGTGGTCTACGTGGGTCGGTGTCCTCCTGCCGTGTGACATCAAGCACAACAGCCCGCGCGAGCTCCGCCACATTCAATGGGCAAGCTATATCCTGAGGAGCTTGTCGCCCACTAACCGGTGTCAGAAGCAGTGGCTATGATCCTAAATCCACCACTATGATCAGTGGTACCTCAACAGATGCCACCTCCTCAGGACCTGACCCCTGCACACATGGTCGAACCGGCCACGTCGTCGTCCTCAGCTGCAGGCCCGTAAACCGTACCAACGAACCGCTACCTCCGGGGATATCTGCAGCTGGTGCATCCTCACGCTCCTCCTGAAGCTGCTCTCGTACCTCCTCGCACCCCTGTTGAAGAGTGTCTCGTGTACGATTGCCGGAGTATCCCGCGAATGCCTGCTCGATCTCCTCTGTCGAGTAACCGGCGGCCGCTAGGGCACGCGCCATATCCTGTCTCTCTGCGTCTGTGTATCTTTTTAACGGAGAACGGGGGAATTAAACTCTCGTTGAATCCCGTTAAATTAAAAAAAAATCCCATTGAATTCGCGTTAAACGCGAAAATGGGCCGCTCCCACGCTTTTCGGAAAAACAGAATTGATGTGCGGGGTCCGGAACACGTGGCCTTACGCAAAAAAAAAAAAAGTGGTTGATGGAAGGCCCAACATTCGGCGAATTTTAGCGAATTTTTCACCGAAACTGCCACATTTTTCCAAAGTTTTACTTTTTTCTCGTTTTTTTTTTTTCATCTGATATGTATGTGCTTTAGGGTATATCTGTATTCAGTTTCGCCGTATTTGGACAAGTTACAAAAAATTTGGCATAAACAGCAGACTCAAAGAAAGATTCAGCGAACTCGGAAAGCTACTCTGAATAGGGTACTCTTGAATTTTATTTATTTATTTATTTTTTGCTTGATCGTTTTTTTTTTATGTTTGTATTATGACCCTGCATAGTTTGTTTTCGGAGTTCGATGAATCTTTCTTCGAGTCTGTTGTTTTTGCCAAAATTTTTGTAACTTGTCCAAATACGGCGAAACTGAAAACAGATATACCTTAAGCACATACATATCAGATGAAAAAAAAAAACAAGAAAGTAAAACTTTGGAAAAATATGTGTTCGCAAAAGCTTCAACAACATTGTTTGTAGTCATGCAGCAAAAAAACCCGAATTTGGGGCCTCCCATTAACCGCTACTGGTGTTGTGTGTGCACGTATGTGTATGTGTGTGCCTGCGCGTGAGAGTGTGTCTGTGCATGAATATGGATGTATGCGCGTGTGTTTGTGTATATGTGTGTTTGTAAGTGTGTGTGTGTGTGTGTGTGTGTGTGCATGATTGTTGGCGTGTGTCCATTGTTTCCCTTTTGAGGGATATAGTTTTTCCCCTTTGAAAACTGAGGGCGGGCGATATGGGTTTGGGCGGGCGATTTGGGTCCGTGTTTTTTTTTTTTCCCTCTTCTACTGCATCTTTCCAGAAATACAATATCCAAGCATTCTGCTGTTTGTAACCAAGTACCGAAATCTAAAACGGACTGCCATGCCTCGTTGGTAGGGCTTGCTAAGAAAAAAAAGAAAAACAAAACGTACTTATCTTTGTCATGAATCTGGTAGAACATAGGTAGATACACTGCCAGTAGTTTAGAGCTTGAAATGTCATTTTTCCTGGCCGCGTGTAGGGCGGCACAACCCTCAGTAGCTTGCTATTCGTTTTTCAGGTTTTTTTTTTTTTTTTTTTTCCCCCTCTTGCGATCCAAGAATCTGGGCTCCGTCCAGCGGCCTACCTCAGTTGATTAGGCACGCAAGTGGCATTCATGGGGTTGTGGGTTCAATCCCCACCTATGGCACACTCGATGCCAACCAACTGAGATAGTCAGCTGGATCCTCCAGTCTGTATCAGTAAGGTCTTCAGCCAACACGGGTGGGAGGCACCTCCTGTCCCTACTATCCTACCTCAGTGTGACCAACACTGACGACCATCACCCTACCAGTATTGAGGGCAACTTGGACCACATAGCAGTGACAAGCACCAGGGTTGGGCCAACCTACCAACCCTTATAGAAGCGGAGGCGGACGAACCATGCCGTACGGGAACTTCAGACGCCAGACTCATGCAATCTGCTACAGGCTCAATTGTGTGTGTGTGTGTCTTTTTTTCCTCTTTTTTTTTTTTATGGTTTTGATTTTTAAAAAAATACACAAAGTTCTAAAAAAAATAAAAAAAAATAAATTGTTGTACATCTTTGAAAGATTTACAACCCTATATTTTTTATTTGTTTTTTTGTTTTTGTTTTAGCCCTTAAAAAATCTGTGTGAAACCCAAATAAAAAACACTCATTTCATTTTATTTTTATTTTTTTTCATTGTGTGGTTATGTTTTGGATTTTTTAAAAATATATTTAAACATCAAAAAATAAAAATGAAAATATAGAGTTGTAGTACTCAGAAAAACCTACAACCCCATATATATATATATTTTTTGGATAATTTTTAGCCCAAGAAAAAATTTATCGCAAACCCCGTTAATGTGCGTCTAACGCGCGTTTGAACGGGAGTTTAACACGAATTCAACGCGCGTTAAATTTTTCAACGTGGAACCCGCGTTGAATTCAAAATCGGACACACAGCTCTGCGTAACGAGGGCTGGGAGGATCCCCCAAAGAAACCTCCATGAAATCTCGCATCCCCATCCCTGAAGCCCCCCTCCCTCTTGATGGCGATGCCCCCAGTGCCCTCATCGTGCCCGGGGTCAAACCCTCTAGTGCGGGACCCATCTCGTTAGCGATGAAACACTGGACGATCGGGTCAAGGTTGTCGCTTCCCTCTCCTCTGCCATGGGCGACGTCCCCCCCAACCACACCCTCCTCTCTCTCAAACAACACACCAGCATCTGCCCTCACCACATTGTCCTCTATCTCAACATGCGCATCATCATCTACCCCTGCCACACCCTCCTCTCTCTCAACTTGCGGCCTCACCACGTCCTCCTCTCTCTCTACCTGCGCCCCCACCACGCCCTCCTCTCTCTGAACCTGCGCACTATAATCCAGCCTCTCCATGTCCTCGTCTATCGCAACCTGTGTCCTCACCACGTCCTCCTCTCTTTCAACCTGCGCCGGCAGCACGCCTTCCACTCTCTCAACCTGCTCACCATCATGCACCCTCACCACGGCCTCCTTTCTCTCGACCTGCGCACCATCATCCAACTCCACCACGCCCCCCTCTCTCTAAACCTGCGGTCTATCTTCCCACCCTGCTCTCTCCTCCAGTGTAGACGACAACCCTCTCCCCACTGCTCCAACTACCTCCTCCTCCATACCCCGAATACCCTAAACTCCGCTCGCTCTGTGCTCCTCCACTCGTCTCTCCCCCTCCTTCACCACTGGTGCCCAACTATGAACACCCTCCTCCCCCAAGTCCCCCAATGCATGCGGCTCCAAAACGAGCTGACGGGCTACGCTAAACAACGATCCATGCCCGTGCATGCGCAACGAGGATCCCAAGTCCTCCCTCCCAACCGGTGCAGGTGAGCGCTCGTCATGCCGAATGGGAGCGGTCCGAGCGGCTGGTGCAACTGAATGACGAGGAAGAGGTAACGGAGACGGGGGTCCGGACTGCGTCGCGGGAGTACTCGTCTACTCCCTCATGGTCATGGGAGCAGATGTCTGCTCTTGCTTGGTCGCGGGAATAGTCGTCCGCTCCCTCGCTGTTGTGGTAGGATGTGGCTCCTCCCTCGCAGTCGCGGGAGCAGGCGTCTCCTTCCGCAAGGTCGCGCGAGGAGGCGTATGTTCCTGTGCGGTAGTGGGTGATCTCTCCTCCATGTCCCTGAAAGACCCCGAAAGCTCCTCCCCCCCCCCATCATCTCTATGTCTGCCTACTCTATCACCCCCCGCGCGGTGTGCGTCCTCTCGTCATCCTCGTCGCCCTCCTCGTGCAACTCGTTAATCCCGCACAGGATGGGAAGCGCGGGGTCGTCCAATGCTTCCGTCTCCCTCTCGTCCTCAGAGGCATCATCCCTGGGGTATAGACGAAAGATAGCCGCACAAGCACTTAAAACAGACTCAACAGGGGGCGGTGCAGAGGCCCCGATGGGATCACGCGTCATGAGGGCAACCTGCTCCTCGATCTCCTCCTCCGTCATCCCACTCCTCGTCCCCGACCGCACAGGCCCCACCTCCAATCCCGCCTGAGCGTGAAGCATACCCTCGTCTCGCTGCCAAGGGAGGACATATCCACAATTTGCACGTCTATACTCCATCAACCGCACATTTGCGATGATCTCAACAAGATGGACGACCTTCTTAAAGGCCAACTGATTGCGCTTCTTCGTGTGGATGCCCTCGTAGACCGCCCTGTTCCTCTCCGCTGGAGAGGCGCAAGACCACATGTGCATCACACGGAGGGTGCAATACTGTAAATCAGGTGCATCTCCCCCATATTGAGACCACCACGACGCACACTCCATCGTCTCGAAGTCCCCGCTGCAACTACGCGCTCGAGCGCGGCCCTCTCCCCCGCCCCAAGTCCCATACCTACCCTGCTGCATGTGGAAGTCCTCGAACTGCCGACATACCTCAAGGTAACGAGCACCCGACTCGTCGAAGCCCGTCTGAGACAACAAATACCTCTTGGCTTGCCAAACAAGCCAAGTGTGGTACTCGTCGAGCTGCGTGGAGAAGTACTGAATATCCCGCCGACGGGGGTTTAGTAAGAACGCCGCGCAGTGTGCAAGCTCCATCATGTGTTGTATACGGGCCTGCACACGCCTCATGACGTGGTCAGAAAAGGACGAGCCAAGAGGGGCGCAAGCGTCCCGCATGAGGCATGCAAGATCCCGAGTCCTCTTTACAATGAGGGACATGAACTGACCGTTACCGTCCATCCGCCTCAGCAAGTCCATGACGGGACCCATGACGTGCGTGATGGGCCGCATCCTCTTCCACCAAGGGGACCAGCTGATCTGTCGACGCACCCAACACACCATGTCGCGGACGTTGGGGGACCATGGGATCCTTGCCCAATCCCGCCCGTCCTCCGTTGTCATCATGCCCTGCAAACGATCCTGCAGAGCCAGCAGCCTATCCAACATGGAGTACATCGCCGCAAATCGCATCTCACATGAAAGAATGAGCCCCAACGCGTGGCTGCGCTTCTGCAAGAAGCTAAGAGCAGCCTAGTGAGTTTTGAAAAACACCACCAGAACTCGGATACGTGTGATCGTGTCCACGAAAGAGGTGCAGATCGTGTCCATGTCTGAAAACAATTTGTTACAGACATGGATGCATCACGGGAGCCAAGTAATCCCTCCTCAGCTCAAGGGGCATAGTTGTCGAGGCCAAAGCCCTCGCAGCCCCCACGTACATAGAGGCGGAGTCAGTGCATATAGCATTGACCCATTGTGGGCCAACGAACCTGAAACCGTGAAAGATGGTGACCCATCTCTGCAGGACGTGCACCGCATCGTCCGGCTCCCCCTCTCGGTTGATCGTCGCGTACATGACGACCCCTCGAGACCCAACTGCAAGGAAGTTCACGATCGGTCGCCCGTCTCCTGACTTTCTCCCGTCAGAGAGGAGGGTGGCGCTGCTCACCCATAATGGCTGCCTCAACTCCTCCAACTCCTCCTCCAACTCCTCGCGGTGGATCTCCACAGCTCGCATGCTTGCGATCTCGCTGTGGGAGGGAAGCACGGGAAGAGGTCCTCCACCAGGATGTTGAAGAGCAACCTACTGGAGATCCCTCCACGGCGTGTTGTGGAAGGCATTGAAGGCAACCCCGCTGGAATACGCCCAATGAAACAATGCCTTCCTCTAATGACCGATCCACTCGCCACCATATGTGTCCGTTATCCTTCTATTGTCACAGTCTCTTCCCGGCCTTGCTGGAAGAAAGATGTGCACCCCCATCCTTCCTCTTGGAAGAACCCGGCGTGCATGCTGTCTCTGGAAGAACAGTCTTGGAAGAACCCGGCGTGCATGCTGTCTCAGGAACAACAGTCTTGGAAGAACCCGGCGTGCATGCTGTCTCAGGCGGGATGCACTTCTTCCCCCAGCTCCGCTCCCAGTCCACTGTCCTCTGACGAGTCGTCGGATCGAACTCGGGCACGCCCCCCTCCCCCCTCGGCGTCCGCTCCCCCTCTGCCACGCAAACCTCGAGCTCGACGTCCGCCTCGTCCTCCTCCGCGGCTCCCGCACCCTCCCCATCTCTCACAACACCTCCCTTCGCACAACGCTGGGTATCCTCTCCCTCGCCCACGCCCTGTACAGGACGCTCCGCCTCGCCACCCATCACACCAGACTGTGGGACATCGAGACCACGCTACGGTGCCTACCGCCGGACCCTCTCTACCTGGTCGGCCTCGAAGCAATGTGTGCATTTCTGCGCAATCTGGAACAATGCTTTGTCGGACACCTTCTTGCAATAGTGTGGCTGAGTAAAATGTTTCGTTGCAGTAGTACTGGGTTCCCTGCCACACCTTATTGCAAAAGGTGCACCGTAGCATGTGAGCCCCCCTGTTGTCGACCTTCTGGCCGACGACAATGTAATGGTACACAACATCCTTGCGCCTAAAATCTTGTTGCACACGTTCGGGCGCAAGCTCATGATTGCCAATCTGTTTTCGCGACATTGTGAATCCCCTTCAACCCCCCGCCCGTCAGGTCGTAAGCACCTCCCCTCATGCAACCCACCCTGACAACCGTTGAGCAACCCCCCCCGCCGGCACTATAGACGAAGGCCTATCCCCGGCCGGCCCCGTCCCAACCCCAGCCCCCTTCGCCAACCGCCAAACCTCCGTTCAACACCGTTGAACACCCCGGGACACCGTTGAACCCTGTTGATACCCCATTGATACCCCGTTGAACCCCCGTTGAACCCCCGTTAAACCCCCGTTGAACCCCCGTTGAACCCCCTTTGAGCGCCCGTTGAACGACGTTTGGACGACGTTTTGCCACGTTCGCCGTTCGTCGGTGGGTGCGCGTCTTGACTTGCGCCTTGGTCGGCAGGATCCACCGGCGCCGCTGCTCGATCAATGACGGCACCTGCATTAACACAAAAAAAAAGGATAAGTGCAACGGAAAAAAAAAGAAAAAAAAGAACTCTCTCTCTCTCTCTCTCCCGGCTCAATCAATCAATCAATCAATCAATCAATCAATCAATCAATCAATTAATAAATCAATCAATCAATCAATCAATCAATTAATCCATCAATCCATCAATCCATCAATCCATCAATCCATCCATCAATCCATCAATCAATCAATCAATCAATCAATCAATCAACAAACAATGATTTGCCCTTAAAAAAAAAAAAAAAAACAAGTAGATACGAGGAACAACTGGGATAGGGGGGAGGCGAGATGGGGG
>BFEA01000593.1:161306-173260 GCA_003427395.1 Chara braunii | reverse complement strand
GAGAGAGAGAGAGAGAGAGAGAGAGAGAGAGAGAGAGAGAGTTCTCAAAGTGGCGAGCATGAGGATTTCAGAGATGGTGAAGTGGCATAGGAGGAGCTGAAGATGGGGAACCTCACCAGGGAGGAGGATGAATGAAGCTGCCTAATATCGAGGCAAACTGCCCCGTCGACGGACCTGGGTATTGCGCAAAGTTGGCCACCCGGTATGGAGAGCAAACCGGGTAAAACAGAGTGCAGGCCCATGCCGCAACGAAGCGGTTCAGATTGCAAATTTGCACATGGGCCTGACAGGGGCAAAACGCAAGGAATTAGGCCCAAAAGGGCATTCCGCTCTACGCACATCTTTTAGAGGCATTTTGACATATATCTCAACTTATAGGGGTATTTCGCAAATTATCCCACATATTAAATAAATCATTCGCAGCCCTAAGGCTGCGGTCTACTGGGGTTCGGCGTCTGTGTCAAGGTGTCACATTTTTTGAGGCAGGGGACCAGGACGCAAAATGGGTTCTTAGGGGGCAAAAAAATTTGGGGAACCGGTTCTTGCCAAAATTGCGGACTACCTACAGCTAGCTCTGGTAGAACCGGGACTTTTGGAAAAAGGAAGGACCGGTCATCAGGTGGAAGTGGACCCCCAAAAGAAGTGAGGGGCGTTGGACGGGTCCACGGGTGGAAGCGGACCCCAAAACAAAGTGAGGGCATGTGAACTGCAAAAGGGACCTCAGGCCCAGGCATTGAGGTCCGTCTTCTCAAAACAGGGAGGTCAGGCGCAACGAAACAGACGTTTTGCAAGAGGCACCTTTGACGATTTTCTGTGCTCGGAGGAACCCACGGAAAAATCTGAAATTTTGAGAATCCGTAGATGAGGTTGTGTTCTTTCTAGGAAAAATATTAGAACATTTAAAAAAAATCATTTAGATCGGGAAATAATCGTCATGCTGATTCGGCACATTTTCCATTTTTGTCACTCAGCCATGTGTGGGCCAACTTAAAAAGTACTCCAAATTCAGTGAGTTTTCACTCTAAGAAGAATGCGTGAAAAAACCTGAAATTTGGAGTACTCGTAAATTTTGTTCATCATCATCATCATCATCATCAGCCGCAGCAGCAGCGGCATCATCACCGACATCATCATTATCATCATTATCATCATTATCATCATTATCATCATTATCATCATCTTTTTGTGATCATAGGGGCGGGGCTGTTGGTGCTGCTCTTTAGTAGGATCAACAACATCATTCTGTCTCATTCTCATCATTACCATCATCATCATCATCATCATCATCAGTTTGTCATCATTAGATGTTTGCTCTTCAAGGCATTGTTTGTCGTTCATATCAGCAGGTGAGTTGGTCGTCACCATCATCCCATTATCATCATTTTTAGGGTGCTTTTCGTCGTCATCGGCAAAAAAAAAAAATAAAAAAAATTGTCTACCTCTCTTCATCACGACCTTCAAAAATATGATCAAATATCCGATTGTATCGTTCCCGGAGGGTTAAACGGTAGGATGGGGGAGGGGGGAGCTCTATCTTGCAGGGGCATCACAAGGCGGAAGGTGAATGTCTCAAAGAAGGTAGGGGCGGAGTAGGGGGTTGCCCTTTTCAAGGGCAGGGGCTGGTGTGTGGGTCAATATCAGTCCCGGCGGAGGCAGAAATGGCCAAGGGGCCGGGGGGCCATGCTTTAGGTGGGAACTGCGTGCTCCTAGGGAAAGGAGGGTAGAGGGTTGGTCCTATATTGGGACCGATGGAGAGTGGGTGATTCACCTCGGCGGAGACAGTGTAGGGCTGAGGGCGGAGGGGTAGGGGGAGGGAGGGGCGATCTTTCTTGAATTAGTTTATCATCTAGACTAAGTTTACTAAGTTTACTATTTCTTTTCATTTGGTTTGCCATTCGAGGAGGTTATAGGAATTGGTGCTATCTGATAATTCATCTGTGATCCTGTAAAGGGTGGTTGAAAATTCGATGGCCCTCGAAGACCGATGCTGGAGCAACGCTGGCCGAAGCCGGAGCCAGGTGACACAACTCTGTGAAGTAGCTTAGTGGGGGCGTGAGGCTTGGTAGGGAGCTCTGGGGGCTAAGTGGGGGGGCAGTCTCAGTGGTCATCAAAGATCGTAACTGAAGCAATGCCGGGGTGCTGGAGGAAGGTGGTGCAACTCTGTAACCTAACCTGATGGGAGCATGGGGCCTGGAAAAGCTTCGGTTCGTGCTGAAAACAGTCATGCTGGTGGTGGTCATAGGTGGATTGAATAGGTTTCACCTATCTGATTTGTCGGTGGTTCTTATGAATGTCTTAGGACTATAGGGGCTCTTAGCAACCCATTCTAGGCGGTTTTGAAGCGGTTATACTCAGTGATCTGCGGCTGTTCGATGCCAGAACGATGCTGGCCGGTGTTGGGTTGTTGCCCTTTAACCTACTGATGCAGGAGCATCAGGCCTGGTAGAGAGATCTGGGGATGCGTTAGGGTGGGCATCCCAAGGGACAGCCAAGGTTTGCTGTTGGGACGACGTTGGTCGGAGCTGGGGCGAGTTGTGTTGCCCTGTAACCCAGCAGGGTGGGGGTGTGAGGAAGAGGAAGAGGAAGAGGAAGAACTGTCCACAAACAGCCTTACGTATGAGCCAGGATTAAGAGTAGAACCCATACAAGCGATCCTGGACGCACACAAAAGAGCCGGGAACAAAACACAAGGGATCACCCCAAAAACTTAAAGCCAGCAAAAGGTATACGAGAAGTACATGGCTTCAAAATCAAAATAGCTCATTCCACCATCTCCATCCAATAAAACCAGAAACCAATACACGACGAGCACGAGGCTTTAAAAACCCAATCCAAAGAGCTCAATCCACCCAGTCTCTCCACAAAACAAAGCGGCCATCCCTCAACGCGTTTGTGCTACCCTGCCAGTAGCGTCATCAGGAGGTACCCTGACCCAATCGAACCTCAGCTCGAAGAAGGAGATCGATATCCAAGCCTTGTCTCCTTATATACCCTATCCTACCCCTGTACACTCCACACCTCCACATCTACATCGTACCACCAAGCCCCCCGAGGATACTTCCATCATCGTCACAAGAGACACACCCATCGGATCACGGCGCATGAGGTGTATTAACCTGACCAAGCCAATACTGTCTCGAACGAAGAAGTTGGATGAACCTTGGCGCAGGAGAGAGTCCAAATCCCTGCATCCACAGACACACACACATGACAAACAAACAGAAAAAGAAACATACAGAAACACGCCAACGATGCCCCTGCACGTCGAGGAACGACGCCCGGAGTAAGGATAGAAGCCGCCATCCGTACAGCTCGCAAGTAACCACCGATAGATCACCCCCACACTGTACGTATGGCAGATCCGCAGCACCACCCCTTATCGTAGAAGCACCTCCAACTGAAAACGTGGCAGGCAGTCCGCGGCGTAGCACACCAACCATAAAAGCTACCTCGGTCCTAGAGGCCCTTCAAACCGAAAAGAACAGACGACCAGGAGTACCATCCAGATGCCATCATGCCTGATTGCGAGGCATCACACTTGCGCAATCGACCCATACCCGGGAAACGCCGCCTACCCATCGTCAAGGGAAAGCGCAAAGCCTCGGCCATCCGCTCCACTCCCAGCACCAAATAAATGCCCACCGCAAAGCGATCTTAGATCACCTTCAAACCGTCCGTATGGCAGGTTCGCAGTGACACCACCAATCAAAGAGGTACTCAAAACAAGAGCATTGCAGGCTGTCTGAGGCAAAGCACCGGCCATAAAATCTCAGAAGCCCTACGACCTGCAGACCCGCAGACGATTAGAGGCACCGCCCGATCGTCGTGAAGTCAAGTCATGGCCACCGCATCCATGCACTGGCGCATAATCGTCATCAATGAGAGAGGCAAAAGGCATTCGTCATCACCCAGATATAGGCAACTCAAGGAGGCGCAGGTCCTATAACCCACCAGGTCGTCAGGGAAACAGAGAACAGGCGTCGGCGGGAAAACATCAAAAACAAAAACCGAAAAAGAGCAGGAAACCGGCGCCGCCGAAGAGGGACGGATGCCAGACCCACATAAAGGGTAAATTCGCAAAAGGCCAGACCTTCTCCAGCCATGTAGCATCTCGAAGATCCCGAAAAAAAGCGTGAGGCCCATATGAGGCCGACCGGCCACCCCGAAGATCATCACCGATCCATTTTGACCCTCAAAACTTGAGACCGGGTAAGAGGCATCTCTCCCAAGCACTCAGAAACACCAAAAGCGTAGGGCCCCGGGGAGCCCAGGCAGAACAAAAGAGACCATTCTAACACAATCATGCCAAAACACAGGGCCCTTGAGGCCAGGTAAGGCAAATCCCGGCCAAACCGCCGGTTAAACCCTCAAGAGGTCATGCGAGCAACAATGGCTGCCTCCACCGAGCCCGATTTCGTAGCAAAACCAGAGAAGGCATGAGAAATAAGCCTCATCTGGTATTGACGCATTATCAATTCCCGTCGAACAGCGAGGAAAGCAGTCATCCTTCCAAACCTATCAGAGGACAGTCGAAAGACCCGATGCAAAGTGCTAGTAATGGCTCCAATCTTCGCCTGCTTAGAGGAATAGGAATCAAAGTCCTGAAAGGACCCAAAAGTGAGTCGTCCCAGACGCCAGAGACTATCCGCATTCTTAACAATAGCAGAAGTGCGGACAGTCGTTCCCAGACGCTCAACCAGGACACCAGCGAAAGTCCAAGATTTAGAATCCAAATCCGTCCTTTCAAGCCTGAGGTATTCCCCATAACATCCGCGAAATTAGTCCAAAAATTACCTCAACACGAAAGGGATCATCCCTCCCCAGGATGGCGACAAAAATTGTCACGTTGTCCACAATCCTAAGACCAAAAACGAGTCGTCGGTCAGTTCCTAGCAACCTAAGAAAACGATTCTCCGCAAAGGCACACAAGATACAAGCCAGGGAGCAACTCGTGGACTTTCCCATCGGCACCCCAATCACCTGCCTAAGGAACCTGTCCTCCAACCAAACATAAGTAAAGCTCAAGTCAACAGACACCATGTCTTCGATCTCCCGCAGGGAGATTCGAATACACTCAGGCTGATGAGAACCGAAAGACAAATACGCTGCCTTACCACGTCGAGCCAGATTGACCCCTCGGTACCCCTTTTGCAGAAAAAAAACAAACAACCAGGAGACAGCATCGCGAACATCCCTCTGAGGCAAAGAAACAAACATGTCTTTTACATCAAAGGAGGCCGAAAGCAGGTCACAGACATTCGGAAGACCTCTAAGCATATCCTCCATCTTACGCAACCCAGCGGTGAACATATCAACAAATTTGAGATTAAAATTCGACCTTAAGGGCAATGCAAAGAGCAAACAATTGAGCGCCCTAGCCACCCGCGAGGAAGCCCGTCGTGTAGGCTCAGAAAAAGGTCGGGGAGATGGGACGCCACCTAAAGAGATCCTTGTGTTTAGGTAGGACATAGGCCCGACCAAAGCAATCCTTAGGGTCCCATTTCCCAAGCCGTTCAAGGCCATATCCACAGAATACCTGTTTCATATGTCGCAAAACCACCTCTTGCGGCTCTTCCACAGGCTGAAAAGAGGAACTGAAATCGAAAGCGATACGAAAGAAGTGTTGATACAACTCTGGACAAATGACCAGAGTATCCGCAGAGTTACGGTCGATCGAAACACAAACGAACTTACGCAACCGCTCAATCCAAGGCCTCATAATCGAATTCATCCATGGATCCTTAAGTCACGCATCCGACCAGCACCCCCGCAAAAGAACCGGGTTTATCACAAAAGATGACCGCAGAACCCTACAGATCATCACTAGTTCTTTCCCCAGCCTACAAAGATCCATGCCGGGGCCCGAAAGCGAAATGTTTTGAGAATTCAGGAATAAGTCCGGCAGAAAGGGAATATCCTCAATCTGTGTCATTACATGCACACCATGCCTCTTCCAACCCACCTCCTCGTGACAAGCACACTCCCCAGGTGCCTCTCCGCGCATAAAACGATTCTGCGTCCAGATCAGTTCGCCAATTTTCCTATTCTTTCTCCAAACAAAACGTACACATCGTTTAATCAACTCGCGAATAGGAAAAGGAAAAACAGAGTCGTCAATGATCCGACGAACCAAGTCTAAAACGGACCTAGACTGCAACCGATGGTCAAACACCGCCCGTACAATGATTTTTCGACGTACATCAAATCCGATCCTTCTCTTAATCGCGCCTGCCACAATCGCTTTCAAAGTCAACCGAGTATCTTTCCTAGAGAAGGCCCTTGCTGCTTTAAACAAACGAACCAAACCGTCAACGGACCGCTTTCCCAAATCCCTTCGACGCCAGGGCTGCTGGAGCAAAAGACGAAGCTCGCCCTTGTGGATCGCCCTGCCATTGGGCGTCACCATCAGGGGACCAATAAGGAAGTCCCCACCAAGTTCCAAACAACGCCGGATATCACGCAGGCAGGACCGGCGGTGAACCAGAGAAACAGGGGAAGACCCGAATATCCTACGTATCAGTGACCACTTATCATCCCAACTCCCCCCAGGCAAAACGAAAATCCGCACATATTGATCCCCCATAACATACGCCTGTCTTAGCAATCGTATCAAACTGTCGCTCCAGGGGCCATTGTTGATCCGGAATTTAACAAAACTTGAGACCACAGGATAGTCCATGGGACAAGACTTCCTACGCCGACGAGACACCCTCCGAATCCTGCTAATCCTACGTCGGTCCCGTCTGGAGTTAAGGTAAGGATCCATATACCGAATTACTGCTCGTTCGGCCACATCCACGGAAGAAAGTCCGTTCACTAGAGGTACAGCCACGTATTTCCACACCCCAAAGTGCCGCAACCATTTATACAGCCGTGGACAAATACCTGTCCCACCAGCGAGGGTAGTCCGAACATGTTCCCCCCAACGAACATACATCCCCCGAACTGTACCACCTATGTACTGAGCCCGACACCAAGGAGAAGTCAAGAGATACACAACCGGACCCCTATCCCCGGAAAGCCAATCTAGAGAACGGAGCCTTCGAACTTCCGACACCAGGAAATCTCTCCAATCAGGGCGACAACGACAAAACACAACGTACAACATTTATCATAAAGCAGTCGAACCGTGGAGGGCAGCCCAAAAACAAAAGCATCAGTCCGATTCTTCATAACCTCCAACATGTTACGCCATAGGTGAAAAGATGAAAAGCGTGCTAGTCACGCGGGGTTCGACTCAACGTTCTCATGCGAGTGAGGGGGAGTAGCAGCAGCCTGAGCTGGAACCAGAATGAATCCTTCATAGGCCAGCTTGGTCCGTGCTGCTATGATGCGATCAATGGAGGGTCCCTTAGTGCAATAATGGAGCCCCTCATTAATACAAATCTTTTTCAACTGATCCTGGCGGAGCCCCTCCAAAGTCCTCCGTTGCTCAAGGATATAATGGAGAATACCATCAGGCCCCCTAGCCGCTGGTACCTTCTTTCTCCGACCTTCCGCCTCCCTGGAGCACTCAGCACGAGTGCGTGCATCATCCGCCACCGACCCATCCATGTTGAAGGTCGGTTGTCGGAAAGCCACACCCTTCGACAAAGGCGTCTTACCCCGCCTCCGCTTCTCCCGCAGCGTGTATAAATGCCGGATCTCATCATCAATGTCATTCACTTCGCCATGCTCGTCCTCCCACACCTCCCTTCTTCTTCGGGCGGAAGGTGGCGTACGCACGGCATGATATTCCTCCCGCCTCGCCTCATCTCGGTTAACAATAAACTGTCTTCCAAGCAGTGCCAATAACTCAGCCTTCGTGGCCTCGGCATGGCGCGCCGTTTCAGCCTTCAGTTGCTCCTGGATACGCTGTCGGTCCTCCATTTCTTTCTAGAGTGCTTCCTGCTGCCTACGCTCCTGGAGGAGAGTCCGGAGGAACTCCTTTTCCTCCAGCTCTTTTGGATTCCGACGCGGGGTCCAGAAACGCGGAGTAGTTGGAGTCACAGCCCCATTCGCAGCCGCAGTACCAGGGTTAGCCCGAGTAGTCGGGCACTCCCGGGCGAAATGGTCATCGCCTCCGCACGAGAAACACTTCAGATTATTAGCCATGGAATCACAGGTGTAGACTAAACCAGAAATCTACCTAATCGCGCCTCACAAAGATCAAACACCTACCAGTCTCGTCGTCGAAGGCAACTATTATCCGGATAAGGTGGTCCTCAACCAGAAAAGCACACCTAAGGAGAGTACACGTCATATTCGACCCGACACATCAGAAAAACGAAGGAAAATAACCGCCGGATCCTAAATCAGAATATGAGCAGCCGAGCCTCCAAAAAAACAGACGTGAGTTGACAAGCAGCAAATTGCACGGAGCAAATTCCCAAAGAGAAAGAGATATCTAAAGACAACCATTGACAAAATCTATCCCCCAACCCCATTTAGTCGTCGGCGCGGCCACCAATGAATGTGCGACTGCATTCCCGGATACTGCGTTACTCAAAGAGGAAGAACTGTCGGCAAACAGTCTTACGTATGAGCCAGGATTAAGAGTACAACCCATACAAGCGATTCTGGATGCACACAAAAGAGTCGGAAACAAAACACACGGGATCACCCCAAAAACTTAAAGTCAGCAAAAGGTATACGAGAAGTACATGGCTTCAAAATCAAAAGAGCTCATTCCACCATGTCCATCCAATAAAGTTAGAAACCAAATACACGACGAGCACGAGGCTTCAAAAACCCAATCCAAAGAGCTCAATCCACCCAGTCTCTCCACAAAACAAAGCGGCCATCCCTCAACGCGTTTCTGCTACCCCGCCAGTAGCGTCATCAGGAGGTACCCTGACCCAATCGAACCGCAGCTCGAAGAAGGAGACCGATATCCAAGCCTTGTCTCCTTATATACCCTATCCTACCCCTGTACACTCCACACCTCCACATCTACATTGTACCACCAAACCCCCGAAGATACTTCCATCATCGTCACAAGAGACAGACTCACCAGATTACGGCGTATGAGGTGTATTAGCCTGACCAAGCCAATATTGTCTCGAACGAAGAAGTTGGATGAACCTGGGTGCAGGAAAGAGTCCAAATCCCTGAATCCACAGACACACACATAGGACAAACAAACAGAAAAAGAAACATCACAGAAACACGCCAATGATGCCCCTGCACGTCGAGGAACGACGCCCGGAGTAAGGATAGAAGTCGCCATCCGCACAGCTCGCAAGTAACCATCGATAGATCACCCTCACACCGTACGTATGGCAGATCTGCAACACCACCCCTTATCGTAGAAGCACCTCCAACTGAAAACGTGGCCAGCAGTCCGCAGCGTAACACACCAACCATAAAAGTTACCTCGGTCCTAGAGGCCCTTCAAACAAAAAAGAACAGACGACCAGGAGTACCGTTGTCGCGCGCGGCGGTCCCGCACCCTGCTGGGAGCGCTGAACATCACGGTCATGTCACGCAGGATTTATTTCTGAAAAGGAACCAATCGCCACTCCGACCGTGCGCGCGTGCTATACCTCTCACGACGCCGCACGACAATCGGGGAGCCGCGAGGTACAACTTACCTCTAACCGAAGGGCTGTCACCACCCTCAGGTAGGCGTATCCCTGTTGAGCTACCGGCCCACATGCAAAGGCTTTTACATACCTTTGTAGAGGTAGGTCGGCCGAGGGTGTTTGCTAGATCGCTGTAGCATAAAACGGGGTACGCGAGGTAAGACGCCTGGAACTGACTCGTCAAATATTCAGATCGAACTTTTAAAAGGCAGTCTGTTTCCGTTACTGCGTAATGTATTATTCTCTTGGTTATTATCTTTCTACCAAAGAGTGTCCTATCTTTCTTAACAGGTTATGACTTCGCTGAACATCAGAATAGTATAGAAGTTAAATTGGACATATGATGAATATGGAAGTATTACCGTCGAGAGCCCTTCCCACTTTCACTAGTGCCGTGTGTCCGAGACTCTTCAACAGACCAGGTCCAGTTCAATCCAAAATCACGCACAAAAACAGACCTGCACAGAATAATGCTAAGACAGTTCACATGCCATGCACTAATGGCGTCAACCATCAACCATTGACCTTGTCCCTCACTTCCCAAACCATGCATGACAGCCTTGTCTTTCCTGAGACGTAAGCCCAACCCCCTCACATTTCTTCAAAGGACCTTTGAGAGTGACCAAAACCATTTAGGCAATGACCACAGGTGACAGTTTTACTGACCACGGGGTTCGTTGTTAGAGGTGGGTCTCAAATCAAAGAGAGAAAGTTGAATCGGTAACAACCGGCCTGTTATCGAGAGATAACAGAAAATTTGGATCCTTTTGTAGATCCTTTCCTTCCAATGCAGCAGTAAAATAAGTCCGGACCTGCACACACACAGGTCAACAAAGATTCAACACCCCCACTTGATTCCCCACATATTGATATCTAAGGGTCAAACCCTTAGACATGGGTAGTGAGCTCTGGGATCGACATCCCAGGTCTAACCCCTAACGTCGATTCTCACAACCTTACCCTGAGCCGTTTGTCACTATCTCCTTTTCCTCAAGGAGTCTCATGCCTGTGTCCTAAGTCGTCTTTAAGGAAACTCATGTTTACCCTACTCTCAGTCCTTCCATTCTCTCTCTTGGAGATAAACGCACCGTTTGGTGCTTACGTTGATGAGATATAACTCATTCATCGTTGTGGCCTTTCATTCGAAAGTCATGGACAGTTATGAGTTACGCGGTGGTTCTTAAACTTCTTTTCTCCCTCGGTCCTATCTTCTTTCCTTGTTACTTTTTCAGATATATGAAGACTTTGCTCCAACAGGAACACTGTTCTTTCCTCTCTCCGCTATTTGTGTTAACACACTCAAGTAGTAGGTCGATTCAGACATGAATCTCTTGCTACTTGATCAAAACCAAGCAATCGGTTAGTTAAAGCGGACGGTCGAGTAAGTCACTCATGAGTAGTTGACTTTCCGCTCAGTCTCACTCAATGTTATACATAAGATCTGTTCAGAGTAGCAGGATAACTCACACATGAGTATCCTTCCTACAACAAATAGTCGAGACTCCTACAGAAGCACCCTACTACTTGTTTTAGGTATCATTCTGAAGGATCTCGATATCAGCTCTTTCCCAGATGTTAATAACGGTCTGCATGAATAATAGGCGATCCGCACAAGAGGCCTCTGCTATCACGTGAAAAGGTCCACTCCATGAGAGCATTTGGATAATCCCAATAAGGGTTTCCTGTTGCCCTTCCGAAGCTGACCGTCCTAAGACCGTGTTAGTTTGAACAGAAGACGAGTGTTTAGGGTATTCCTACAGGAGTACCCTCTTAGCGAGTTAGTACAGAATCAAGTAGGTAATAGACAGACCCCAACCGAGGCCCCTCTACTACCTTCCTTGGGTAATGAGTAGTCCATCCATTAAACAAGTAATAGGGTGACTTCTACAGAAACCTCCCTACTACCGATTTCGTAGTCGGACTATTAGAAGGTGAGTAAGCTAGGAAAAGGAAGAGTAGAAATGTGATTTCCTACTCTTTGCAGATTGTTAGTCATCCTTAGACTCAAGTATGTGAATAGGATGACCCTCCCTGGAGCCTTCCTTATTATTTTCTAAGAGTCAGACCCTTTTTCCCGTCACGACGACAGTCGATCCGGTAGGTGGTAAGGTAACTCACACATAAGTACCTGGTCTACTTCATAAGTTAATGTTAGACATCCTTTCCCGTCACGACGACARCCGATCTGGTAAGGTAGTRAGGCAACTCATACATGAGTGYCTAAGTTAGCTCATAGTCAGTGTCAGAACCCTCCTCCCGTCACGAYGACAGCCGATCTGGTASAGGGTASCTATTTTAGTTCATAAGTATTTGCTTGTAGCCTCGTCTCATTACGACGACAGTCGTTTCGGTAGAGAGTACGTACATTGGTTTATAAGTATTTTGTTTGTA
>BFEA01000593.1:136136-157891 GCA_003427395.1 Chara braunii | reverse complement strand
ACCATTATTCCATTCTTGTGGAAACCATGCCGAAGCATTGTCTGAGCGACTGCGTCTGTCTCCTATCGCATATGCCTGCCCCCCTGCCTGCTTGTCTGTCCTCCAGTACGTTTGTTGGGTCTGTCTGCCTGTCTGGTCGACTGTCTGTGTCAATCGATGTTTATCTGTCTTTATCCGTTCGTGACTTATCTGCTACGCCTGTCTATCTTCCCCTCCTCTAAGGTCCAATGAGCTTTACACAGCAGCCCTATCGGCAAACCGCTGAAAACATGGTGATCTCGGAACCCCCATTAGTCGAGTGCAATCCACAAATGTACTGAGATATCATTCAGTAAAGGCAATACAATGATCTCATGAGCCAAAGTTCGCATTTTCATGCCACGCCAACTCAACATCCAACGTCGTTGCTCTTCGTTTGTCTGTTTGCCTGACTCAGTCAGTCTGTGTTTGTCTGTCTGTCTGTCGTTGTTCGCTCATTTACCTTTCCGATTATCAGTCTGATCTGTAGGTCCGACTGTCTATTTCTGTTTGCTTGTCTTGATCCGCCTGTATGTCCGCTCGCTGCCGATGTTCGTCGCATCCATACGGATATTCACGTTCGGGTGCTCCCCTCTCTTGAGTATTGACCATAGGATTCTCTTGGCCCTACTTGATATTAGCAAACCCACAATCAGGCGTTATAGTGGTAGGTGGGAGGAAATCATAACGAACTTACATGCAGTTTACTGTGTGGAAAGGTCTGTGAGATGTTGGTGCTTTTATCCCAAAAAAAGTGTTGGTTAAGAGGAAGAAAAATGTACATATCCTGCCCCCTTTCCACTTTCTTCCACCTCACTCCCTCCTTTCATCCTTCTTCGTCTTCTTCCTCCTCCTTAACTGTTCCCCGACCTTTCACTCGTTTAGCCCCTTCTATCCTAAATTATTCATCCTCTCTATACAGTGTATCGGTCGTTTTCCATAGGGGTTATTTTCTTTTTCTCTTTGTGGACTAATCTTCTTTCCACTCGCATGTACTTTTCCCTTCTCAATATCCGTCTCCTTCCTCACGGCTTCCCTTTTCACCCTTCGCCTCTCAATCTTCCTCTTTCACTCAGCTCCCTCACCTTTCAGTTTTGTTTTCCTGAAGGGGCGGAGTAGTAATGAGGGCCGAAACCAAAGCAATAGTAATACTAATACTAATTTATAGTAACAATAATAATAATAATAATAATAATAATAATAATAATAATAATAATAATAATAATAACGAAATAATAATAATAATAATAACAATAACAAAAATGTTCGTAACAATACCACTTCAACGGAGAGTCGTAGCACTGAAGGGCAGTAGTCACAGAGAGCTTGTTGTTGCCCCCATCAATTATACGTATACAATTTTTTTTCCTCACTCGGCGCTCAATCGTTCAGCCTACTTCCTACACGATTACTATCTACCTTCAATTCAAAATGTTGATGTTGGAAACGAACGAAGCACTCAAAGGTGTATACCATCGCCTGCTATTGCCATTATCAAGTATGTGTCCTCTCATTATCACCATCATCATTCATCTCTCTCCCTCCCTCTCTCTCTCTCTCTCTCTCTCTCTCTCTCTCTCTCTCTCTCTCTCTCTCTCTCTCTCTCACACACACACACACACACACACACACNCACACACACACACACACACACACACACACACACACACACACACACACACACACACACACACACACACATACACACGCTCTTGCATACTGTGCGGACCAGACCCGGGACACGACCTCTCATACAAAGCGTAGCAGAAGACTCTGATATCAATGGTTGAAACAATCAATATTGCACTGCAACCTCATCATCGTTCCAGGGTGTGAAGGGGCCTGGCGCTCGAACAAGAAGAATGCGCTAGTTCCTGCCGTGCATAGGCGAAGAGGAGGGAATCAGAGGAGAAAAATGAGAGTGTCGTCAGCACCGAGTCTTTATCACAAACCCCAAATAATCCCTCGGTGTAATGTCTCAAGTCTGAAAGTCAGGTTTGGATCCGATGTGATCAAGCTCTCTTTTTCTTCTCTCATAGTCCGTAGATGCAGTAAAGTAAGATGATGATGGAGGGGGGGGGGAGAGAAGGAGATGGCGGGCAGCGAAGAGGAAGAAGAAGAATTATCTTTCTCTGTTACGAGTCAGATACTAACTTGAATTGTTAGTGCTGTGCTTACAGGTACCATGAAGACGAAGCTGGAGCAACAGTGCCTCAGGTACGTACCCCCGGTCTGTGTCCAATCGCTCTCTCTTTCTCTCTCTCTCTAGTGTTGTCTAGCTATAGCGTCCAGACTACGGATGACCAATCCCATCTTGTGCATGGGAGATGAGCAACAACGAACTTCAGCAATCAGACAACATCATACATATGAGTATAGATTTTTCCGACCTCGAACCGACAACGTCATTGCATCACGAGAACCACCTAATAAGAACACATCGAGATTTCGTAATTGACAATGCTGAAATAGTCCCCCCATCATTAATGAAGAACTAGAGCCGATATCCTACCTGGCGACCGGCGCCCAGACTTCGGATGACAGATTCTATCTAGCCTGGACTACGGTGTCGAAAGATGACTTCAACAGCATTCCCGAAGTACGAACAGATGGCGACCACTGTCGCACGCATCAACCATCAGGTATGGCTCGCGTTATGCTCACAACCTCGTTCCCCCACTCTCGATGCCTCATACACCCAAGAACCACCATCCGCCATCCGCCTCTTCTCCTTTCCTCTTCTTCTCCCTTCTCCTTCTTCTTCTCCTTCTTCTTCTTCTTCTCCTCAGCTTGTTGTTTCCCACTTTACGTTTTGCGATCGTGATGTCCGTACTCTCCGATCACCAGCTCGTACGAAGGAAACACCGATCGTGATGGTAATAATAATAATAATAATAATAATAATAATAATAATAATAATAATAATAATAATAATATAACCACGATAATAACAAAAAAAAAAAAAATAATAATAATAATAATAGTAATAACAATAATTATTATAAATTTAATAAGAATATGAAGATAACGGATGTATACGATCTACTTTCTCGGACCGATACAATCAACAAGGGTGGGGGTTGCGTTGCGTTCGGGCTGATCGTCCGACTGCTGTGATTGCGACTAGCAGCGTATAGGTAAGCGCCTCCCAATCTCTCTCCCTCTACTCACCCATACACACCCCTTTATACACATTCACACTCACACTCCCAGGCGGTAGTGTATCTATCCATGCTCTAGTGGTAGATTCATACTATTTATTTTATTTAATCATTTATTATTATATATATATATATATATATATATATCGTCACAAACAGAACTGCTCGGTAAAACCGTAGGCAGAGAGAGAGAAGAGGACAACAAACGAGGGGTTGTGATAAACTGTTTCGTCGGAGTTTCACCGACTCATCAGGAGGCTGAACCCTCAACAGTTTGCAGAATCCCCTCACTGATTACACTGTAAATGATAATCTACCTTAACCAAAATCAAGGTAGACTATCACTCACCCACACCAGATGGAAAACTCTACAGACTGTCGGTTCACACCCCATCACAAGCCAGCAAAACATCCACATATATATATATATATATATGTGTGTGTGTATCATACCCTTTGATGAAGGTCGCGTGCAATCGCCTCGGTAAGAGCTCACATGCACAGATGCATATACACACTCACACATACACACCATCGATAGGATGCACAAAAACGGAATGAATCTTCCGCTGAAACGTGGGAATTTACTCTGCAACCTTTTGATTTTGTTCGTTCTATTGATCCGAGTAGGCGCACGGCGAGTTGGGGTTAGAAACTTAGTTTGTTTTTTTCTCTCTCTCTCTCTCTCACACACACACACACACACACACACACACACACACACACACACACACAATCGATAGGATGAGCAAAAACAGAATGAATCTTGCTAAATCGCAGAAGTATACACTGTCACTTTTTGATTTGTTCATTCTATCGATTTAGGTAGCGTGCGGCGAGGTGCGGGTTGGCAACTTATCTGTTGGCCAAGATTGGTGACTTATCGTCTTCCTCCTTCTCTCTCACTATCATGCAAACACACATACACACACGCTCACGTACACACACACACACACTCACGTACACACTGACACACACACGAATGTATATTCCACGTCGTAGGATAGATTCATTCGATTTTTATTTATTTATTCATTTATTTGTTTATTTATTTATTTATTTATTTATTTCGCTTTGCTTACCCTATCGAGGGAAATAACACGAGGTCGCCCTGAGGTTAGAGACTTACCCGACCTCTCTCTCGCTCCCTTTCTGTCGTCGTCTTCAACGTTGTTATCGCCGGCAGTCGGTCGTCGCTGTCGTTGTCCGTCCGCACGTTCAGGTATGTAGTCTTCCCTTCTCTCTTTCTCCTTCCTCCCTTCCTACTTTTTTTCTCCTTCCTCTCCTCTTCTTCCTCTTCTTCTTCTTCTTCTTCTTCTTCTTCTTCTTCCCCTTTATACTCCTGTTTTCCCTCTCTGCTTGCTGTTTCCTTTTTCCTGCCGTCCTCCTTTCCTATTGCTGTTTCTATTAGTTGCGCGGTTTCTTCTCCCACTACAAAGCCTTCTCCCCTCTCGTTGTCCGAACTCTCGCTTGCCAGTATGCTCGTATGTTTTGCTTGCTCGCATGTTCATTCATTCGCACGCCCACGGGTATTGCTTGCTTGTGCGTTTGTATGTTCACTCCTTCCCTCTACCTATGTTTGAGTTTGTCCGGTATTGCTGTGCTTTGGTTCTCAACACTTGCTCGAAGTGCTCCCGACTCGGCCCTCGCGGGTACCCGGGCCTCTACCACTTAGTTTGAAGAATCTGCCTTTTCAATCGAGGCAGATTCATTTACTGAATAATCTTAAAGAAAATAAGAAATAATAATAATAATAATAATAATAATAATAATAACAATAATAATAATAATAATTATATATATATATATATATACTTCGAATGAATCTAACTGTGTTCGTGATTAGCATACAGGTAAAAGTGGTTGGAGATTGCTGCTACATGCCCCTGAGTTTTCAGGTAAGTGTACGTTTGGGTTCCTTCTCCCAACTACCCTCGAATCCTCCTTGGAACTCTGGTAGGATACGGAAAAACAACGAATTTTAATATATCTTAAAAAAAAGAAAAATAAAAAATTTTAACCGAATTCCGTTCGTTTGCTCCCAGTACGTGCACCTGTCGGATTCCTGGCATATGCAGGAGCCTAAATCTTCCCTGCCCCAACCACTTCTAACTCGTAGGTCGTGAGTTCGAATCCCACCAACTTGAACACGGTCTAAACAGGGGTCGGGCGGAACGAGGTAGCTTAAAAAAAAAGGCTAGTCCATGAGTCAGGAAGGATTCGTTCCCTAAACCTGTCGCATACAATCCCGCACCTATACCTATTGGGCTAGCGCCTAGTTTAGTTAGATTAAGAGCAATCTCACTATTAGTCGAGTAAAGGCTGACTCTGCCGGTATAACAGACACACGGCCTGCCTTCCGTGGTCAGCAGGCTGATATGGCCGTTGTCGCAAAGCGTGGTAAGCGGTACGGTCTTCTTGGATGCCCTGGCCGTATGGTCGGGGCTTATACTATTTTGCTCGAGCCCTCCTTTATTGAGCTCATGGCAGAGCGATCCGCTAGTTCCTTTATACTAACTGTTCTGACATCCGCGGTCGTCGAGTGAACTAACTCTATTGATCATGTCGTCTCAGTTCCCGACTAACTTGGAGTGAAGTCGTCACTTCTTGCGCGACTTTTTCCCTTTCGATTAACCGTCCGTTCATTTTTGTGGTTGGAGGTTTAACTTACTAACCCTCTTTTAGTCTATGCATGGGTCAGAGTGGCACGTGTGGTCACTCAAACTTTAATCCCCTAATCTTTTATGTCCCCTTATCTGCCGGGACAGGGCGGGCGAGCATTCAAAAAAATTTAACCATCGACTCTAGTCTGTGCGCGCGGTGTTTTCGGCGCTTGCGTTGACAAAACTTTCTCGACCATAGCGGTCGAGGGATTTGCCTCATTTCCCGTTTTAGCCGTCTTCAGTCTGTCTATTGATGCCGACGTTGTGTCGACTACAAAATCATGAGCGGATACCTTTGTAAGGGTATAGGCTTCGACAGTTTTCCCATACCACATTAAGCGACGTCCCCGTCGCTGGGGAATCTATATGCAAAGAAAGGCCTTCTGACGCGTCAAGTAGTCAAAATCTGATCCCCTGAATGAAGTTGCAGTTTGGAGACCCTCACTGTCCCCCTGGATGCATCCATACTGCCAGAATTTTAACCAAGGCTTCCCACATATCCAAAATGACAATTCCCAAGAAAAGATTATTGCATAAACCCCAAGTGGGCATACTGGATCTGTATTACGGCTGCGGAGGTCACCAAGGAAGACAATGATAGCTCCTCCCCCCAACTTTAGACTTTATTGTCGGGATCTCGTTGGGTGTCCGAGGAGTTAGGGATCAAAAACCGAATCCCACTCTTTAGACGCGGGTCTTGACCTAAGTCAGATTTGACCGTCCCACCCGAAGTCTAATGCGAGGGGATCGGCGACCTTAGCCTCAACCCACCACAGCCGGTTGATCAGACCGAAACTGTGGCCCACCGCGTTTGTTATTTTTAGCGATGGTTCTCGTATTGATTACGCAATATCGGGTAGAAATCTCCTATCATTCTAGACCTGACTCTTGATCCCGCCGATATCTACCTGAACCAATTCCATCATTAAGGAGGCCCCCTCTCAGGTTTCGGTCCTAGGCCGTAATCGGAAGGCCCGCTGCCTGGTTATACTTGGTCAGCAGCCCACGCTGGGAGTTACGTCCCAACGATGTCAATTTTCTACCATAGGCTTGGTGATTTTCAAGTCCCTCAGACTGATCACCTAGAGTGGATGAACGATGATCATTTCATATATAAAAAACAATTTGACCAAAGAATCCCCTCGTCAGTTTGGATGAATGAACCTTTTTAAAAATATATATAAAGAAAATTTAACCAATAAAAATGATATATCATGATTGTCATACGTCACTGAACGAGGGGCATCGTCAGAGCCACTTAGGGTTCGTGTTGTCCAAACCTCGATCACAGGCCGGACAGACACACGTATCGGGAATCTTCAACCAACAGTAAAAGTCAACCAAATATCCATAAAAAAATATAAAAAGTACTTGTTTGACTCCTCGTCTTGTCAGAAGGCAGAAAAAGAACAACCATTCCATTCATAACATACAGTTCCCTGACTCACAGGGTTTCTCAAATGCATCAAAGCTTTTAATTTTTGCGCATTCCCTTTTTAGGGTTTTTCTCAACAATAATAACATAAGACAAAGCATGGAAGAATGATCAACAATGTGAAAGCACATTCAGACCGTACATGTCACATTTTACTTTAAATTTCTTGAACACTTAGGTGCTTTTGTGAGCATCCTAGTTCAAAACTTGATACAGCTCATACAGACTTTAAAGATACACATTCCATCAAAACAAGACCAAACACTGTACCAACTCAGATGTGAAAGTGAAAGTGTCTCTCGTCGGTATACCCCCATAAATAAATTTAATAATATATGACTCAAGAGAAGGAAGACAAGGAAAAAATGGTCTCCCTCCTAAAAAAAAAGAGAAAAAAAAAAATGATGGATGAAGTACGAGTCACATGTCTCTTTGTCACTACTCACTAAAGCACATATGCCGAGCTAACTCTATATCAAAGCAAAGATTTCAGAACTTGCTGCCTTTTTTCTACTGCTAAAGCACATCACTATGTCCCAAGAGAAGAGACTTTACCTACTTTACACTTCCTACCCATAGTGTACAAAGTCTTGCTAAGAAAAAGAAGCATGAATCATAGAAGGTCAAGACACATACTTTCACCTTAGTCCACCATGCTAAGGTTCAACTGTCTATACAGTTGACCCCTGAACCCGTCCTTGGCCTTCTTAACAACGTTCCCAACCTTGTTAATGAACATCTTGTTTTCATCCAGCTTTACCAAACTATTTTCCTCATCAAACTTAAACCCTCGGCATTCTTCCCTCATATGCATCCCTTTCATGCAATACCAACACAACTTTCTGCCCTTACTCCTTGGCTTTTTGGCAGAATGACATGGAATCGCTACCTCCTTCTCTCCACCTGCTTCCACCATCTCAGAACAACGTCTATTTTTTCCATTCCTGGGTTCACCTCCATAAGAAGACTTTGTAACAGTGTCAGATGTCAGTATCTCAACCAACTTGTTAGCAGAAGTTGGAATGACAGTAGGTTGATCGTTGTTCTCCCTTCCTTGTCCCAATACTTCTCTGCTTACTCCCCGTGGACCTTGTCCTGGTGCATGAGGTGTCCCTGTCACACTCCTGATCTCAAATCTCAGTTCATCGTTTCATTCAACTATTTTCGTAGGCATCTCTGCTCCTCCTTCTTGACTAACCTTTCTGAGAGCCCCCATCTCCTTTTCCTGCTTATTAACCTTCCCTTCCAACCTGCCAACTTCCTTCTCCAACTTTTCTCGTTCAACCCTTTTTTTTTCCACTTCCTTGTTCTTATTATCCAAGGCAATGTTCAAAGACTCTACTTGCTTCTTAAGTTTTTGTTGCTCTTCCTTTACCTTGTTCATTTAAGCCCTCATGCTTTCCACTCCTTTTCCCATCTTTTCCGCCTGTGCATCCCTGCTTTCTTCCCTTTTTCTCAATCTCTGGATCTCCCTTAGGATTTCAGGGATGTGACTTGCTACTCCCTGTGTGAGTAATTCCTCCTTTTCTTTTACCCTTTCTTGGAGCTCTCTAATCGAAACCTCCACCTTTTCATCCTCGTCATTCTCTCTCTGGCTCCTTCCTGCTCCCTCTTATTTCTCGGCTACCTCGGCTCCTCCTTCAAGGAGCCACTCACAGTCATCTCGAAGTAGCTCATGCAACCGGATCAGCTTGTCCAGGTCCGATCGTAGCTTAGAGCTCCTGATTGATTCAATTAACAAGATCCTCTCAATCTTCTCACTCCAAGGGGCATCTGCAGGCAAGTCATCTTCCTTCATTGATGCAACCATTTTGTCCCTCCATTCCTTATTTTCTCCCTCTCTCTTTTCTCTCTCTTCCTTTGTCATCCTCCTTGATCCTGGTTCCCTGAGAGAATTCTCAGCGGCCGCCATTTCAGTCTCCTTTTATGTTTGATCCCTTTCTTCCTCCTCTCCTTCATTCTCCTTCGCGCCCTCTTTCCCCTTTGCTATTTTCTCCACTTCCTTCATCCTTCTTTCTCACTCATCATATCCGATTCTTTTTCTCCTTTTTCTTCCCTCTCCTTCTTCTCTTCCGTGCTCTCTTTTTCTCTTGCTACCTCCTCCACTTCCTTCTTCCCTTCTTCTCTCAACATGTCTTGTTCCCTCTCTCCCTTTACTTCTTCCTTGCTTTGCTTCTTCTCCTTGCCTCTTCTCTTCTCTTGCATTCTTGCGGTCCTGCTTGCTGATCCACCTCGCTTCTGAATTGTTGTCCTTTTCCTGACAAGCATCTGCTTGGGGGGCACATCATCTTGGTCAATTTCTTGTCGAACTTTCTTTTCCAGCTTGTCTGCTCTCCTTCCGATCCACAATCCCTGCTCCTGAAGTAATTGTCTCTTCTTCTGTCTTTGTATGACCAGAGTGTAGGTTCTTCTGAATTTGACAAGAAACCCTCCCCAGGTATCTGACTCCTCATTGATCTTACTCATGCTCTCATATTCCCTGGGGTCCACCCTCGCCATTACCTGTTTCAACTTCTCCTCCTCCTTCCATCCTTTCTTCTCAACACACAGAGCAATGTTGTCCTCAAAATCTCCCACATTGGTCTCATCGAAGATGATATCATTCTCGATCTCGTCTCTCCTCAAATCCCCATATTCATCCCACATTTCAGTCTTGAATGTCATCCACCCCAGACAGTCGGTGGTAATCTCTCCAATCTTCAATTGACACTCCCCCACTCCATTTACTTTGGACAATATGGTTGGGGTATCCCACTCCCTCCTGAATGCATGGTCCTCGAACTCCCTCAGAAACATCCTCAAATTGTCCCCCTTCTTGTAGATCGACATTCCATCTGCGTCCCTGGTTACCCGTCATAATTCCTGTCGCCGTTCCCTGCCAGAAGCTGGCTTGGAAGGCCCCGCAATCCCTCCCTTCCGTGTCATTGCCGCTCCTTTTACAGGATTAAGCCTGCACACAGAAAAAAGGCGAGGAAAATGGCAGGTGGAACAGGGTGTCAGCAGTCGGGTAACAATATCAGGTTCGCAAACGATGCAATCACAAGAGTTTTTAAGGAGGATTGAATTGACTTATTTTTAGGTTATTGACTCACCTCATCTCTTGTCCTGAATTTTTTCAACCTGGGTCCAGAAACTCAGTCTCGCCTTGGCGTTCCATCCATTTCCTCCTGCTCATACGCCCCATGATTCCCTTGACGTCGAACCTTGTATGGTCCCAACCCTCTCTTATCTAGTTTTCTTGACCATTGTTTCTCCAGGGACGAGTCATACAACAGTACCACGTCCCCGACTGCCAATGGCTCAGTTCGTACGCGAGGAAGCCGGTCCCATCTTTCCTTGTTTTTTCCCCGACTGTCAACCACTTTCACGACTGTTTCCTGAACCCTTTCCTCTGTAACACTGACCTGTCTGACTCGGATGTCAAGCAATTCCTCAAGCGGCAGGTCGTTTTCAAGATCCTGCCTCCGCCAGGTCCTTAGGAAGCTTTCTATTGGGAAAGTGGCGTGTCGTCCATACCATAGGGTTGCAGGAGCGTACCCTGTGGTCCTCCTGACAGTTATGTTTTCGACGAAGAATACAGTCCGTAGGAACTTAGGCCACAAATTTGGCTTCCCCGCTGTCCATTTTGTCAGTAAGTTCATGATGGTGCTGTGCCCTCTTTCCACCGGTGCGTTAGCCTGAGGAGGTGCCCTGGTGGTATACTTGGCGATTACTCCGAGTTCATGCAATAACTCTTTAACCTCCCCACACGTGAACTCCGACCCTCTATCCATTGTGAATTCTACCATGAAAGGATAACGGAGGTAATATTCTCTGATACATTCGGCCAAGACCGCCCCAGTCTTGGTCCTGATGGTCTTTCCATCAACAAATCTCGTGAGGTTGTCTCTAGCATCAAAGATGTAATTATACCCGCCGAGTCTCAGCGGCATTGCTAACAAATCCAAGTGGACAACAGCCCCAACTTCCTTGATATACCTCGGGTGAAGAGGTTCTTTATACCTGATCGGCGATCTGACTTGGCACGGCACGCATGATTCGCAGTACTTTCTAGCCATCTCGTACATTCCTTCCCAAAAGTAGAGCTCCGTCACCTTTTTTAGAGAAGCGGCAAAACCCCTGTGACCTCCAACAGGCCCGTCGTGGAGGGCAGCTATGACATCAATCTGTCGATTCCTACCAGAGATAACTCTCTTAGGTGGTCCTCTTTTATCCCTGATGAAGAGATGACCACCCCTTACCACATAATAGTCCCTCATGCGGAGAGTTCTCTCACCAACTTTCATTTCTCGCTTGTCGCCGGAGAGAAGAAGTCTCATTTCCAAATGGAATTCATCGTACTCTTCTTCTCGGAAATCTTTTGAGATTTCGCCTTGCTCAAACTCCTCTCCCTCCTTTCCTCATCAAATTCATAGTCATCTCCCAATATTATCTCATCCGCCTTTACCGTCTCTCTTTCTTCTTCGGTCTGGACTTGTAGGAGAGAGTTCACAAGGTAATGCACTCTCCCTACCGTTAGTAAATGTCGATTCACCTGTCCTGTTCCTGCCTCAATTATGACCGACTCTTTTGTCAATCTGTAACTCTCAGCGAAACCTAACTCTGCCATCCATTCCCTATTCCTTTCTCCCTACGGGTCCTCTTCGATGAAAGGCTTTAATACCAACCTTTCATCCTTTACACAGGCTGCGGGTGCGAACCACATGGGCCTTCCTTCTCTCACCCCTTCGTGATCGACCCTTAAGATTCATGCGTTAACGTGGAGCTGCATGTCATCTTCTTCCAAGAATCCGTCTACCGGTGGCGTCTCTTCCTTAGCTTCCCCACCCATTCTATCCTGCTCAACCCATCTGCTCTGTTCTTACTCCCAGGAATGTGCTCAATCTGAAAGTCAAACATCCAGATGTAGGTGAGTCATCTGGCAACTATAGGATCAGCTGGAGATAAGTTCCTAAGGGAATACATGAGGGTCGTTGGATCTACTCTTAAAATAAATCTTCTCTCAAAGAGATAATGTCTGAAGATCCTTAGGCAGTGTAATACTGTCAAGGCCTCCTTCTTGAATTGGGAGTAATTCCTTTCAGTTGAATTGAGAGTTTGACTCTCGAAGCGCAACGGTCTTTCCTTACCCTCATGATCCGCCTGTATCAAGACTCCTCCCAAGGCAGTGGGTCCGGCACCGTTTTTTATTATGAAGGGGCGTTCTAAGATCGCCTCGTATTCCGTAACTCTCAGTACCAAACCTCCTTCCTCAAATTTCTTCTTCAAGTTTTTTACCACCTGCTCCTGCTTCTCTCCCCATTCCCATTCCTGGTTCTTTCTCACTAACTTCCTCACGTGTTCAGTCTTAGCGGCAAACCTCTTGATAAATATTATCCAGAACCCACATGTCTCAAAAAAATATCTCACCTCACCTATATTCTTGAATGGTGTCGGCCACTCAAGAATTTTGTTTGTTTCCTTGGTATCCGGACGACGACCCCGTTCGTTACACACAAACCCAAGAATGGTCGCCTCTCTCATGCAATGTCTGGATTTAGCGCCACTTGTCGTGAGGTTGTGCTCCTGAAGGAGATCGAACACATTTATGAGATCATCAACATGATCCCAGACGAACTTTTGAATCTCAGGTGCCACCTCTTGTTCATCCTTTATCATTGGTCCCTTCACCGCTAGATCATCGATATAGGGTTCTGTGATCTGTGGACTAATCGGCTCCAAAGCTCTGACCATACTCCTTTGAACCATGACTACAACATTCGTCCACACCTGAGGTGCTACATTCATGTGGATTAGTCCCCTAGGAGTATGCATTGCAGTTATTGGCCTATCTGCCGGGTAGACAGGGAACTGGTCATAACCAGAGTAGAGGTCTATAAGAGAAATGATAGACCTTCCAGCACACGCTTCGGAGAGCTGATCAGCGTTAGGGAGCCCTCCAACATCCCTAACAGTCACGACATTCAACCTTTGCAAGTCCTGCACCCATCTGAGTACCCCATTCGGCTTAATAAAGCAGAACCATGGTGAAGCATATGGCCCACTAGAAAACCCTGCCACGTGTGAGTCAATCTTCCCATCGAGGTACTCCACCACTCTCTTCTGATCATCAGGATTCGGGTACTTGGCCCCTCTAACGTTCCAAGGCTGATGCGCGACCGTATGGATCCTGATCATCCCCACCTTGTCCACAACTAACCTCCCTCTCTGATCATCATTAAAGACATAGGCGCAATGTTTCTCCTTCATTAATCCTATCACCTATGTCATTTCTTGCTCAGTCAGAAACCCGGTTTCCCCGATAATCAGGTCATTTTCCGTCTCCTCATTGATACGACATGCCTCTTCATCCCATTTTTTTTTCATTTGCCTTATCAACTCTCTCTCTCTTGCTCATAATACACACTCTCTTCGTGTGTTACTAGCGTTGGGACCGGATGACTTTTCTTATCTACTGTCTTGTACCTCCTTTTGCCTCCTTGCTTGAGCCTACTTCTAAAAAATGCTGACCGCTTGATTGGGCATAAGGTCCCTGCATCTTTACATCTCGCAGTGGTGGCCTATACACCAATTTCATTCTTCCTCCTTCAGGATACTCGCCCAGTCTGTCGGGCAAGGCCATGATGGCTTCTTGGTCGACCATCTCATAGGTTAAGACCATGCACATCGCTTGGTCTATATTAGCCAAGCTCAGAACTAGTCCCTCGTCTTCTTCATCCTCATCTTCCTCACCTGATCTCCACTCTAATTCCCTTCTCTTGTCTTTAGATTCTTCAAACGTGTAGGATCCGGCGTTGAGACGGTTCTTTGAACAGTGGGGTCCCGTGTTTGCACATGTGAGTACCTCGAAATTCCTACACACCGGGACGCACAATATGCATACATAGTTCCATCATGTTTATTTATGAGGACTGTTTCTGACCTCGACAGAAAGGACCTTCCCAATAATATAGGAAGATCCAGACTAGGCATGATATAAAAACAGGAACGGATCTTAATCCGTCCTACTTCCATGATGACGTTCGAGGCGACACATGTATAGCCTGACTTCCCACTGACCCCATTGAGATACCCGAAGTCGCTCTTATCAATCTCTAACCCCAGCCTTTCAGCTGTTTCCGAATTCATAATGTTCATTTCCGCTCCTGTATCTAACATCCCTGGGCACCTTCTTCCTCTGATATTAACTTCGATAGAACCTGTCCCTACGGACTTCTAATCCATTTCACTCCCAGCTATGGTCCAGTTCGCCTCCTTGGGAATCAAATCCCCCAATCTTACCGTTGCCACTCTTTTTCTCGCCAACTTCGCTTTGACTTACTCTCGGAGCTTTGGAGCCGTTGTCAAAATCTCCTTTAAATTTAACTGCTCGTTATGACCGTCAAGAAGTTTGTTCACCAAATTCTCTAGGTCTACTCCCTCTTCGACAGACGTTTGATAATTTCACTTTTTCTTGGACTTTTCTCCGACCTTTTCTTTTCTTTCCTTACCCCCCTGTTTCCGCTTCTTGGCTCTCTGCTCAGCCTTCTTATCCTTTTCTTCCCTCAGCTGCTCATCCTGATCTTCCTCCTCCTCGCCTATATCGATAGAGGGCTCACTCGGAGGAGGAGGTGGTAGAGCCTGCTCCTGCTCCTTGGTTGAATTGCCTCCTTTTGCCCGACGAGCGGTATGTGGCACAAAATTTCTAAGGGCTTGGTAAACCGCTTCAGATCCTGCAGCCAAGCTAGCCCTTCAAGTTAACGCCCTCGGATTTGGTCGGGGACCCTCGCCTCGATTCATTGTAAATACGTGCGGGGTTCTTAACTCCATAATTTTTACTTCCTCACATATACCCATGATTCGGGTATTCGGCCTTCCTATCTTACCGATCAGGTCTTTCATCCTCTCTTCATTCAAGTTCAATCAACGGGGCTTCCTCCCCTTCCTGATCTATCTTTAGTCCTTTCTTTAATTGTTCTCCCAGCTCAGTCACATCTTCGACTTTGATAAATGGATCCTCCTTTTCCTGCCATATCCTGAACATGGCGGGGGCACTGGGTCCTAGCCCTGCAACCCTTCTTGAATTCAATCCAATCCCCCCGGGCTTCCGCGACGATATTTTCGACCTCTGAGCGATATTTCCACCATACCTATTCATATAGCTGCGCAAATTTCTCAGTCGGTGTTAACCGATTGAAAATCTGTTCCAGAAGTTCTAACCAGTGAAAAACCTGCTCTCCTTGAAAAGAAAATATTTCTATCTTTGGCAGATGCGACCTTTTGATCGACCTACTTTCTAGTAGCCGCACGATCTCCGCGGCCGTGATGGACCCCTGTCCTCCATTGGCATCTCCCATCTCCACAGTCCTTAGTCAATCTGTCATACACATACAGAGACGACGAGTTTTCGGAACATTTCTCAGTTTTTCTTACTTATCTTTTTAGATTTTTGCCTTGGGTATTTTACCCTTCCCAAGATGTTTTCTAAGCCCTGTCCGGGCCATGGTTCTAACTATATTACATTCCTCCTTTTTTATTCTCATCTCTTCCCTTTGACATTAACTAGTATACACTAATTTCTCTTAATTCTGTGAACCCCAGTTACTACCTCCTACTTTCTAATGAGACGATTGACATGTCAAAAACGGCCTTGGTTTTATCTTTTCTACTTCTAAATCACCTACCAGTCCACCCTTCCAATCTCTTCTGCGGACAATCAATCCCCCGTCCAGGAATCATACCCCATACCGAACATTATCGGGATACCAAAGATGCATGCCCTGATCTTCATTTCGACTTTAAGCTTCCTCAAATAAGTTTGTCTTGGCTCCATATGGTGGACATGAACAAACACATCTACCGTGGACAGGACATCCTCAAAGTCTTTATCAGCCAAATCTGGTCTCATCTCTAAGTACAAGCAATAAAGAACTTGCGACGTAAAAAACTCGCACCTCCCCAGAGGCACGACTATGGCGGCCCGAGCTGCTTGTTCTACATTAGCAGGGCTGTGAAAAACTTCATCAATGATGAAGTCTGGCAAGGTAGCTTTTACGTAGTCGGTAGGGTAGACGAAGTCCGACGCCCACCTTGCTTCTATCATGGGTATAATCGGTCGAAATTCCCCCCACCTTTCCTCTCTGATCTTGTCCTCTAGGATTGCTCCTGTAATCAGAAGATACCTGGATAATGGTTGACTATGTCCCACTGCCAAGTCGATGTCGTGCATTCTCCACAAGTGCGACGAGAGGTAAAGGGTTGCTCGAACTATTATACTTTCTCGATCCGGGGTATGCCCAAATTCTACCCATACAAATGTTTCTGGCCCAATCGGGGCCCCCCACCATGAGGTGATTTCTTCTTCCCTCACGCTTAGCCCCTAGGGCAACGACATCCTTAATCCCAGCCTGGTACGGATGGGCAGTTCAATCCCAATTCCCCGAGTAGCGTACGACATCTTGAGTGATTTTCTGGCTGTCTGTGAAGTGCAAAAGAAAAACAAAAAGCACACAATACTTACGCATAAGTCCTACCTAGTCGTGTAATTCCTCCTTCTATCGTAATTAATTTTTTTTTCATTTTTATTAATTCTGTTCGAGTCACCTCCTTTGTCTTCTTCCCTCATCTTTTTCCCTTCTTCATCTCACTTCTTCATCCCTCTGTAATTCACATAAGTAATGTCCTCCTTCACTTCCTTCCCCTTCCTTACAACTTATGCCTCAACACCTTACCCCATAATCTTTTTAGAATATAAACCCTCTCTCTTCTTCTTCCATCTCTTCCGCCGTCACTCACTCCCCAGACCAGAAGTTGTAGACTAACCCAAACATGATGAGAATGCCATCTACGCAGATCCCAGACCGCACTTCCTCCTTCAATTTCTCCCACTACCCATATCGCTTCTCCATGAAATAAACTATAGCGTACGCGTTTACGATAGACAACATGTTGCAAAAATCACTCTCGGCGAGTTTGAAGCCCATTTCCAGGTATAGGCAATAAATCATGTGAGGGGTGGAAAAATCATACCCCCTATTAGGTACCCTCAGTGCGGTTTCAGCGGCCATCTCTACCCTTCCCTGACCATGAAACACTTCATTGACAAAGAAATCTGGGAGTGTGGCTCTAATGTAACGGATTGGAAGAGTAAAATCCTTGGCCGGAAGCATTTTGATTTTCTTTATGACTTCTTTTGTGTCTATCCATGAACCTTCCCTCTCCCAAACTCTGAGCTTCACTTCTGCCATTCCTGTGAGTAATAGCAAATAGTCTTTCACCCCTTGATCGGAATTTGATTCATAATCACACCAGAGACTCACAGCCACGTAGATGGTGACTCTCACACTACGCCATTCCTCCCTCGTATTCCAACTCGTTTCTACCCACAAAAATGCCTCGCCCAATAACGGGTAACCCCACCATGATTCACTAAGCTCTGCTCGACTTCTTCCTTTTGACAGCGTCATTTCTAGCCCATCATCATTCTTAATCGGCGCCTCGACCTTGGACATTTGCTTTGCAAAGGGCATCTTGATAAAATCTCGAAGACCTGTCACAAAGGTAAGCCAAAGGACAATTTATTTAATATACTTCTTCAATCACTAATTTTTGGGTGCCCTTACTATGGAATAGCCTGACTTAAAGATAGGTACCTTTTTCCCGTAGTTTTCCTGGCATACCTTCTTTTATCTTTTAACTTTTCTCGGTCTGATCCTAGTAAAGATCATGAAGGTCCAAATTACCTTCTTTCGATTCAACTTAGATGAATTCCCCTCACGTCTCTCCCTAAGTTAGCGATGAGAGGAACCCCTGTCTTCACCCTATCTTACCCCCCCCTTCTTTAGGTGATCGTTTTATACATATCAAGTACGAGACTGGTCCGCAAGTTCTCTGATGCTATATACAGAGTAACCTTCTCTACCGCACAGTTATCGCCCTTAACCCATCCATACTTAATCCAGATGAAGGTTTGTTCCCTCATAGACATTCCCTTACAATACCCTGTCTCCTAATTTTCCCCATGACGAGTTGGTAGATTCATCATTAGGTTTTGCCTCATCAGTGCGGGCACTCAGATCTTGACTTGATATCGGTCAGACGCCATTCTTCTCTTGTCGGTACACTCCACCTATTACTCAACACAACCCTGCCCACGTTTCTTTCACTTAGCTAGCAGATTTCAGCCTATGACCTGACTAGTTTCCCCCTTTCGCCACCTTATCCATTCTCTTAGATGATCCTTATATAATCTTTTTATACAACAAGTAAGACACCAACCTGCATATCTTCATTTGACATAATATAAACATTAGGAGTGTTATGCACATCCTCTTATCAGGAGACGCAGACTGCGCGACTTCAGAAGGGTCAGACACGCGGGATGTTGCTTGAGGCCCTTGCTGGTGAGGTTGGGGAAGGACGGTCGACTGTTGTTCTTGAGACAACTGATAAGGGCTATGATGCGGGCGGCTAGGCGGCTCGAAGCGTGGCGGAGACTCTCCGTAATGCCTTGCGTACCTATACGAATAGTAAGTCATTTCCTCAGGGTTTGGGGTATACATGCGCCTCTCCTCCCGATACCTTCTTGCCCTCAATCCTTCCTCCTTCTCTTCTGACTCTTCATCATCTTCCCTCCAGTCTTCCCATTTCTTAGTCAAATCTATAGGTCTTTCAGGTGCCTTCCCTTGTCTGCCGCCTCTTCCTCTACCAGTACCGGTCCCACGGCCTTTAGGTGCCATACTCTTTAATTACTATAAGTTGGGTAAGTGTACCTAGGTATCTATTGACTTATACCCTACGCACTGATTTGTTGACTACTAACAATTCGAGTTACCTTATTCCGCTTAGATTCTTAGTCAATTGTCATTTTGCCAGGATCTTGCCTCACCCGACTTCGTTCACTAAGGACCTCGGCTAGGAAGCGAGATCCCCGGCAACGGCGCCACCTGTCGCGCGCGGCGATCCCGCACCCTGCTAGAAGCGTTGAACCTCATGGTCGTATCACGCAGGGTTTATTTATGAAAATGAACCAATCACCACTCCGACCGTACGCGCGTGCTATACCACTCTCGATGCTCCATGACAGGTCGGGGAGCCGCGAGGTACAACTTACCTCTACCCGAGGGGTTGTCACCACCCTCAGGTAGGCGTATCCCTGCTGAGCTACCGGCCCACATGCAAAGGCTTTTACATGCCTTTGTAGAGGTAGGTCGGCCGATGGCGTTTCCTCGATCGCTGTAGCATAAAACGGGGTACGAGCGGGAAGACGCATAGAACTCACCTGTTAGATATTCAGGTCGAAAAGGCAGTCTGTTTTCGCTACTGCGTAATGTATTATTCTCTTGACTATTATCAATCAAATCATCTTTCTACCAAAGAGTGTCCTATCTTTCTTAATAGGTTATGACTTCTCTGAACATCAGAATAGTATAAAAGTTAAATTGGACATATGATGAATATGAAAGTATCACCGTCGAGAACCCTTCCCACTTTCACAAGTGTCGTGTGTCCAAGACTCTTCAACAGACCAGGTCCAGTTCAATCCAAAATCACGCACAAAAACAGACCTGCACAGAATAATGCAAAAACAGTTCACATGCCATGCACTAATGGCGTCAACCATCAACCACTGACTTTGTCCCTCACTTCCCAAACCATGCATGACAGCCTTGTATTTCCTGAGACGTAAGCCCAGCCCCCTCACATTTCTTCAAAGGACCCTTGAGAGTGACCATGACCATTTAGGCAATTACCACAGGTGACAGTCTTAATGACCACACGGTTTGTTGTTAGAGGTGGGTATCAAGTCAAAGGGAGAAAGTTGAATCGGTAACAACCGACCTGTTATCAAGAGATAACATAAAATTTGGATCATTTTGTAGATCCTTTCCTTCCAATGCAGCAGTAAAATGAGTCCGGACCTGCACACACACAGGTCAACAAAGATTCAACACCCCCACTCGATTCCCCACATATTGATATCTAAGGGTCAAACCCTTAGACATGGGTAGTGAGCTCTGGGATCGACATCCCAGGTCTAACCCCTAACGTCGATTCTCACAACCTTACCCTGAGCCGTTTGTCACTATCTCCTTTTCCTCAAGGAGTCTCATGCCTGTGTCCTAAGTCGTCTTTAAGGAAACTCATGTTTACCCTACTCTCAGTCCTTCCATTCTCTCTCTTGGAGATAAACGCACCGTTTGGTGCTTACGTTGATGAGATATAACTCATTCATCGTTGTGGCCTTTCATTCGAAAGTCATGGACAGTTATGAGTTACGCGGTGGTTCTTAAACTTCTTTTCTCCCTCGGTCCTATCTTCTTTCCTTGTTACTTTTTCAGATATATGAAGACTTTGCTCCAACAGGAACACTGTTCTTTCCTCTCTCCGCTATTTGTGTTAACACACTCAAGTAGTAGGTCGATTCAGACATGAATCTCTTGCTACTTGATCAAAACCAAGCAATCGGTTAGTTAAAGCGGACGGTCGAGTAAGTCACTCATGAGTAGTTGACTTTCCGCTCAGTCTCACTCAATGTTATACATAAGATCTGTTCAGAGTAGCAGGATAACTCACACATGAGTATCCTTCCTACAACAAATAGTCGAGACTCCTACAGAAGCACCCTACTACTTGTTTTAGGTATCATTCTGAAGGATCTCGATATCAGCTCTTTCCCAGATGTTAATAACGGTCTGCATGAATAATAGGCGATCCGCACAAGAGGCCTCTGCTATCACGTGAAAAGGTCCACTCCATGAGAGCATTTGGATAATCCCAATAAGGGTTTCCTGTTGCCCTTCCGAAGCTGACCGTCCTAAGACCGTGTTAGTTTGAACAGAAGACGAGTGTTTAGGGTATTCCTACAGGAGTACCCTCTTAGCGAGTTAGTACAGAATCAAGTAGGTAATAGACAGACCCCAACCGAGGCCCCTCTACTACCTTCCTTGGGTAATGAGTAGTCCATCCATTAAACAAGTAATAGGGTGACTTCTACAGAAACCTCCCTACTACCGATTTCGTAGTCGGACTATTAGAAGGTGAGTAAGCTAGGAAAAGGAAGAGTAGAAATGTGATTTCCTACTCTTTGCAGATTGTTAGTCATCCTTAGACTCAAGTATGTGAATAGGATGACCCTCCCTGGAGCCTTCCTTATTATTTTCTAAGAGTCAGACCCTTTTTCCCGTCACGACGACAGTCGATCCGGTAGGTGGTAAGGTAACTCACACATAAGTACCTGGTCTACTTCATAAGTTAATGTTAGACATCCTTTCCCGTCACGACGACARCCGATCTGGTAAGGTAGTRAGGCAACTCATACATGAGTGYCTAAGTTAGCTCATAGTCAGTGTCAGAACCCTCCTCCCGTCACGAYGACAGCCGATCTGGTASAGGGTASCTATTTTAGTTCATAAGTATTTGCTTGTAGCCTCGTCTCATTACGACGACAGTCGTTTCGGTAGAGAGTACGTACATTGGTTTATAAGTATTTTGTTTGTA
>BFEA01000593.1:59684-103280 GCA_003427395.1 Chara braunii | reverse complement strand
GATTAATTCTGCTTTCATATCTGACTTAGTATAAATCTGGGAAGTCTCCCTTTCTAAAGGGAGTGCTGCCCAAATTTCTACTAATTCAGAGAGTTCGACAAAATTTGAGTTTCCAGAGTTAGAGATTAATTCTGCTTTCATATCTGACTTAGTATAAATCTGGGAAGTCTCCCTTTCTAGAGGGAGTGCTGCCCAAATTTCTACTAATTCAGAGAGTTAGACAAAATTTGACTTTCCAGGAGTTAGAGATTATTTCTGCTCCCATATCTGGGCTTATATAAATTATGAAAAGACACTTTTCCTACGGGGCGCTGCCAAAATTTTCTTAGTTTAAAGGAGATAAATTATATTCTGACAGGTGATTCAGGCGATCCACCCAGAATAGGGGAGATTTTGCAGTTGGTCTACCTTTGGCTTAAGCACTAACTTAAAAGTAGACTTAGGTTTAGCTTATAAAGAAGTTTTGAGTGAGGATGTATTATGGAGTTGTATTCTCCATACACTTAYGATCTTAGCTTGGGGATTGGTCTGTCGTGTGTTACAGGTCCTTTTGATCATTTGATCCAATTTCAGGGCTAGATCCAGCTTGATCCCTTGAGGATCACTTACTGTTATCACTTATAACAGGTCGGTTGCCGATTCGTCGGTCTACGACTTAATTTCAACTCTCCCTCTACACTCAACCTAAAAGACTTTAGCCCTGGTGATTTCGTTGTTTTATTAAGGTTTCACCCAGACTTTTATTGAATGGTCATTTAACAAAGGTGCTGAGTATTTTAATTAAGGTTGGTTGGACAGGAGGTTTGGGGCTTGCATGGCTAAAGCGAGGGGTATGAGTGTCGAAGGTGGTTGGGGTTGACTTCGTGTAGTGTGTGGGCTGTTGATTTGGTTCGTTGATGTGGTGGCAGGTATGTGTTGTGAAGCAGATTCTGGATTTGGTTGCCTACGATCACATATACGTATTATTGTGAGAAACCCCAGTGAGACCGTGAAAAGTGATCGTCACATACTAAACCCTTATATATGTATACATGGGTATACTTGGGATGAATGTTTGCATAGATTGAAGAGCCCCACATTAGAGCCCTACTCAGAAGCTAAGACTGAGTGGCTTAGGGGAGGTCTTCCCTTTTATTCTTATCTCTTGCTTTTTGATGATTTTCTTAGTCGGACATTTGGTCTTGGGCCGGGATTCGAGGTCCTTGTCCAGGACATCCCAAGCCCTAGGCTCTGCAGGGGAGGGGTTTTCCCCTCGCGAAGAGCCTATTTGATTTGCCTACTGTGACACTCAGGTCGAGAGTCTGAGGTGCCTCGGCGGCTGCACGACTATTCCTTCAGCGGTGCCATGTCGTGAAAGGTTAGGCCCTCACGACACTTCAAGTCTGACACTTGAGTGTCATAAGCGGTACTCGAATCCACGAGGGACCGCTTGATTATGTGCACTACATAGTACGCCATCGATGCGACTGATTGTGTACGCCTGCATTGCGAGTCGATATGAGTATGCCCTGCGTCCGCGCGGTTTTATACCAAGTTCAGCGCGCGACGCCTATCCGATTTCCGCACTGGAAAGTTATGGGTCGGCTACCGAGGGGCTAGGAGTATTGCCGCGTTGTTGGTATTGTGTCGTTTCGTATATATGTTGTTTTGTGTGTATGAGTGTTCGTAAAGTGGAGTGCACGTGGTGTGTAAGATGCGTCCTAGTCGACCAACGATGAGTCGCGCTTGGGACCTCAGCCCCCCCAAAATGTCGGTTCGCGTGCGGGTCCGATAAAGGCGTATTACCGCGCGTACCTCCTATGCTACAGCGAACGAGAAACGCCCTCGGCTGGTCCACCTCTGCGATTGCAACTGATTAGCTTTCGTATTGTGGACTGGTAGCTCGGCGGGGATACGCCCACCGAAGGGAGGTGACAGCTCCCGTAAGGTGTAGGTAAGTCGTGCCTCGCGTAGGCCCTATCCTGTCGTAAGTCGTGCCTCGCGTAGGCCCTATCCTGTCGTAGGGGCTCGCGAGAGGTATGGCTGGCGCACCCGGCCGGAGCGGCTTGTGGAAGCTCAATGTATATTGCGACGAAGGGTTCTAAAAACCAACTCCTGCGTGACGCGGCCGGGAGGGTCCCGCGCTGCCCCCGTGCGGTGCTGGACCGATGCGCCCGACAACGCCTCTACACAATTATAATCATAAGGAAATTTGGCCTCATACAGCATATAGATCGCATTCCCCTAGACCAGGCAGCGCAGAAGTTGCCATATGGATATCACCGGAGTCCAAGGTAGAAGTGTTAAACTGAGAAGCAGATAAGCAGGAAGGCAGATGGGTCTATATCCTCGACAAACTGGAGAATGAAGTTGTCAGTATACTCAATGTATATGGCTCAAACGAACCGATTGAATGCCAAGTTTTTTTTCAAGATATACTTTGCAGACTGCCTATTGGAGTCTCAGTCATCATGGAAGGGGACTTCAATGCAGCTCCGGACCGAAACTTTGACAGATGGACTATCCCTTCCTCTTGCCTCGCATATATAGAAAAGGATGAGCAAATAATAGTTAATCTATATCACTCATCCAACCTCTTTGACTCATTCAGAAGGCTCAATCCAACAACCACGTCTTTTTCGTGCTTTAGGAAAAAACAAGCGAATAAAAATACCAAATCCAGAATTGATCTTATATCAGTATCAAAGGAATTGCATGACGCTCTTCAGTTTGCTAATATCTTACCACGCACCTCTTTCCCTAGCTTGAACCACTCGTTGGCAGTTGCAGTTTTTTCATTTCACAAGAACAGCATACCAAGGCAAGGGATACTACAAATTGAACATATCTCACCTCAAGGATCCTAATTTTACAAAATACCTTGAAGATGTATGACAATTCTGGAGGGAACGGAGAACCCTATTTGACAATGACATTGAATAGTTCAACAACGGACTGTTTTTTCTAGGTCGTAAATGTAATGATTATTCCAAAGCTCTGGCTAACTTAAGGCATCAACAAGAAATAAAATTACATAAACAAATTCAAGTCCTATAAGAAAAGGAAACTAATTCATTATCCCCAGGGGACTTAGAATCCCTGGTTGAGGAGATCAAGGGACTGGATGACCAACTTTTCAAATTCAAAGAATACAGATGGCAAGGTGCAAGGATCAGAGGGAAACTTAACAAACATCAGATGGAGGGTGCCATGAACGCGAGATTCTTCTCCATGGCCAGAGCGAGAATAGGCAGAACTACAATGGAAGCACTGACAGATCCTTTCGATGCTAACACACCCCTAGTCACCTCTACAGCGGTCAGCACCAGAATAGCCATGGATTTCTACAAAGATCTGTTCACCTCCCATAATAATACCACATCCAGACTTCAAAGATCTACAAAGATAGATGAATTTCTTCTCCCACTGAAAAAAACTATCTAAGGAAGAAATCTTTAAGGCTTTAATTTTGATGAAGGAAGAAAAAACATCAGGAATAAACGGTCTCCCCAAGGAATTTTGGGAATCCATGTGGGATCACCTTTCCCAAGACCTTATGGATTTTTATCAAGCAGTTTGGATGACTGGGGACATGGGTGAGATTGTAAATCAAGGGGTCCTAACTCTACTATATAAAAAAGGAGACAAATCTAATATTAGAAATTACAGACCTATCACCCTACTCACGGTTGTCTATAAGCTAGTAGCCAAAGCACTTGCACATAAAATGACAAATTTCATAGCAGACATTATTCACCCGGCACAAACAGGGTTCATTACAAGACGAAATATCCAAGATAATATCCTTCTCATAAGTGAACTCTTAAGAATCACACGCCAGTCTAAATACAATGCAACCTTAATCTTCATTGACTTTGAAAAAATATATGACTATGTGGATTGATGTTTTTTTGACAAATGCCTTGAAAAAATGAGCTTTGGTCCCAATTTCAGGAGATGGATAAAAATTTTACACCAAAAAGTATCCACTAGAATCTCCATAAATGGCAATGTCGCCCCTCCATTTAACCTACAGAGATCGGTCAGACAAGGTGATCCTCTGACTCCCTTTCTATTCATCATAATTATGGAAGCCTTAGCGGCCAATCTCAGTACACACATGGACATAAAGAGAATACAGATCCCATCCATTCCAGAAGAAACAATTCCTATTTGCTCCCTGTTTGCGGATGATCTCTCATTGATGGTGGATGCAACCATAGAGAATTTGGAAGCAATTAAAGCTCTGTTAAAAAGACTTAGTGAATTATCTGATATGAAGTTCAATTGGGAAGATAAAACCCTGGGATTGTGGATTCATCATCAAGGGGTTAGACCACCAGAAACACCTCGTATTAAATGGATCCCCAAGGAAACGCCTATCAGAATCTTTGGTATCTCTCTATCAGCAGAAGGGAAACCAATGACTAATGATAAAACAATCATGCAGAGTGTCCATTCAAAACTTGAACTATGAAAAATTAAACCTACTTCTATTATGGGTCGCTCCCTAGTAATCAATAACGTCATCTTAGCCTCAACCTGGTACAAATCGGCAATATGGGCATTGGATGAACCATCCACTAAATCTCTCCAACAACTACTTAGAACCTTCTTATGGAGAGACAACCATGACTTCAAGAATATCATAAGCAGAGTGGCCTGGACTTCCATCATACAACCCAAGTTAAAAGGAAGGTTGGGGATCACTGATCCTTTTACGCAAACTATGGCTTTATCCGTGCAATGGATTAAGAGGCTTCTTTTAATCCACAAACACCATGGAGTGCATTGACATCGGAGCAAATAAGAAGACTAGCACCCCCCACAGAGAATGAGGTAGATCTAGCAACGTGGCTAAAAAACCGAGCTTGGTCAATTCCAAGGAGCACACAAACAATCCACACTGCCCAAGAACTTACGGATAAGGAAGCGACAAAACAGGACATCAGTGAAGACCCATTTTGGATAAAAATCCTTAAGACCCAGTTAGCCAAAGAACTACAATACGAACTTCACCACGAGTCGCAATGAGATGGAATGAAGGTACCACCAGTACATGTTATTTTATACCGGCTGCGAACGCATTTCAACCCAACGGGGGCGCTGGGTGGGGGTTTGGTATCATGTCGGAGGGCGCGGTGTCCGGGCCCTCCTCTGTGTGCCAGGCTCTTACTTAGTACCCGCTCCTCTCTCGAGCGCTTGCGGTTCGTCGGGTTGTTCTCGAGCCTTCACGACGCTCCTGGCATACCCAAATGGTGCCCCGCTACGGACTGGTCCAGTTGGTGCCCTCCGTAGGAAAAGGGTGCGCCACTGGACATTCCATTGGTCCACGCAGGTTCGGCGCCCTGCTGTACAGCAGAGCACTACCGACCTGTGGTCGTGGTAGCCGTCGGGCTCGCCCAGGGACGCGAAGGTAGAAGGACCAATGCGGTCTTTCCTACTCCGCGCAAGGTGTCTTCTTGCCGAGTTATGGGCTAGATGTAAGGGGTTGCAGTCACTGTCAGAAGAGAAAAGGGTTTTGTGAGAGGAGAAAAAAAAAGAAATGGAAAAAACTAAAATGGAGGATCATACGTCAGATATGCTGTGATCTGAACTCTCGCTTTAGTTCAGGGAAATCCAGCGGTCTCGAACCAACTGTAAAAATTACTATTAATAATATTATTATTAAATTTCTTATTAGCAGGATTCTCAGACGCGACTTCTTTCTTCAGCCTCCGTCACTTCACGGGGGAGGCCAAACGGTTCAATTTTGAACCATGATCGTCGTCTGGACGCCTAGATGGGCCGGACCTTTCAGTTATCCCCCTGGATGATTTACCCTGCAATGATTTGCCCTGCGGAGCTTTGCACGATGAAACCCAAAAGAGGGGCGACTCGTGGCCGTTTCGGTAGGAGGCTTATCACCCCCTGTGGAAGGTCATAAGCCCCCTCCTTACCATCGGACACGGGTACCCGACAGTGGTAGATAGACTGCTGGTTTTGAAGAGAAAGAGGCGGCGATCAGTATCTCATTATGGGACCACCCCTTTCGACCAGCAGTCACGTCATAAGAGTCTGGGATTGATAAAAGCACGAAGTTTAGGTCGTGCTACGACTGTTGGACTCCGGCGTCGCGTGTCCTCTAAATCTTCTGATTTTGAATTGTTTAATTAAATCTTAACTTTTGAAAACCTTATGTAAGAGATTTGGAAAGAAAGACTAATTTAAGTTCTTCGTTTGAAACACGGGGGTTGTCGTTAATGATAATCTTATAAAAGGGAAAAGGGTAGAGTCACGAGCTACGGGGTTTCAAGAAGGGCTAGACTCTACACTTTCGAAAAGGGTAGCGTCGAGGCACTGCTCATGGGCAAGCTGCCGGTAGTACTCCGCCTGTTGTGAGCTCGGGTGGAAGGTGGTGTGTAGAGTGGCGCGCTATTCGGGTTATAGTGCAGTCCATTGAATGAAATCGGAAGATGTCGCGAAGCAATGGTCTTTTTGGCTATAGGCCAGGGCATCTATGATTCTACTGGAGCTGAGAACCGATGCGCGAGGAGGGAGCTACCGTGGACGTCTGCCTGAGCTATAGTAAAAGTGACGGCTTAGGAAGGCTGAAGATAAACATTTACGGAGGGAAGGAGTAGGAGATGAGGGAGGATGTAAAGGTGTCAGGGTGTAATTACGGATGCTCGCAACCGAGCCGAGCGGAGGCTCAGAACGGATGGAGTGACTGTGAACTTAAAGGTAACGATTACTTACCACGAAGAGGAAACCTCCACGAGCACGACCGAGAGGGAACGGCAGGAGCTAGACCGAGACTCCGATGCAGAGTCCGAGGCCAGCGATGCACAAACCAGGTTTTTCCACGGGTTGGAGTAGTGGCGGAGAGAGCATCCGCCGACCGAGTCCGTAGAGGACGGCCCTGAAGCTAGTTCGCGTCAGCAGTGAGAGGGCAAAAGGCAGTTACAAGTGTGTGAGGCGGCCCCGTGAGGGAGCGTACAACAGGCATGCTCAGGGCACTGACGTCAACTTGACTTCTGCGTGTGGGAAGTTAGGGCGAGAGAACACGTGTGAAGACCGAGAGCGAGGGAGAGTCATTCACGATTGGAGGGACTAGACTCTCAGAGCGCAAGATAATCGTTGAGAGTTTTCAGGTGCGCACCTTTGACCAATCCCTAACCTCGCCTGCCATGTCCGGGGTAGATGCTCGTCCACAGGGTGAAGTCCACTACTGCGGTCCTCCCAAGCAAGTAGAAGAAAGAAAGTGGGTTTGCGTGCGCTCTCTGGTTAGCCAGTACTTGATCAATGAGATATCGTGCTAGCCCCTGTACGAGCGGGGAAACGTCGTATGCTGGAGAGTTGAGTAGGGAGAGAGACGCACGCGAGGGTCGCTTGCGAGAATGAGGGAGAAGGGTCTCGGAGGTCAACGCGCGAATGAGAGGTGTTAGTGGAGTAGAGAGCCAGAGGGCGTGAACGGTTACGAGAGACAGAAGGAGACACAAGCAGACGCAATCGAGAAAGAGAGAGCGAGAAGGAGAGCGCACAGAAGTCAAACATGGACGTCATTAGTGGTGCAGAGGCAGGCACTTTGAGGAGGGGTCAATAAGATGGTCGTTCTAAAGGACGAGGAGACGTGACCAAGAGAGAGACGTGCTCGAAATTGTTGGGATGGAGAGACGAAGGGAGTTGAGGAAACGGACTGTTCAGTCATCATCTTTCCGTGGGATCCGTTTTTCGCCGTGTTCTTGAGGAGCCGCCTCCCTTTCGAGAGTTCGGGCGCGGGCATGTTTTTAGGGAAGTGATCATCGACACAAGATTCTTGAAGCAGGCAAGGCGAGAGAAGGATCCGCACGCACTCCTTTGCTGTCAGAGTAGGATTAGTACGACGATGTGCTAGTCGTAGCACATGTGAGGGACGCTCAGTGAAGCGAACACTAGCATGCTGCAGGGACCACAACATGTGATTCTAGCACGCTCGGATGTGGGGAAGACTCTATTGACATTTCGCTACTCCTTCACTCGATATGCTCTCGCTATCTTAACAGTCTTCTGTCGAGGTACGCGACACATGTCAGCTTGTCGTTTGACTTTGGGACAGTAGATGTGGGTTTAGCCCTCTTCTCTCCTCTGATCAATTTTTACTCATCAGCATAATTCTAGTTGTTTCAAGGCGAGAGTGAGCCGACGCGTGTCACACTACTAACACGTGCTTGAGAAGAGGGACTGACAATTCGTTTCGGAAGGCGCCATGAACTAAGGTTCAGTTGGCGTCGCCTAGCAGCTATTCAACTCGATTGAGAGGCAGATCCTAGCATCCGTTGGGACACTGATTGGTGGACTGTTGATCTACCAATGATAGCCGGAAGATGGATCAAAAGGAGGAACTAGTCAGTGAGACCCGGAAGGATGAAGGATGACAGATGCCTTAAGAAGAACGTACAAGCGAGACCGAGAAATATGCAAGCTTGAACTTCATGCAGGTTGGGTTCATGTGTGAATTGTGACACGGGTGTCGTTTTGCTCCCTTACGACGTCTTCTTCACAGATCATTCATTCGAATCTCTGTCTGACTGGCCTCTTGGTTCAGAGTTCTTTGGCTTGGTGTGTGCCATCACCATTAGTGGACTGTGAGGATGCCAGACTCTGATTGAGATGTGGCAAGAAGAACTACTGTGGTTTGTTCTGGATAACTGTATCATACTTGGGCACGTTGTTAATAAGAGAAGCTACGATTGATGAAGATCTCAGGTTGACAGTCATTTCTCAGTGAGCCTGAGTTCCATGCTAACCAGATGACTGTTGACTTTGAAAATCGGGCAAAGGGAGTGAATCACCTATTGACAGAGAAGCTCAGATAAGAACGTTTTCTATCCCCAATTGTGTATCACTCGTTTCGTCGTGTTTCGCTCATCTGATAATGATCAGGTCAACCCCCTTCACTTACTGGTTCAAATATGAACCAGCTGGTTTAAAGGTTGGAACTACCAAGCTTGAATAATCCGAGAAGAATGAAAGAGATGAAGCAAGTCTGTTCGTTAATGTTTCTTCGACTGTAAGCTTTAGTCTGAGTGTCGCATGAGCTGGTCAAACACTTCATCTCTCGGGGGCACGGTATATTCACTCTCTTGTTTGCTTGAAATAAATATTATTTAACAGTCGCTGGCCTCTTCCAATACCATGAGTGAGTTGGCTGATCTGAGTGCGAGGTCGGATGCTATCTGTTCCTAGGACTGGTGTAGTGTCCCTCGCGCACGCCATGTCATGAACCTGACATCGATTGTGTACAGACTGTAGACTGGTGAAATTGAATCACTCCCCCCTGCCAACCTTTCAAAGTCAGCTCTCACTCTACGAGCTAGATAACAGCAGTGGTACTCAACCCGTGTCAGATCGCCCAGTGGTTTGGACACTAAGGGCGATTGGTTTTTCCGCCCTTGGTGCGGAGCCTTTTAAAAGCAATCGTGGCTTGTTCTACACACTTCATGAGTACTGAAGTGTAGGAGGAATCATGAAAAGGGGAGATGTTCTCGTGATGAAAAACTGTTCAAACAGGGACAAGAGAGAAGGGTGGGAGAAGGAGGCGTGCCAAGACATGGAATCATATAGATAGGAGCAACGAAAACAAACAGTCCGGATGGTCACGGGAGAAAAATACATAGAATATGTGCTATACTTTTATGGCCACGATGGTAAACTACACAGCATTGGCTCGTTATTAGAGACTGTGAAAAAAACCTAGGCAAAGCTTGAGTGAGGGCGAAGGTGCCTGAACTCTCTTTTCGAAAACTTCAGCAGCAGTCTCAGCGAGTAGAAGCTATACAATAATCAGCAGTCCCCTTGATATCTCAGTTACTAAGAGATCAACATCTAGTGGCCTATACCTCAGCGACACTCAGTCATTTGAGTTACCCAAGACTGTCAGTCAAAATCAATCAGTGTGTGGTCATTCACTAATAAGTTTATAGATGAACTTCAGTCATACAGCACCTACATCTAAAGACATTGAGACAGATTCCAACTCGCAGCATCAGCACATGAGTACAATTCGGTCATTCTCAGTCCAAGAGAATGTTCTGGCCAGTCTCAATAGGATAGCCTTCAACGATGCCTTCAAGTACCACTATGTCAGCGCTGTCGGCTTCAGCCGACAGGGTTTGTAAGTCTTTGTTGTTCTTACCAGTTTCGCTAGCGACACTGTACATGACTTGACATCTTATGTAAAGAAGGGCAAAGAAACCCATGAGCACTTAGACTCAGTCTGGATTGCAGCAACCAGGTACCTTGAGAAAGAGAGAAGGAGCTTGATGGAAGTGGTACTAAGCTAATCCGCAGCTTCGGGTCAAAACTCTACTCAAACTATCCCAAGCCTCCAGTACCCTTCACTCTCACAGACGACTTTTGTTGGGGCAACCTGGTGGATCTGGCAAGGAGGTACATTTCTCCAGCAGTGATTGATTATGAGGCAGTGACCGAACCCTCAGATTTTTAGCATCTCAGATGAGGGATTTTCTCTCGACCATATCTTCCCATGCTTTGGGAGGAGTTTTGTGCTATGGTTGATTTCCGTATCATGAGACTTGGATGAAAGTGCTCGGAGCTCGCAGGCTTCAGGTGGCTCTACGTACAGAGACCACAACCTCAGAGAGTACTGAGACATGTCAGAAAACCCAAACGACAGACAACTAAATGAGAGATTGAGTATGAGGATTCAGAGGGATGAGTGAGGACTCTTGATTGGTGTTGGCCATGCTCTCTACATGTGTACTTTCTGAGAATATTATGAGTTCTCATTCTTCCCTCACTTACCCTTGCCATTTGCCAGAGTCACTCAGTCTTGCTCCTTTTGCATTGCTTTTATATGACGTTTGCATTCTCAGATGATCCTGTCACAGTTCTCAAAATTAGTAAATTGACAAAATGATGCATGCGTGGCGTACCAGAATTTTTATGATGATTATCTGCATAATTCTTTGTTGTTCCGAATCAAAATGAAAGATTCCTAAGACCGGGGACCGGTGAAGACCGTAATTGAAGGGTCTCACTCGAAGCCGGACGCACACAACAGGAAGGGATTTGCTTTATTTAATCTATTTTATTTATTGCCAGTACTATACAAAATCCTGCGTAACAGCCTGTTCGTTTTTCGATCGCCTGAGGAGGCTATACCCTATTCTCAGCATGGCAGACAAAATGAGTTTCATGAACACTGATACCAGGTTGACAATATCCTCGACTTTGCTGTCAAGATGAAGGGTGAGGTAACTCTTCTGCTACAAAAATTCAGAGAGGGATAAGATTTCAGATCGGTGAAGAGGTCAAAGTCAATAGCCAGTGAGAAAGTGAAATAGAATCCTTCTTAGATTTATTTGGTGACCGACAAGCGATCCGGTTCGCAAAGAACCTGCACCCCCGGCCTTAAAGTATTTAAACTCTTAAGCCAGGGGTGTTATGAAATGTAATATGAAATTGGTGAAAGAAAAAGATTCAGAAGCTTGAGAGAAGATCGCGTTTGTACAAGATATAGAAAACGGTCATGAACTCGATCTGAAGCAAAGAAAGGAGGAAGAAGATGCAAAGGAGGGTGCAACTACTAGCATGAGAAGAAAATGGGCATGTACAAGGGACAGAGAGTGAGGGAACAGGTACTAGGGCTCTGCTTATTGTGCGAGAGGTAGGGACCCTAGGAGTATATGGAGGGAAAGAAGTGTTGGGCGTGCCGTAGCGCGCCTCAAACTACTTTTGGAAGTACTCCATCATGTTCGGGGATGAATTTCTTTCGCACCACGCAGCAAACGAGTGGCAGGGATCAGGCCTTGAGTGTGCGTCGTAGCCCCTTGGCTCATCCTCCTCCTCCTCTGCATTGAACTCGCGTCGTGCGTGAGTTGGCGACTCTTTGCGCGTCTTCCCTCCTCTACCACCTCTCCCTGTTCCCCGTCCTCTACGTGGTTCAGGCATGGTGAGAACGAGATGGCGGTTAAGAAGAAAATAAGAAAGATGAAACGATGTTGTACTAAGGGTCGAAACTAAGAAGAATATTGTTAGAATAAAGGAAGGCGAAATCCCGCAGACCGCGTGGGATTACTACAAACAGTGAGAAAGAAACCGCGAGCGGTGTGAAAGCGTGAGAAACCAATTAGCTCAAGAACTGCAACACGAACTTCACCACGAGTCGCAATGAGATGGAATGAAGGTACCACCGGTACAGGTTATTTTATACCGGCTGCGAACGCGTTTCTACCCAGCGGGGGCGCTGGGTGGGGGGTTGCTATCATGTCGGAGGGCGCGGTGTCCCAGCCCTCCTCTGTGTGCCAGGCTCCTACTCAGTACCCGCTCCTCTCTCAAGCGCTCACGGCTCATTGGGTTGTTCCCGAGCCTTCGCGACGCTCGTGGCATACCCGAATGGTACCCCGCTATGGACCGGTCTAGTTGGTGCCCTTCGTATCAAAAGGGTGCGCCACTGGACATTTCATTGGTCCACGCAGGTTCGACGCCCTGCTGTACAGCAGAGCACTACCGGCCTGTGGTCGTGGTAGCCATCGGGCTCGCCCAGGGACGTGAAGGTAGAGGGACCAGTGCGATCTTTCCTACTGCGCGCCGGGTGTCTTCTTGCCGAGTTATGGGCTAGATGTAAGGGGTTGCAGTCGCTGTCAGAAGGGAAGAGGGTTTGGTGAGAGGAGAAAAGAAAAGAAATGGAAAAGCAAAAACTAAAATAGAGAATCATATATCAGATCTGCTCTGCTCTGTGAACTCTCGTTTTAGTTCAGGGAAATCCAGCGGTATCGAACCAACTGTAAAAATTACTATTTATAATATTATTATTAAATTTCTTATTAGTCGGATTCTTAGACGCGACTTCTTTCTTCGGCCTCCGTTACTTCACGAGGGAGGCCAAACGGTTCAATTTTAAACCATGATCGGCATTGATCGCCGTCTGGACGCTTAGATGGGCCGGGCCTTTCAGTTATCCCCCTGGATGATTTACCCTGCAATGATTTGCCTTGCGGAGCTCTGCACGATGGAACCCCAAAAGAGGGGCGACTCATGGCCGTTTCGGTAGGAGGCTTATCACCCCATGTGGAAGGTCATAAGCCCCCTCCTTACCATCGGATACGGGTACCCGATAGTGGTAGACAGACTGCTGGTTTTGAAGAGAAAGAGGCGAGTTTAAACCAGCAGTCAAGTCGTAAGAGTCTGGGGTTGATAATAGCACGAAGTTTAGTTCATGCTACGACCGTTGGACTCCGGCCTCACGCGTCCTCTAAATCTTTTGATTTTGAATTGTTTAATTAACTCTTAATTTTTGAAAACCTTATGTAAGAGATTTGAAAGGAAAGAGTTATTTAACTTCTTCGTTTGAAACACGGGGGTTGCCGTTAGTCGTAATCTTATAAAAGGGAAAAGGGTAGAGTCACGAGCTATGGGGTTTCGACAAGGGATAGACGCGCTCCCCACTTTCTGAGAGTCGAGGCACTGCTCGTGGCCAAGCTGCCGGTAGTACTCCGCCTATTGTGAACTCGGGTGGAAGGTGGTGTGTAGCGTGGCGCGCTATTCGGGTTATAGTGCGGTCCATTGAATGAAATCGGAAGATGGCGCGAAGCAATGGTCTTTTTGGCTATAGGCCAGGGCATCTAAGATTCTACTGGAGCTGCGAACCGATGTGCAAGGAGGGAGCTACCGTGGACGCCTGCCTGAGCTATAGTAAACGTGACGACTTAGCAAGGCCAAAGATAAACATTTACGGAGGGAAGGGGCGGGAAATGAGAGAGGATGTAAAGGTTCAGGGTGTAATTACGGTGGCTCACAACCGAGTCGAGCGGAGGTTCAGAAGGGATGGAGTGACTGTGAACTTAAAGGTAACGGTTACTTACCACGAAGAGGAGACCTCCACGAGCACGACCGAGAGGGAACAGCAGGAGCTGGACCGAGACTCTGATGCAGAGTCCGAGGCCAACGATGCACAGACCGGGTCTTTCCACGGGTGGAGTAGTGGCGGAGAGAGCGTCCGCCGACCGAGTCCGTAGAGGACGGCCCTGAGGCCAGTTCGCGTCAACAGTGAGAGGGCAAGAGGCAGTTACAAGTGTGTGAGGCGGCCCCGTGAGGGAGCGTACAACAGGCATGCTCAGAGCGTTGACGTCAACTTGACTTCTGTGTGCGGGAAGTTAGGGGGAGGGAACACATGTGAAGACCGAGAGCGAGGGAGAGTCAGTCATGATTGGAGGGACTAGACTCTCAGAGCGCAAGATAATCGTTGAGAGTTTTCAGGCACACACCTTTGACCAATCCCTAACCTCGCCTGCCATGTCCGGGGTAGATGCTCGTTCACAGGGTGAAGTCCACTACTGCGGTCCTCCCAAGCAAGTAGAAGAAAGAAAGCGGGTTTGCACGCGCTCTCTGGTTAGCCAGTACTTGATCAATGAGATGTCGTGCTAGCCCCTGTATGAGCGGGGAAACGCCGTATGCTGGAGAGCTGAGTAGGGAGAGAGACGCACGCGAGGGTCGCTCGCGAGAGTGAGGGAGAAGGGTGTCAGAGGTCAACGCGCGACTTAGAGGTGTCAGTAGAGTAGAGAGCCAGAGGGCGTGAGCGGTTATGACAGACAGAAGGAGACACAAGCAGACGCAATCGAGAAAGAGAGAGCGAGAAGGAGAGCGCACGGAAGGCATTAGTGGTGCAGAGGCAGACACTTTGAGGAGTGGTCTATAAGATGGTCGTTCTAAAGAACGAGGAGATGTGACCAAGAGAGAGACGTGCTCGAGATTGTTGGGATGGAGAGACGAAGGGAGTTGAGGAAACAGGCTGTTTGGTTATCATCTTTGCCTGGGATCCATTTTCCACCGTGTTCTTGAGGAGCCGCCTCCCTTTTGGAAGTTCGGGTGCGGGCCTGTTTTCAGGAAAGTGATCATCGACACAACATTCTTGAAGCAGGCAAGACGAGAGAACGATCCACACGCGCTCCCTTGTTGCCTGAGAAGGATTAGTACGGCGATGTGCTAGTCATAGCACATGTGAGGGACGCTCAGTGAACCGAACACTAGCATGCTGCGAGGACCACGGCGTGTGATTCTAACACGCTCGGATGTTGGGAAGACTCTGTTGACATTTCGTTACTCCTTCACTCGATATGCTCTCGCTATCTTAACAGTCTTCTGTCGAGGTACGCGACACATGTCAGCTTGTCGTTTGACTTTGGGACAGTAGATGTGGGTTTAGCCCTGTCTCTTATACACATCTAGATGTGTACACTCGATATGCTCTCGCTATCTTAACAGTCTTCTGTCGAGGTACGCGACACATGTCAGCTTGTCGTTTGACTTTGGGACAGTAGATGTGGGTTTAGCCCTCCTCTCTCCTCTGATCAATTTTCATCAACATAATTCTAGTTATTTCAAGGCGAGAGTGAGTTGAAGCATGTCACACTACTGACACGTGCATGAGAAGAGGGACTGACAATTCGTTTCGGAAGGTGCCATGAACTAAGGTTCAGTTGGCGTCGCCTAACAGCTATTCAACTCGATTGAGAGACAGACGCTTCGATCCTAGCGTTCGTTGGGACACTGATTGGTGGACTGGTGATCTACCAATGATAGCTGGAAGATGGATCAAAGGAGGGAGTAGTCAGTGAGACCCGGAAGGATGAAGGATGGCAGATGCCTTAAGAGGAACGTACGAGAGAGACCGAGAAATATGCAAGTTTGAACTTCATGAAGTTTGGGTTCATGTAAGAATTGTGACACGGGTGTTATTTTGCTCCCTTACGACGTCTTCTTCACAGATCATTCATTCGGATCTCTGTCTGACTTGCCTTTTGGTTCAGAGTTTTTTGGCTTGGTGTGTGCGATCACCATTAGTAGACTGTGAGGATGCCAGACTCTGATTGAGATGTGGCAAGAAGAGCTACTGTGGTTTGTTCTGGATTATCATATCATACTTGCGCACGTTGTTAATAGAAGAAACTACGATTGATTAAGATCTCAGGTTGACAATCATTTCTTAGTGAGCCCGAGTTTCATGCTAACCAGATGACTGTTGACTTTGAAAATCGGGCGAAGGGAACGAATCATCTATTGACCGAGAAGCTCAGATAAGAATGTTTTCTATCCCCAACTCTGTGTCACTCGTTTCGTCGTGTTTCGTTCATCTGATGATGATCAGGTCAACCCCCTTCACTTACTGGTTCAAATATGAACCAGCTGGTTTAAACGTTGGAACCGGCAGGCTTGAATACTCCGAGAAGATTTAAAGAGATGAAGCAAGTCTGTTCGTTAATGTTTCGCTGTCTGTAAGCTTTAGTCTGAGTGTCGCGTGAGTTGGGCAAACACTTCACCTCTCGGGGGCACGATATATTCACTCTCCTGTTTGCTTGAAATAAATATTACTTAAAATTTGTCGGCCTCTTCCAATACCATGAGTGAGTTGGCTGATTTGAGAGTGAGGTCAGATGCTATCTGTTCCCAGGACTGGTGTAGTGTCCCTCGCCCATGCGATGTCCTAAACCTAACATCGATTGTGTACATACTGTAGACTGGTGAAATTGAATCGCCCCACCCTGTCAACCTCTCAAAGTCAGCTCTCACTTTACAGGCTAGATAACAGCAGTGGTACTCAACCCGTGTCAGATCGCCCAGTGGTTTGGACACTAAGGGCGATTGGTTTTCCTGCCCTGGGTGCGGAGCCTTTCAAAATCAATCGTGGCTTGTTCTACACACTACATGAGTACTTAAGTGTAGGAGGAATCATGAAAATGGGAGATGTTCTCGTGATTAAAAATTGTTCAAACAGGGATAAGAGAGAAGGGTGGGAGAAGGAGGCATGCCAAGACATGGAATCACATAGACAGAAGCAACGAAAACAGGGAGTCCGGATGGTCACGAGAGAAAAATACATAGAATGTGTGCTATACTTTTATGACCACGATGATAAACTACATAGCACGGGCTGGTTATTAGAGACTGTGAAAAAAACTTGGGCAAAGCTTGAGTGAGGGCGAAGGTGCCTAGACTCTCTTTTCGAAAACTTCTCCAGCAGTCTGAGCGAGTAGAAGTTATACAGCAATAAACAATCCCCTTAATATCTCAATTACTAAGAGATCAACATATAGTGGCCTATATCTCGGCGACACTTAGTCATTTGAGTTACCCAAGACTGTTAGTCAAAATCAATAAGTGTGTGGTCATTCACCAATAAGTTTAGAGATCAACTTCAGTCATACAACGCCTACATCTGAAGACATTGAAACATATTCTAACTTGCAGCATCAGCACATGAGTACAATTCGGTCATTCTCAGTCCAAGAGAATGTTTTGGCCAGTCTCAACAAGATAGCCTTCAACGATGCCTTCAAGTACCAGTATGTAAGTGTTGTCGGCTTCAGCTGAGAGGGTTTGTCAGTCTTTGTTGTTCTTACCAGTTTCGCAAACGACACTATACATGACTTGAGATCCTATGTAAGGAAGGGCAAGGAAACCCATGAGCACTTCGACTTGGTCTGGATTGCAGTAACCAGGTACCTTGAAGAGAGAGAGAAGGAGCTTGATGGAAGTGGTACTAAGCTGATCCGCAGCTTCGGGCCAAAGCTCTACTCACACTATCCCAAGCCTCCAGTACCCCTCACTCTCACAGACGACTCTTGTTGGGGCGACTTGGTGGATCTGGCAAGGAGGTACATTTCTCCAGCAGTGATTGATTATGAGGCAGTGACTGAACCCTCAGATTTTCAGCATCTCAGACGAGGGATTTTCTCTCGACCATATCTTCCCACACTTTGGGAGGAGTTTTGTGCTACGGTTGATTTCCATATCATGGGACTTGGATGGAAGTGCTCGGAGCTCGCAGGCGTCAAGTGACTCTACATACAGAGACCACAGCCTCAGAGAGTACTAAGACATGGCAGGAAGCCCAAACGACAGACAGCTAAATGAAAGATTGAGTGTGAGGATTCAGACGGATGAGTGAGGACTCTTGATTGGTGTTGGCCATGCTCTCTGCATGTGTACATTCTGAGACTATTATGACTTCTCATTCTTCCCTCACTTACCCTTTTCATTTGTCAGAGTCACTTAGTCTTGCTCCTTTCGCATTGCCTTTGTATGACGTTTGCATTCTCAAATGATCCTGTTACAGTTCTCAAAATTAGTAAATTGGCAAAATGATGCATGCGTGATGTACGAGAACTTTTATGATGATTATCTGCATAATTCTTTGTTGTTCCGAATCAAAATAAAAGATTCCTAAGACCGAGGACGGACGAAGACCGCAATTGAAGGGTCTCGCTTGAAGCCGGACGCACACAACAGGAAGGGATTTGCTTTATTTTATTACCAATACTATACAAAATCCTGCGTGACAGCCTGTTGGCTTTCTGGTCGCCTGAGGAGGCTCGACTGGGGAAAAGTGTGACAACGGCTGTCTGCGAGGAATATCGAGAAGTTGATGTGGACAATGGGGAGTACGGCGGCAGGCGATGACGCGAGGTTCCGTTGGATTTGTTTGGTGCAACCATGGACGTGATGCTTCGGTTGAGGGCTCTTCCAACCTTGATAACCTAGGCTGAAGAGGCCTCTTGCTCCGTGCTTCGTTGATGTGGTGTCGCGGGATGACACGCGAAAGGAAGGGAAGGCTGACGGGTTGATTAGGATAGTTTTCATGAGAACTAGGGCATGGTAGTGGCCCTGCTCCTATGCTCTTGCGCGAATCTAGTGGAGGTTGGTTAGGCAATGCGGGTAGAAGGTGAGGAACATCTTCTCATGCGGACTGGGAGGAGGGAGGTTTGATACAAGCTGGAGCGTAAAAAAAAGTTGGTGGTTTCAAGCGTTCGTTTGAGTTGGTTCATTGGTTAAAGGTAGCGGCGCAGTAATCACAGCGGCGATGGAGCAGGAGAATTTTGTGTGAACATGTGTGGCGCTCTTTGCATCGACTGCCTTTTCAATATAATTCGCTGATCTTAATTTTGTATCTTCTAATTTTCTATATTTTTGTTCTAATCTAGTGCTTACACAGTTATAAATTCGGCTTCTCAAATTTGGAAAAATAAACTCACAATCTTATCCTCCATTTTCTGATCAGCCAAATTTTCATCTATGTGTACACACATACACACATACCCTTGAAATTCGACTATAATTTCTAAAAGTCCCAAATGAAGTATTCTCATCTACATGTACGCACATACACACCAACATATATTATCCATTCCGAATCGTCAACACAATTTGTAGGGATCGGTTATGTAATTACGTAAACTTGAATTTCGACTATAATTTCTGAAGTCCCAAGTAAAGTTTTATCATGATTTTCTAATCTTGGAACCCGAAAAGTATGGAATCCTACTATTATAGCTATAAACTTTGAAGACCTTCTCCAATAATTAGTTTTTTGCTTCTCTTAAATTGGTGATACGTGCATATGGAGGGAGCTGCATATTTTTGAAGAGACCTTGCTTTTGCAAATTGCGATCGACATTTTGGTAAGTGTGTCATCAATAACCGTAGTCGGCTGGATCAGATCGTTTCCGGAGGGCTGAAAGGTAAGAAGGGGGTGGGGGCAGCTCTACCTTGCAGGGGCATCACAAGGTAGGGGGTGAATGTCTTAAAGAGGGTAGAGGCGGAGTAGGGGGTTGCCCTAATCTGGGGCAGGGGCTGGTGTGAGGGTCAACATCTGTCCCAGCGGAGACACAAATGGGCAAGGGGCAGGGGTGCATGCTTTAGGTGGGAACTGCGTGCTCCTGGGGAAAGAGGGGTAGAGGGTTGGTTCTATATTAGGGCCGAGGGAGAGTGGGTGACTCACCTCGGTGGAGGCAGTGTAGGGTTGAGGGGGGATGGGGAGGGGGAGGGAGGGGAGATCTCTCTCGAAGAATTCTAACATCCATTTTAGTATTTCTTTCCATTTCTTTCCATTTGGTTTGCCTTTCGAGGAGGTTGTAGGAATAGGTGCTACCTGGCAAGTGATATGTGATCCTGCGAAGGGTGGCCAAAAATTTGGTGGCCCTCGAAGACCGATGCTGGAGCAACGCTGGCCAGAGTCGGAGCTAGGTGGCGCAACTCTGTGACCTAGCTTAGTGGGGGCGTGAGGCCTGGTAAAGAGATCTGGGGGGCTGTTTGCGGGGGCAGTCTTAGTGGTCATCAGGGGTCGTAACTGGAGCAATGATGGCCGGTGCTGGAGCAAGGTGGTGCAACTCTCTAACCTAACCTGATGGGAGCATGAGGCCTGGGAGAGCTTCGGTTCGTGCTGAAAACAACCATGCTGGTGGTGGTCGTAGGTGAATTGAATATGTTTCACCTATCTGATTCGTGGTTGGGAAACTTTTTAACACACATATTCAAGTGACTTGGTAGAGTTTTGAGTAGTCACCATGAATGTTTCTGAGTTTTTCCTTTATCCATGGTTTGTTGGTTTTGGTTGCCAATGGGGCTGTTAAGAATGATTTAAGATTCTGGGGACTTCTAACAACTCATCTTAGATGGTTCCATTGCTGATCTACTCAGTGATTTGCGGCTGTTCGATACTAGAATGACGCTGGCCGGTGCCGGGGTGTTGCCCTGTAACCTGCTGATGCAAGAGTGTGAGGCCTGGTAGAGAGATCTGGGGATGCTTTGGGGTGGGCATTCCAAGGGACAACCAAGGGTTGCTGCTGGGACGACGCTGGCCGGAGTTGGGGCGAGTCGTGTTGCCCTGTAACCCAGCAGGGTGGGGGTATGAGGCCTGGAAGAGCTCGGCAGGGAGTAAGACAGTGCTGGAGAGCTTTAGAAGGGTTGCTAAGGATCCACTGGGTTTTGAGCATTTGTAGGACCTCTGTGGTGGCATGTTTTGTTGTGGGCAGACCTTTTTTCTGTAGTTTGTCGTAATAATTTTCTAAGTAGCTCAAAAATTCTCTCAAAGTTCTCTCAGTCAAAGCTGGGTAATGGCTCCGATATCTCAAACTTTCAAAATTCGATGTAAATTTCCATATGGGACGCTGGGCCTGGTTCCCAGCAAGTTCTCCTCCCCACGAATAAACTGGAGCCTTTCGTCCCCTCTCCCCCCCCCCCCCCCCCCCAAAAAAAAAAAAAAAAAAAAAAGGTCTCACGCCTCCAATTGCTAGGTTATGACGACACAACCCGCCTCGGAGCACCCCCAACTGCTAGGTCACAGGGTGGTAACAGCTGACAGATGGCCTATGGAATGCCTTCCACCCTCGACAATTCCCCAGATCTCTCTACCACGCCTCATGCCTTTTTCTTGATGTCGAGGAATGGAGGTGGACTAGGATAGGATGGAAGAGTAAAGAGCCTTCCCCCTGTTCGTTGAAAAGAGTGATGGTACAAATGATTTTCCAGTAAGAAAGAGTTGGTCGGGAGAAGCAAGGAACAATGGGCTAAGCACCTCATCAACATAGAGGAAGAGAGGCTGCAGGCGGTCAGTTTTTTCAGGGATTACAAGAGTAAAATTAGAAAATCTTCAAAATTTGCCTCCTTGCAGTGGGAGATTGAGCATCGAATTGCGTTTTCGTTAAAATTGAGTTTTTTCCCATTTCGCAATTTGTACTTGAGTGACCTTGAAACCACCAGATCCTAGCGCAGTAGCGCACGCAACGCAGCGGGCCTGCGTGAGTGTTAGCACGAAACGTCTGTCGAAAGCGAAGCTGCACACAGGGCGGCCATCGAGGCAGCGCGTGGTGGCTGGAGAAGGGGCTCATGCTTAGCGAGGAAGAAACCATAGTGGGATGCGACGACAATGGATGGTGGTGGGGCAGGAGGACGGTAGGGCGCATGCCAAGTGAAGGAAGCCATAGGAGGGGGGGACAACAGCGGAAGGGGGGGACAGCAGCGGAAGCGGAGGAGCAGTCGGAGTGCAGCGGCAACATCGCGACGGAGTTCCGGAAGATCCGCAAAGCGGAGTTTTCTCTTCATAGCCTCCGGCAGTGTGCGCCGGTCTTAGTCTTCAACATCAACAAAAGCACGCGGGAGGAGTCATACCCCTGCTCCCCTTGGGGCCCCGTACTTGTAGAACCGTGCGGTGGGGGAACAGGGCGGGCGGAACGACCGCGTCAATCAGCGACAGGAGAATAGCAGCAGAGGTACGGCATGAAGGCAACGCGTGGAGAGAAACCGGGGGTCTGATCGGCTGGAGAAGGGGCTCAGGCCTAGTGAAGAAGAAAACCATCGCGGGATGCGACGGCAGTGGATGGTGGGGGGGCAGGAGGATGGTGGAGCGCATGCGAAGTAAAGGAAGTCATAGCAGGGGGGAACAACAGCGGAAGGGGAGGGGCAGCTGGAGCGACATCATCGCGACGGAGTTTCGGGTTCAGGTGAAGATCCGCGAAGCGGAGTTTTCTCTTCATAGCTTCTGGAAGTGTGCGTCGGTCTTAGTCTTCGACATCAACAGAAACACTTCGGAGGAGCCGTACCTGCTCCCCTTGGGGCCCCATACCGGTAGAACGGTGGGGTGGGGGAAACAGGGCGGACGGAACGACCGCGTCAAAAAAGCAACAGGGTAAATAGCAGCGGAGGTACCACCTTACCTCTCATCCTCCCTCTTCTCTTTTTCCGAATTCCTCCTATCCCTATTTCATCTTCCTTTTTCCCCTCCCCCTCTTCCCCCTCCAGCCCCTCTCCTTTCCCTTCTGTCCGCCCTTTTTTCCTCCCTTCATGTTTTGAATGCTTCTTAAAGATGTACGCTTAAGCACACGCAACGGTAAGTAGAGGCTGCAACGATTCCCCTTTCCAGCCCCTCCCCTTCCTCTTCTGGGCTGTCCTTCCCTTCGTGTATCACTTTACTTCTAACTTCGTTTCTCTTCCTTCCTCTCCCACTTCCCTCCCTGATTCAGACGCCTTTGAAAGTTATACGTTACGGTTTCGTTTCCCCTGTTTCTTCTCCCTTCACGATGAGGACGTTTTTGAAAGATGCACGCTATAGCCACAACTTTGGTCTTAGCCCACACAAATGTTGAGTAGAGACTACACCTGTTGACTCCTCACTTCATTCTTTTTTTCCCTCCTTGATTCATACGTTTTTGAAAGATATATGTTACGGTTTCATTTCCCCCGTTTTTTTCCCTTCATGATGTAGACGCTTTTGAAAGATGCATGCTATAGCCACAGCTGGGCCAGACACCTAAATGTGGATCACTCCCTTCTGACGCCAATCAAATGGTTCCAAGAACAAAAAACAAAACCTATGAAAATCACATCCCTGCAATGGCAGATTGTCCACCGATGTCTACCAACTAACGACTGGCTAACGGATCACACTAACTTAGAACAAAAAGTTTCGCTGCTTCCATGGTGTCACCAGGAAAGCGGAAACCATTGAACATATCTTCATGCAATGCCCGATAGCCCAATTCATATCATGGAGATGGTGGGATCGCATATGGAGAAAGATGGAATCTGGAACCCCCTGACCCTGGTCTTGGCAAGCCATTCTGTCCGGTCATTGGCCGCAGGCAGAAACAACTACAACCTTCGTAAAAAACATGTACAAACTTGGGAGGAGAGCAGAAGTATGGGCACTTTGGTGGCAAAGATGCACTTTGGCAATGGAGAAGGTAAGAGTAGAAGAGTCGGAAATCACTGAACAAATTCAGCAGCAGGTACACTTCGAACTCACACAGAGACGGTTAGATACAAAAGCACAATTAGACCTCCTTAAACAGGTAGAAGATGTCATAGACTGGGTGGGAGGGGAGAGAGAAGGATGGATTGCGAAAGTAGAATGAAGCGGAGACAAGGGAAAGGGACAGTGGGATTTGGAAGAGATGAGAGACTACCACCTATGTTTTAAGGACTGGACAAACATTGAACCCTCATTCCCACTCCGCCCCCCCTCGGACTTCCCCGACCCCTTCCCACCCCATGCCCTCTCCCTGGTAGAGATCCTGTCCGGACTGAGGAATTATGTTACCCCATCTTCTGCTCACTCATACTCAGGTAAGAAATGGCCCTCTGGAGCCCCCCGGGGAGGTTATTCTTTCTTCTGCTAAAATACCCAAATTTTTCTGTTTCCGTCTCTCCATCTTGCTGCCCAGTTAACCCCCCCTTCTATGGATTGGGGCAGTCAATGCTGGCAGCCTGTCATTGTGGGTAGCTTGAACATTCTGGGTCAGTGAGTAGGGGGGGCTAGTTAGGGGTGGGAGGAATTAGTGTGCAGTTGCAGGTATCTGGCACCGACTCCAGGGTGAAGAGGTTCCCCCTCCTCTCTAAGGCCCTGCTCAGTCAATCCCTTGGATTCCAGGGTAATCAATGCTGCACCTTTTTCGGATGTATCCCAACATTCAGTTTGTACATGGGACGTTGGACCCGTTTTCCAGCAGGTGATGCCCCCCACCAATAGATGGGACCTCCCCCCAGGTGCAAGCGGTGTCTGCACTTATCAACACCACTAGCAATGGCAAGGGTGTGTTTTAAAAAATAAAAAATAAAAAAAAAGTCATAGCTCTGGTCTGAAACACCTTTTTATTCCTCTCCCATCTCTCTCTTGGCCGACCTACTTCCCTCAATTCTTCCCCCAGCCCCTCTCCCTTCTCTTTCTGCCCGCCCTTCCTTTTGTGCTCACCTTCCCTCCGTGCCGACTTCTCACTTCGTTTTTTCTTTCTTTGTCCCACCCCCCTCCTTGATTCGGACGCTTCTGGGTATCGCTCTGATTTACAATCACGTAGCTTTCAGTGGAGTTGCATCATGCCGTGGGAGAAACATCAGACATAATCTTTGTCGTATACCAAAACCTAGGTGGAGAGGATACCGATTGACCTTATATTTTGAATTACAAAGAGGCGGGTCAGAAGGGGGAAGGAAAGTGATGACAAGAAACGGTGGTTAGGAAGAGGGAGAGAGCGGAGTCAGATGAGCGAAGGGGAAGTGACCGCGTGCTGGGGAGAAAACTTCGAAGTGGGATATGTCGAGCCCCGTTTTGTCATTATGACTGCTCCGTCGCTTTGTTTGCACTTCCTGTAAATTAATTTCAGAAAAGCAGGATAGGAGACGAAAAGAGGGAAGAGAGGGAAAGAGGGAGGGGAGGGAGGAGGAGGGCTTTAAAGAAGGAAGAAGAGGAGGAAGAGGAGTGACGTCGTGTCGATTGTTGCTGTCATCGGAGAGGTTACACTCCAGAGGGGGTGCGATCGAGTGTCGGGGTAACTTTTGGATAGGTGATAGAAAGAGGGAAGGAAGAAAAGGGGGAGCGACTGTCCAAAAGAAGGGATAGGCGGCGAATAAAGGGCGGGGAGGAGGAGAAGGCATTGAGGGAAGGAAGAAGAGGGCAGCGATTAAGCGAGGGATGGGGAAATCTATGACGCACGGTGCACTCCAAAGCACTTTCCCCCTTTCGAGACTATTCTGAGCCTATTCTGATCCAACCCCAAGGTTGTTCTGAACCTACTACCTCCCTAATTAGAAGAAGACACCTCACCTGAGCGACAAAATGAAGGAAGGGACGGGAGAGAACCATTGGGGAGGAAGGAGAGGAGGAGTGATCGTGCATTAGGGCGTAGCTTTGAACTAGGGTGCACCCAACCCTGTTCGTGTGCTGACTAGAACGTGGGTTGATTCTGACGTGTTTAATTCCAATCTCCCTTAAGTTGCGTTAACCACCCTAGAAACGCAGTGAAATTAGCAGTACACTCAGAGATTGGACTCACCCTCTTAAAATAGAACATGATAGGCAATTTGAAAAACGAAACCAGAAAGAGGAAAGGAAGGGGTAAGCCACAAACCATTTGGTATCAGGGGGCCATGGGCCATCATTCTGATTGGCGACCCCGGAACGGGAAGGAGAGAATGGAAAGGGGGGGGAATGGAAGAAGCCTCTTCCTCCCAATCCCCTCTCCAGAGACCACACTGACGGGCCACAGTCTCCATCCTCCCCATCACCGACATAATTACTAAAAGAGATGAAAGAATTACAGAAAAGGAAATAGGCAAAAAATAGTCTCTCTCACCATTCGTGGGCCAATAAACTTAAAAAAATGCATGAAGGCGACACCTTATCAGTTAAAAGAGATGGTGAGGGGAGGGAATGCTGGAGATTCCATTGGACAATTTGACCACAACCTCGACTTTCTTTCTCACCAAATTCCTTGCTAATCCGGAAGACAAAATAATCAGTCAGGGGGGAAAGAAACAGAGGGTGAAAGCACTCCCAAACGACATGATGAGGGGAAGGGATGCAATATAAACCCACCATGCGAGCATATGGGTCTCTTACGTCGACGCTGCCTACAAATATGCAAACGACAAGGTTGGATTAATCAGAAAAAGACCTACGACCCTCAAAGGATCGGAAGAGGGTGCACGGGATTTTTTTCTAATCCATCCTATCTCGTCTACAGTATTTACGGTGATCTACATGTTTGATTCGGATAAACGGATCATGGACACATGTCGGAGTCGCGGAGTGTCCCGTGCGGGCGCTCGGAAGTCCGGATCTTCCCCTGGTCTCCCCAGAAACAACAAAGACCAGAGGAGAAACGAGACCAATTAATGTTGGACTGTTATTGGGTGGAGTTCCACCATGTGCCCATAGAAATCCGGGGGGCTTTCGTGCAGGAACTCGCCCAAAAATATGAGATAGTCGATTTCATCAACCCCCTCCCCCCCCACGTGGCTCCAAGGGATGACTACCTCATGGTGACCCTGGACTTACCCAAGGGGCACATTTTTACCATTGACGACGTTATTCCCTTTTGGGTGGGGGAGAGAGATTTCAAAATCCACACAACACATCAAACAAGGCCTTAGTGTTTTAAGTGTCAGGCATATGGTCATCTTTACCCGGCAAAAAGAAATCAGAACCACAGGACGTCACACATGGTGGAGAACAGTTGACGCAGGGCACGAAAGCTGGGTCTACGTGGACGAGCCCCAAGAAGGAGGAGCGGTGAGAGGGTGGAAATGAGAGAAGAGTGAAGCAGTGGACTGGAACACCAAACCACTTGACGACCAATGGACCCCGCCAAAAATTATGGAGGCACACATGGACAAAACCGGTGTCGGGGCAGAAACCCTGACAAGGGTGTCTGCCCGGTGCTTTTAAATGTCGGACGATGTCCGACTTAGTAAATGGTTATTCGGGCTTCCTAACTTGATGAAATGGGTTATCTGCCATAAGTTTATTCAAACCTGATCTATGACTAAGAGACTAAAACTTATTGAACCTAAGACCTGACGCCTGCGACGTATGGTATCGGCAGTAGGAACCGACAATGTGACCAGGTTCCTCCCCATGTTTGGTAACGCCGCATGGACGTACGGCGGTAAAATGTAATAATTTTATACCTATCCTACCTAAACAGCCGCGCGATTCAGGGCCTAAACGGGCTAAAAAGAGCGCCCGCGTCGGGTATAGGGCCGCGGTGCGCCGGGGTAGGAAGCTCGGATCCGCGGGGTTTCGACGACAAGGGCCGGGGGTGGTGGTGTTAAGGCCGGTAGGGTAAGGCAGCTGCTGAGGCTGTCGGCTGTCGACCCTGCGTGCCGGCCACGGTAGCGAGTAGGCTTGGCAGGGATAACCTGCTAGGCGTCGGAGGGGGGCCTGCTGGGCACCATAACCCCTTCATATAGAGGGGCTGCTCCTTTGATGTGAGAAGGAGCTAGCCCAATAGGTACTGCCGCCAGACTGTTACCCTGTAGGCATAGGGATCGAATCTGACTGACTGCACTACCGGGCTAGCTCCTTTTGGAGCAGCCCATGACATCAGGATGGGCGCGGCCGATCGCGGTCGTGCGATCTTCAAGATCGCGCGGCTGAAATCAGCCGCGCCGAGGTGACATGACCTTGTGCAAGGATGACACGTATAAATCGAAAAATGGTTTGGTTTTTTTTTTTTTTTTTAAATAGAAAAAAATAAAATAATAATAAATGAATAATAGTCTACCCCCCATCTGGACGCGTAAGCGCCCAGATACGGGCTCTATAGAGGTGGGTAGGGAATCGAGGCTGAACTGCCTTCTGCACCTCTGCTTAAAACGCGTCCGGGTTCAGGAGCTCGATCCTACCCTTTCGYTRGTGGGACCTCGGCCAGTAAGTCGTGGCTAGGCCACRACGTGATATGACCGTTGGCATTAGCCAAYGGGGGAGAAGAAAGTAACRCGCCATCTGGCGCGTTCAGAAGTGACTGGGAACCTGAGAGTTCCCAGTGAGATGACAGGCGCCCGTTGGAAACGGGCAGCCACACTTAGGTAGTGCGTTTTTTTTGTTTTCCTGATTTAGTTTTTTTTATTTTGCTTAGATTTTTTTCTTGATTCCCTTTTAGATTTGGGTTAGATTTTTCTTTTTTTGTTGTTCTTCCATTTTTGTGCCCGTTCGTTTGAAATGAACGGGCTGACATGACTGAGCCCGACTGTTTCCGCGGACTTCCACCGACTCATCAGGAGGTTGAACCCCGACAGTCTGAGGATGAGCAAAATCGAATGAATCTTCTGCTAGAACATGGAAATATACCCCGCGATACTCCCCCCCCCCCCACCTTGGCCTAATAGCCAAAGGGCTGCGCCCGTCCGTTTGAAGAACGGGCTGCAGATCGCCGCCTGCACCTGGCGTCGTTGGCGTCCGGGTACAGGCGCAGGATAAAGAGGGAAAGAAGACCCTGTTGAGCTTGGCTCTAGTTCGACTCTGTGAAATGACTGTGGGAGGGGGTGGCCGTTCGTTTGGAACGGCGACCTGCCCCTTTCACAGAAAAACGAGGGGGGGTTAAAGGAAAAAGAAGAAAAAAAACAAAAAAGGGGGAAAAAGGAGAGGAAAAGAAAGAAAAGAAAAGAAAAAAAAAGTAACGGCCGCGAATGTGGCCGTGGCGGTGGAACAGGTGCAGCCCCTAGAAGTTTCTAGGGGCTGATGGGACTGCACGTGGTCGTTTTTGAACAGGCTGCTGCAAATGGCTTGGTACAGCCATTTGAAGACTGCGTTTGGCCGCGGGTGATAGCCAGATGCATTGCCATGGCTTAGAACTTGGTTCCCCTAGGGGAACATCAAGTTTGCTGGCCTTTGATTGTGATTTAGATCAAGGGCCAGACCCTGTTCCAAGATGTGGCTGGGGGCAGAGCAGCTGCCCTCAGCCTTCAGCCAGCTATAAAAGCTAGCCTGCCCCCCAGCAGCCTCACACTTGTGGCAATGCTGCTGGGGCATTCGACTTTAGTAGATGGCTGGCAGGCTGCTGGTGTAATGCGGCGAAGTGTTGGAGGTCTGCAGAAGCACTTGAAGGAAGGAGGAGGCAGCCATAGCTAGAGGCTGGGAGCTTCTTGCCCCACCTTTTGTGCTATGCTGCAGGCTGTGGGGAAGCCGTAGTAGCTGGATTGGACCGTGTGGCAAAGGGTTTCGACGGGGAGGTGCTGGCCGACGGTCGGCACGCAGCAAAGGGTTTTTTAAGAAGGAGGTTACGCCGCTGTACTTTTGAAAGAAGGTGCGGCTGAATTTTGGCAGCGACAGCACCAGGTTAAACGACAACACTGGGGTAATGCTGTCCTCTTGACACAGCGACGGCACGGAGTTTTGGCAGTAGTGCGGAAGCGCTGCCGGATTTCTGCGGCGGCAGCCTTAATTTTAATGGCAGTGGTGCGGAAGCGCTGCCGGATTTCTATGGCGGCGGCCTTGATTTTAATGGCAGTAGTGCAGAAGCGCTGTCGGATTTCTGCGGCGGCAGCCTTAATTTTAGTGGCAGTGGTGCGGAAGCGCTGCCGGTTTTTCACGGCGGTGGCGGAAGAGACACTTTGGTGTCAATTGCTGCTAATATTATTTGGCACGGCGGTGTGGTACCGGTTTTGACGGTGCAGCAAGCAGTGGTCCGCGTTAATTTTTGTGGTGCGCGGCGGTTGTGGTGAAAGTCAGTGTGGCCTACAGGTTGGGCTAACGTTGGTGTACGCCTGGGATTGTGCGGTAGCGATGCGTGGGCTGGCGGCATGAAGAAAGCGCTTGCGAAAGCAGTTACTGTAGCGTGGTACATGCGGTTGGCGCCGGAATGACATCTTTAATTTTTCTGAGGCATGCGGCACCGGCGGCCCGGACCAGGGCCACCTTTATTTTTTTGCAGCGCGCGGTGCAAGCAGGATTTGAGTTTGGGACCATCCAGTGATGGGATCGGTGCAAGCGGTGGGACTGATTTGAAATCGGGACCAACATATTGGTATGGTTATTGTGAGCGTACGTGGTGCTTGGAGGCGGCGTGGACTTGCGGCTGGTTGGGAAGTACCGTTGAAGGACGAGGTCTTGTAGGGATTGCGTTGAAATTGTTCAGGATGTGGGGGCGACGTCGGATTGGATTATGGGAACACCCTCCTGGAGGGTTACCCCACTTAAATCCCCTCTTTGCGTCGACTCTTGCTTATTTGGACACTTGGTGAAGGACGCGGACCGTCATTCAGGAGAAAAGCCACAACTGATGAGTTGTGTGCCGCATATTTTTCTATAGCAGTCATTTTCTTTTAATTGGAATATTACCCGACTTTCTTAAGTGGGTTGGACCAAACTTCACTCAAGGTCAGTTGATTGACTCAGATTCCTTTCACACCTGTGTGAACCCACACTTTGTTTGACCTTGTTATTTTGGATGTTCAGAAAGAAAGGTAGAGGAAAGTAGTGTGAGTCATGCATGTGAATGGAAAGGTCTGACTTGAGTTTGGGATTGTACTGTTTTCCTTTGGACTCGTTTCCTTTGCATGCTGTGCAGGTAGGTAGAAGTATGCCGCTATGGAGATTGACTTTGTCTGTTGGAAAAAAGGAAAAGGATTGTTCTCTTTCAATCTTTCACCTGCCTGCATGTTAAAATACTTGAAATTTGGAATGAATAATCTCAACGGGTACCGTGAGAGTAGTCTATCACAAATGATTTTATCTACTTGTACCTGTCAAAATGATTCTCATTCTCCATCTCACTAAGTTTCTTTACGTCTAAGTTACCAAGAACCGAGGAGGAATGATAATAATTGAAAACTACTTGCGGTGAACGCATTCCCTTCTCTAGGAAGCATCCAAGGCGGGGGTTCGTATGCTTTCGGAGTTGGCCCTGTTATCGACTTGGAGTGGACCCGACTCGTCGGGGGTGGTACTTTGTCGACTCGGTGGTGACGGCCCAACCTCTGAGATCCGAGTCTTCGGGCTCAGACGAGGGGAAGGAGTATCCACAGACCACTTCCTAGAGGGAGAGACATGCAACACTTCAAGCTATGTACCTGAACAAGAATCATCCGCGAAGCAACCTGTCATCCAGGAAGATTGAGAATGTATGGAGAGAGGCGTATGCGTGTTTAATCATAGATCGGCGTCAGTTGGAATGAATAACTTTGGCAAATCATCTCATCAAGTCAAAATTTAATCTTGTGTAATTGGGTATAAAGTGGCTTGATTTTGTCTATTATGTCATCAGAGGGTTATGAAGGGACTAGGATTATACTGTGGGTTTCACGTTTGGTCGAGACCGTCCTAGTCGACCGGCGTTCGTTCGTACTGAGCAGATCAGCGCCCTCGGGAACGGACAACGTTCGGGTCCACTTGACGTTAACCAAGCGTACCTATACTCCAGCGAGCGAACAAACGCCCTCGGCTGACCTACCTCTGCAATTGCATGTAAAAGCTTTCGCATGTGGGCCGGTAGCTCGGTAGGGATACGCCCTTGAGGGTGGTGACAGCCCCTTAGGGAAGGTAAGTTGTGCCCCGCGAGAACCTATCCTGTCGTAGGGGACCGTGGGATGTACAACTGGCGCACCCGGCTAGAGCGGCGAAGGGAAAATGCTACCGCGTCCGTTTCGGCGGTTCGCGGGATTATTTATGCATCGTCCCAAGTTGTCTCTCGATTTTGTTTTATCTTAACTCCTGCGTGACATAGCCGGGAGGGCCCTCGCTGACGCGGGGGCCGATGCGCACGACACCGGCAACATCTCGCAGCTGGCCCTCTCCAAAGAGGAAGGCGTACTGACCCATGGACAATAAGGCGGGTCAGTTACAGTAGGGGCTGGGCCCCGGGTGGAGCCCATACCCCAAGAGTCCATCACCCCGTCGGATACAGGAGAGTTATGGCAAACCCCAACCCCCCCCAAAAAAGCGCACTCCAGGCGACCTAGAAAATTACAGAGCCAAAACAAACAAACAGGTCCAGTGAATCTAAACAACAAATTCCAGGCAATTGCAAACACAATGGATCCAGGGGACAAGTGGACAGCCACGCAACAACCAGGGGACAAGTGGACAGCCACGCAACAGCCAAGGGAAGTGGGACTGGACAAGCAAGCAAGAGGGGGAGGAAAGGACAAAGGACAAGCGAGGCCAGAATGGATGAATAAGAGGGGAAAAGGAGGGAAGAAAAATGATGGGACAACAGAGGGGGAAGCGAGACAGCAGGACTAGGGGAAGGGGACCGTGTCCCCGAACAACCAACATGAGATTACGCACGCCACTGAAGGAGAGGTAATGACATTGGACTCTTCCTCAGAAACGGTCTCTTCCCAAAAGTCACAGACCTCGGAAGAAGACAAGTCTCAAGACCCTCAAACTCTAGAAGAGAATTCTCCCAAAACGGACACCTTCTTTCAAGCCTTCAGACCCCAACCCATGGACTGGGAACCGCGAGTCGGGCCCCCAGAAGAGGAAATGTTGGATAGTACCCCGGAGGCCTGGGGGGCATTAGGGGGAGAGAATGTTGAGACCAAGCTAACGAGTCTGGCAGAATGGCTAATTGTCCAACTTTGGATATTATACTTAGGTCAAACAGAGTCCTTTTGGGATGGGGCCTACGTACAACTTTTCTACTTGCTAGATGAAAGCCCCAACCTGAAACAAGCCTTGGGGAAAGGCCTGCCCTTGGATACGAACTGACAATAGACACTATACATAATTTGAAACATTGTGCATAAAATATTCCAGCCCCCTGAAATGATAGGAGCATCAAACTCTTTTGACGAAACAGTAAACTCAGACCGGGCAAACAAGCCCCCCACACACCCCCCMCCSCCCCCGGACATGCCACTACAAGAAGGGGGTACACAACAGGCCACACCCACTAAAGTTGAACAGGGAGAGGGTGGGGCCAAAGGGCTCGCAGGAGAAACAGGACCCTCAAAACGATCCAAATTGCGCCACCTTGTCGAGATGGGACCGTACCATAGAAATTTGTCAAAGGGAGACAGGGTGCTCGTACTTCCAATCAGAAAGAAGACTGGTAAATGGGAGTTGGGTATGTCGCCTGTGGAGCCAGAGGACCCGTATACCCCCTCCTACAGTGGAATAACATTACATGGTTGGCATATGCAGAGGGAAGGGGCTTTAAAATTCCATGAAGTCACGGAGTTCCTCACAAGCCATTACGAACCGGGGGCAATGACCACCAGCAGTGTGTCTTCAGAAAATCTGAAAATGACTTACAAGGATCTTTGCGTGAGATTCGAAGACAACAAGGAGGGAGGCTTACAATGGTATACACATAATATGTTGCTGGATACGCAACAATTGAAAATAAAACCCAGTAATATTTGGTCGACTGACGACCTACTCACATGCATGTGCATGATACTGAGAAAGAACATCCTCAATAAGGGGGTAGACAGGGAGACATAGGAGTGGTGGCCACCATGAAAACCATAAAGGAATATGAGGGTAAGGGAACACACATAACGATGGACTGACTAGAAGTTGTATATGGAAGAAATAAGAAACAGAAGCACATCCTCCAGCAGGCAGATCTAGACATCAGATCAATCAATGTAAACGCACTAGCATTCCGCAACTCGGAAAAAAATAAAACGTTGTGGGATCTAATGCGAGGGGTTGGGGGAAGAGCATGGGCAAATGTGATATGCGTCCAAGAAACACACCTGATGGACACACCAGAACACCACAGGGCACACAAACTAGCTTCGCCCTTCCAAGGCTACCAAACTTTCACCCCCAGCCCCGGAAGCGCCGGGGTGGTAATATAGATCCTGCCCGAATCACGATTTGAGTTCCTCTATTGGGAAAAGGACAATGAGGAAGGGCGATGGGTTAAGGTGCTAGGCATGCTGAAACTACAAGTGGTGTGCATTATGTCCGTATACGCCCCCAACACAACCCAAGAGAGGAAGGTCTTCTTTGAAAAAATTGAAACGATCCCCATCCCCGATATCCTGTTAATCTTAACAGGGGACTTGAATGTCACACCTGATAGATGGTTAGACCGTTGGAAAATCTACCCAACCACCACACACAACACAGAGAAGGATGAGCGGATGTTGAGAAACTTGTGCACCCCCCTCTCACTATTCGACACCTTTCGCTACACTTACCCGACTGAAAGAGCCTTTACGTGTATTCAAAACAACGACCATGCCTGATTATCAAAATCTCGAATCGATCGAATTCTAGCGTCGGAAGAAGCAGGAGGGGGACTCATGGTGGCAGCAATACTGCCGACCAGCCCATACCCTGGCCTGGATCACAGGATGTGTATGGAAGTCTGAACTTTTCGCAGACGCCCAGACCAGGGGGCTAGTTACTACAAACGGAACACCTCCTTACTCCGTTCCAAATCTTTTCAAAAGTACTTGCAACAGGCATGCGATTTTTGAAAAGATTGTCACCCTCAACAAGACTCTCAGATCGCATGGTTTAACAATGGTTTGTTTTTTACTGCAAAAAAATGTAACGAATACTCCAAATACCTAGCTGCACAGCGACACCAACAAGAAATCACGATCATGCGAAACCTTGTGGAAGCAGAACAAAAACAAAATTCGCAAGAGCAGGAGCAAAATGATTCTGAATTACAAGCCCACATACAAGACTTGAAATCCCAAATTTTAAAACATGCACAGTATCGATGGCAGGGAACCCAAACAAGGGCAAGACTATCCACATTCGCTACAGAAGGAGCGATGGATTCTCATTTTTTTTGCCTAGCCAGAACGCAAAAAAAAAAACAACACGATTGAGGCACTCTACGAACCACAAGCCCGGGAGTCGGACCCAACCATATCCATGGCCCGATGCAGTAAGATAACATATGATTTTTATAAGGACCTTTTCTCATCGCATGTGGACAAGTCGGACTTGTCATACCATCATCGGTTAATAGACGATTTATTGGAACCCTTAAACAAAACACTAACATCCGAACAACGTGAATCCTTAGAGGCCCCGCTCTCTGAACAAGAGATATGGACCGCCCTCCTATAAATGAAAGAGGAAAAGACCCCAGGGATTGATGACTTTCCCAAGGAATTTTGAGAAACTTCATGGGACTTTCTGAGCCACGATGTCATGGACTTCTATAAAGAAGTATGGCTCACAGGGGAGATTGGAGAAATGGTGGGGCAGGAGGTATTCACACTCCTATATAAAAACGGAGACATAGTGGATATTAGGAACTACCGGCCAATTACACTTCTCACGGTAGTATATAAAATGTTGTCAAAAGCCTTAGCAAACAAAATGATCCCGATAATGGAGAACATCATTCCATCACAAATTGAATTTATGGAAAATTGAAACATACAAGAGAACATCTTATTGATCCATGAGGTACTTCAACTCACGAAACATTCACGCCAAAACGTGACTTTGATCTTCATCAATTTCGAAAAGGTCTACGACTATGTAGACTGGCTGTTTCTAACCAGATGTTTGGAAAAAATGAACTTTGTGCCAGATTTCATGCGCTGGATTCAAATTTTCCACCAAAATGCAACCACCTGTGTTCAAGTTAACGGATGTCTGGCACCGCCCTTGCGCCTAGAACGGTTTTTCGGCCAGGGGGACCCGATTGATCCCTTTCTTTTCTTGGTCATTATGGAAGCATTAGCAGCCAACCTCCGGGCAAATAAAAACATTTCTAGAATTCGGGTCACACACATTCCGGAGTACGCAATCCCGGTATGCTCCCTCTTCGCAGATGATCTCACAATTATGACAGAAGCCACACACCGCAATATGGAGGAAATCCAACAAATGATGGAGAAATTTACCAAGGTATCCGACATGACTGTCAATTGGGAGAGCAAGACGCAAGGTTGGTGGATTCACTATCAAGGGGGGCGTCCCCTCGACACACCGCGAATCAATTGGAAGCCGTTGGAGACCCCAGTCAGAATCTTAGGGGTGTCCATGACCACAGATGGACGCCCACCAACCAATGACGAATGAATTAGTGCTCCGGCTCAGCAAAACTAAGCAACTGGAAAAACAAATGCACATCTCTTTTCGGTCTCGCACTGGTTGTTAACAATGTGATTTTCGCATCACTATGGTACAAATCCCTACTATGGCCGCTGAGCAAAGCGGCCCTGCGAAGCCTGAGAAAGAAGGCGGCGGCTCTTCTATGGAGGGGGGCCGGTGAGCGGGGAAACGTAATTAGTCAGGTGACGTGAGAGTCAATTATCCAGCCTAAGGCGTGGGGAGGCTTGGGAATAATTGATCCAGCCACACAAGTGGAGGCACTACGACTAAAATGGATAAAAAGACTCATTTTTGCCCCCAAGAGCCCGTGGAACACTTGGTACGGCTGGCTCCGGCAGCCCCCCAAACGATACACCCACTGATATGGTTAGAGGATCATTTTTGGGCAATCCCTCGTAAAACCCCACAAGGTAGGGAGGGGTTAGAGGGAGGCGGCCAGACGATGGACATATTTTGGTCATCACTACTGGAGTCCTGGCGTAGACTTCCACTTCCAGACAGCCCCCCCCACAACCGTTGGGAGAAAGTCTACCGACAACCTCTTTTTGGGAACCGATGGTTGACAGATTCACAAGGACGTGTAGTGACAAGCTCGTCGTTGCCCTGGAAAAGTTGGGTTAAACGAGGTGTGCATAGGGTCGGGGACCTTTGAGAAAGGAAAAGACAGGGCTGGAAAACAAGAGAATAGATGCAGGAAATCCTACGATACTGTCACCATGTGGAGGAATCTCTAGAAAACGTAATTGAAATCATCCCACCGGAGTGCTACCGAACTCTCAAACGAGGCCCCACGGTAAGAGAAGGAGACTGGGTGGCAAGCACAGCAGCCCGCTGAGGATGGGCCAGGTACATATGGTCTCACCTCAAACAGTCCTGGTCGAACACTATACCATCACCAGAACGGGCGTCCTCCAAGGGAGTAGGGCTCCCTTTGAATGGAAAGAGAAAACATCAATATACCGAGTGAGAGTGATGGAGGAGAAGGGACAGAGGGTGGTTTTCCAACCACTCAAGCCAATCCAGGATCTGGCTCTGGACCTGGCAGAATGGACATGGAAACCCTCCCAGAGGACAGGAGACCCCAAAGTAAAGAGCATCAACTTGCATAAACTGTCGGTCAAATCAGCTTATAAAATGCTCAGACCAAACGTAGACTAAGGGACACGGTCAACGATCGGTGGGCCAGACACCTCAATGTAGACCGCACCCTCGTGGCACCGATTCAATGGTTCAAAGAACACAAGTCTAAACCTATGAAAATCACCTCCCTACAGTGGCAGATTGCCCACCACTGTCTGCCAACAAATGACTGGCTAACGAACCGGACAAATCTAGAACAACGAGGCCTGCTACTTCCATGGTGTCTGCGTTGCCAGAGTCTCTTTCCCTTCTCTACGAAAGCGGAGACCATTGAGCACATTTTTATGCAATGTCCAATAGCCCAATTTACATGGAGATGGTGGGATCGCATATGGCAGAAGATGGAATCCGAAATCCCCTGGCCTTGGTCATGGCAGGCTATTTTGGCTGGTCATCAGCCGGTAGCAAGAACAGTCACGGCCTTTGTAGAAAACATGCGCAGAGTGGGAAGGAGGGCCGTTATATGGGCACTTTGGTGGCAGAGGTGCACCCTGGCCATGGAGAAGGTGAGAGTGGATGGGGCAGAGATCACAGAACAGATCCAACGGCAGGTGCATCTCGAAGTCACACAAAGATGGTCAGACACGAAAGCACAACTAGGTCTCTTTAGACAAACTGGAGATGTCAGGAGAAGGATTACAACATTCCATATAGACTGGGTGGGAGGGGAGAGGGAATGTTGGGTAGCAAAAGTGGAATGGAGTGGAGATAAGAGAGAGGGACAGCAGGACATGGAACAGATGAGAGATTACCGTCTAGTTCTTAAAGACTGGACAAACATAGAACCCTCGTTCCCACTACGTCCGCCCTCAGACTTCCCAGACCCCTTCCCACCCCACGCCCTCTCGTTGGCAGAGATCCTATCCTGATTTTCATTACATTTGTTACACTGGTAGTACTTGTTCCTCATGAATAGTCAGGTATGGTTTTTGGTAAGAGAGGATTAGCTGCACAGCTAACCCCCCAACTACTGGGGTAGTCAATGCTGGCAGCCAGGATCCCAGGTACCAATGCTTTTCTCATGTTTAATGATACACAACGGGTAGCAAGGCAGTTTTGACTGGAGGGCGGGCTGGTGGAACTGACAGGGACTACTGGTGCCCCCCAGTGTCCCTGCTGAACCTTAGCCTAGGCCCCCCCCCTTTTCTAGAGACATATAACACTTAGCAATGGGATGCTGGACCCGGTTTCCAGCATAGGTGTTACTGCAGCTACCTCACAACTCATCCTATGGTTTCTCAAAATGTAAGGGACGCTGGACCCGATTTCCAGCAGGTGTTGCTCCCCACCAATAGATGGAGCCTTCAGTTAAAAAAAAAAAAAAAAAAAAAAAAAAAAAAGAGCTTAAACCACCACGGTCCACCAGTACTTCCTAAAGTTATGCCCGTTAACAAGCCACAATGTTATACCTACAAACGTACACATCACACACAACACATGTCTGAGAATCCTATGAATCCTGTGATTTCTATAAATTGGGACGCTGGGCCCGTTTCCCAGCAGGTGCTGCTCCCCACCAATAGACGGAGCCTCCCCCGTACCAGCTTGAGGTGACTGCTCCTACCAACACCTCAAGCTGTCTCTGAAGATGTTTTTTGGTATAAAAAAAAAAAAAAAGAGAGAAAACTACGGCGCAGTCAGGGTTTGAGTTTGTAATTGCACTTGAGGCAAAAGGGCCGGTAATGCTGAATGCATATGACCCACGTTTCGGGTCCGGTGGGGTCGCGTGGGGGTGTGTTGTATTCGCGGGATTGCCTGAAGTGCAATTACAAACTGTTTTCGTGACTACGCTGAAGTTACACCCCCCCAAAAAAAGCCACAATTTTAGGAAACGTACGGGCCACTGCAGGAGTACCCAAATTCATCCGACTAGAAACATTTCTACTCTATTTTTTCCCGCAGCCTATAGCTGGGCCAAGTAGTGAAAGGTGGTCTGTGTTTTGGGATGATTGATCATTGATGAGAGTCATGAGACTATCACTCATCCAAAAAAATGGACCCTTACCCGACAGATCAACTAACCTCTTCAGGTCACTTATGGAGAAATTGCAAAACGGAAAAAACTCTTTTTTTTTTCTTTTTTTTTTTTGAAACCCCCCCTTGCGCAAGGCCTCTATCCCGGTGGTGGTAAGAGAACCACCGGAATTGAGGCTTTGCCTGTCGGGCTGCACCATCTATTGGTGGGGAGCGTCACCTGCTGGAAACCGGGTCCAGCGTCCCTTGTTGAATACATTATTTCCTTCTTTTGCATCAGAACCAAAATCTTGAGCTGGAAAGCCAGGTCCAGCGTTCCATATCAGCCTTTTCCTTCCTTTCACAATCCGTGGCCACCGGGGGCACCATTGGGTTCTCCTTCCGCTCTCTTACCCAACCCAAAATTCCTTGCCTCTGGACCATTTTCCTGCTAATCATCCTGCCATCCACATGCAATCCTCATATGACCGTGCGCTGGGAACCGGGCCCAGCGTCTCTCCTGAGGAAACAGATTATAGAAAAGATTTCGAAGGTGGACACTTTGAAGAAAAACAGGCTACGAACTCAGTGGGCTCAGTGTCCCTTCAGAACCGTAAGTAATGATCAGAAAAGCATTGTGCCAGAAGGGGCATTTTAAACACTGGGAGGCACTTCCACAAGTAATAATGGGTGGAGCGGGAAGGGATCCAGGAAGTCTGTCCCTGGCCTCAGGGGGATGCCAGCATCTATTGCAGTCCAGTCCCGAAAGGACAGCTTAAAGTCTCTGGGTATTTCTCCCCCTGCCTCCACTCCCTCTCTGTGGGGATTATCTCCTGACCAGAAAACGTCCGCCATCCATCCCCCCCTTCTCCCCCCAAGCCATTCTTCACAGAAACGTGTGATAATCTTAGCAATGTCCTTTTTGGAGTGCACAAAGCTCATTTGCTGTCTGGCTGCCTGCCACTGATTTGTGATCTCTGCTTGTATCAATTGCCTAACCACCCCACTGGTGCCCCCTGGTGGATCTCCCCCCAGTTCCCGGCGGTGCTGCAAGAGAGGTAGGAAGGAAAAGGTTAAATTTGGGACGCTGGACCCGGTTTCCAGCCCAATGGCGTCACATTCAATGATGGACTGTTTTGTAAAGATGTACTCATGGGACGCTGGGCCCGGTTCCCAGCAGGTGAAGCTCCCCACCAATAGATGGAGCGGCCCGCCAGGCAAAGCCTCAATCCCGGTGGTTCTCTTACCACCACCAGGATAGAGGCCTTGTACAAGGGCCCCGTTCAAMAAAAAAAAAAAAAAAAAAAAAAAACAATTGCCTAACCACCTCTGTTTCCTCCCCCTCCTCTAACCGTGCACCCTCGATTTCCAGGATGCATCTACTCCACCAAATCACCCAAAGAACCGTTTGTCTGCCCAGCCGGAAGAGGTTTTCTGTCAGCGGGTCGTCCGGGCACTGTGGCCAATGGCCTGTTAGCAGTGCCCTCCAGTCCCATGGCCAAACGGTACCGGGGACTGTCTGCCACAATATCCTGTCCCACCATCGCCACAATAATACTGATGAGGGACACTGCAAAAAAAGGTGCTCCATTGTCTCCCTCCTCTTTCCTGGCGGGTAGCCCCGCAGAGTCGCAAACACTTCATGTACCAAGGCAGCGCTTGTCCCTGCTGCTCTAGCCTGGTGTGGTCAATCAGCCAGTCGTTGGTTGGAAGGCATCGGTGGGCTACCTGCCATTGCAGCAACCAAATCTTGGCCGGCCGCAGTTTGGACTCACGAAACCATTGAATGGAGCGCAGGATACTCAATTTAAGCGAAAAGTTCCGAAAACGCACTTAGGTGTCTGCCCACAAGGAATGGGCAGCTGGATCACTTGCATTTCGAGCAAAAAGGGGTGCCACAGTGCCACTCCCTTGGCACGAAAGATGCCAGTCAGCCTGTCCCTAGAAGATTCAGGGAGGCAATAAAGCATCTCTTTTCTTTTTTTTGTCTTGTCCCAGAGCAATACTGCTGGGGAGGTGGTGGGATAGGAGTTGAAGATGGCTAACAGGGGGAAGTTCAACTCGTTAGGCTTGGGATTTGAGGGGCATCCTCCTCTCCTTCTTCGAAATAAAAATGGTAAATAACTCTAAAGCCAACAGGTTTAAGTTGGGAAGAAGAGAGCAGTGTTATGGGCTATCTGGTCCCACAGTGCACCTATTAAGGGAGGATGTGGTTATCTCACGTCATTAGGTTTATGAGACAGACATTGATTTCATCCCGACAGCTGTTCTATTGGAATGGTGCAACGTGATGGGTCGTCTAAAATTCCTGAGCATCCGAAGGAGAAGGAATGGGAAACAAAAATAGTACAACAGAATAACTTCCGAGTGCGCTCTTATTTCTGTTTGTACAAATTGAATAATTAGTTCTGCGAATTCCATACCTTCTAGTTTTACATCTTCTCTTTCATAAACACACCTCTTGTACCATAGTGCCCATAGAATGGCTTTTCGACCAATTTCGAACAAATTTCTCTGAAATTCTGAAAGGTGCATGTCCTGTGGTTCCCAGTGCCCTAGCAGGATGACTCTCCACTCCCATGGCCAGTCTATTCCTGTCAGTTTTTTCCACACACTATCCCATTTTCTCCATGATAACACTGTCATCAATCGCACCAATCTAGAACAAAGGGGTCTGGCTCTTCCATGGTGAAAAGCATGTCTATCTGTCTTCCCTAACAAGAAAACCAGAGAAACAATTGAGCATATATTCATCCAATGCCCCGGAACAGTGTTATTATGGAGAAAATGGGATAGTGTGTGGAAAAAACTGACAGGAATAGACTGGCCATGGAAGTGGAGAGTCATCCTGCTAGGGCACTGGGAACCACAGGACATGCAACTTTCAGAATTTCAGAGAAATTTGTTCGAAATTGGTCGAAAAGCCATTCTATGGGCACTATGGTAGAGAAGATGTAAAACTAGAAGGTATGGAATTCGCAGAACTAATTATTCAATTTGTACAAACAGAAATAAGAGCGCACTGGGAAGTAGTACGATCAAAGATACAACAGCTCCATCAAAAAAAAGATATAATCAAATATATTCAAAAATTCAATCAAGATTGGCTGGGAGGAAATGAAGGAGGGTGGCTGGGAGAAGTAAAATGGCCGGGGCAGGAAGAACAAGGGGAAAATCTCAAACGAGACTTCCTCTTGAGTTTCAAAGACTGGTTTTCGCTTCCTCCAGAAACAACACTCAGATCTCCAGAATTTTTTCCAGATCCTTTTCCCCCGTCTGAATTAGCAATGGTGGATTCGCAATGGTATCCTCAATAAAATATGAATGCAACATATTTTGGATCTCTGAAGTTTCTGATACAATCTCAAGGAAAATTTGTCTCCATCGTTGGGCTATTTTTTAGATTGTTTCCAGGAGATATTTTTCTGCTAGAGCTATTAGTTGTATCTGGCGGCCTGTTTGGGCTGAAGAGGCAGTCTTTATCTCCACATATTTTCATAAAGAAACAAAGGCTATGTAAAAGGAACGCTGGACCCGGTTTCCAGCAGGTGACGCTCCCCACCAATAGATGGAGTCTCTACCCAGGTGTTAGTGGTGTCTGCTCTTATCAGCAACACTAACATTGGTAGGGTTTAAAAAAAAAAAAGAAAAAAAAAAAAAAAAAGAATGGCTGAGCAACCCAGGACATGGTGCTATTGCAGTAATTAAACCACCAGTACTTAGCCCAGCTATGGGCCGAGGGAAAAACAGAGTAGAAACGTTGCTACTCGGATGAATTTGACCGCTCCTGTAGTGACCCGTATGTTTCCCAGAATCGTGGCTTGTGGGGACCACTTTAGGAAGTACTGGTGGTTTACGGGAGATGTGGCCAAAGCACAGAAGATTTCCCCATCTTATCTGAACTGGCCAGCCTCTGATTTGGCCGATCCCTTACCCCTGGCAGAGAATTTTGTGTGGGTGAGCTGGCTTGGCTTGGAATGGAGTGAGGAAACATTTCTGCAAGCCTTTAGGATGATCATGGGCCTTGTAGAAAACCGGAAGCCGGTGGCCCAATGATAAGCTGAAGACTTGGAGGCCCCTCCCGTCTTCATAGGAATAAAACGCCCGCCGATTTTCGCTGCATCTGGTCCGAAAGTTACCCCGAATACAGCTACGATGACCGAGCGTTTTATTCGGGTGACGACGGTAGTATCTTCCTCTTGTTTGGGGGATTCTACCCTCTTAACCTGATTACAAGGGACATACAGGAACGTCACAGCTCAGAACCACAGTAGAACTGTCTCTGAAACACCCAGTAGCATAGCAGGAATACAAGGGACATACAGGAACCACAGAGCTCAGAACCACAGTAGAACTGTCTCCAGAGTCCAAACCCCCCAGTCGCATAGCAGGAAGACCCAGCGGCTATCGACTACCACAACTCCATCTCTGGTCAAACACTCCCCCCCCCC
>BFEA01000593.1:11454-32621 GCA_003427395.1 Chara braunii | reverse complement strand
ATTTGTTAGTCTCTAAAAAAAAAAAAAAAAAAAAAAGGATCTGACTCTGGTACTGCTTACAAAAGAAATTGTTGTTTGGAACCGAATGCAAAATTTGCAAATTGAAAAAAAAGAGGAAAATCTGAGACAATAATTAAAAAAATAAGAGAAAACCGGGGGAGCTTGAGGCCATTGAAGCTATGTCGAGGGTGAAAGGCATAACCATCTCGTCCGACGTAGCTGTTGTCGGGGCGGTGATCCTGTAACCTTTCAAGGGGCCATATAGTTAAGGGAGTTGTCGAGGGGGAAGACACTCTCTGTCCGTCAGAAACAGTTAGGTCGGTACTGGGGCAGTTTGTGTTGCTTTGTAACCCTAGCAGGGGGGGTATGAGATCCGATGATTTCTGGTACCACGATTGAAAGCTGGGGCGGCGTGTCGTTCATCTGTGGTGAGGGAAGGAGACGGATTGTTAGTGGGTTTAGTTCTTGTCCTTTTTCCTTTTGACTTTCTTAAATGTGAAGGTGAAAGTTGGAAGTATGGTTTGGAGAAATTTTGGGTGGGCTCGTGCAGTAGAGGAAGGGTTACTCAGGGTAGTAAGTCTACTAGAAGGGCGGGGTGGAGCGACATTGGGCGATGCTGGAGCAGTGGCTCTGTGACCAAGAGGAGCTTGAGGCCATTGGAGTTATGCCGATGGCATAACCACTTTTTTCAACGTAGCTGATGCCGGGGCGGTGACCCTGTAACCCGTTATGGGGTTTGTGGCTAAGGAAGTAGTCGAGGGAGGAAGATACTTCCTGTCCGTCAGAAAACAATTAGTTCGGTGTTGGGGCAGTTTGTGTTGCCTTGTAACCCTAGCAAGGGGGGTGTGAGAACTGGCGATTTCTGATACGAGGACTGAAAGTCTGAGCGACGGTTTCTCAGCTGTAGCGAGGGTTTGAGTTGGATTGTTAGTGACTCTATTTGAGTTTATTTCTTATTTTCGTCTTTCCGTTTTTCATAGCTTTTTTATTTTTGAATATGCTCTTGAACGGGATTGAATTTTCTGAAGAAAAAAAAAAAATCCTTATAAGCTGGCGCTGGTGGCAGGGGGGCGGGGTTGCGATGGTGAGGGATAATGCGCTCTGCGGCCATGGGGCTAACTTGCAGGGTGGAAATAGGGTACAACAGCGGTGAAGATGGTGGCTTCAAAGCAGTAAGACCTGTCTGAGTAGGGTTGTGAGGGATTTTATGTGTCAGGCATATCTGCAACCAGCGCCCCAAGGAGCTGACTCGGAGTGGTCGGATCTACAGTTATGGTGCTGATTGGTGGCTTGTCTGGTATTTGCTGTAGTCTTGTGTCCCCGTGGGCTTGCAAATGGACGAGGACAGAACGACGCCGGTCGGTGCTGGGGCTTGGTCGCGCTGCCCTGGAACTCGAGCTGTACGAGGGCAAGAGACCTGGTAGAGAGATCTGGGGAGTTGTTGAGGGTGGAAGGCATTCTAGTGTCCTTTGGTAAGCCGGGGCGGGTCGTTTTGCCCTGTAGCCTAGCAGGTGGGAGTCTTCTGGGGTGGGTTGTGCCACTCTTTAACCTAGCAGTTGGGGGCGTGAGGCCTAGTAGAGACTAAGTATCGGGATATAGGAATTAGGCAGGTAGGGTTAGGCTACTGAAAGGCTCTAAGGCAGGTATTTCTCGATCTGAATGCTCTTCAAAAAACAAAAGGGCCATCTGCATAGAGAAGTAGATGGGTGGGAGAAGGAGATGGTGGGATATCATGTGTCCTACTAGTGAGGGGGCTAGCTGGTAGGATGGGAATAGGGTACAGCAGCAGCGGAGATGGTGGCTCTGCTGCAGTAACTCTTGCCGGAATGGGGTATAGGGGATTGATTGGGGGTGTCTGAGTCTTTTTCTGAATTGTGCATATGTTTTTGTTTCTCAAAAAAGCGGTGAGTGCGAGAAGTAGATGGTGGCATATCAAGCGTCCTACTAGTGAGGGGGCTAGCTCGTAGGATGGAAATAGGGTACCGCAGCAGCGGAGAGGGTGGCTTTGCTGCAGTACGTCTTGCCGGAGTCTCAAACTCTTAAAATTCTATGTAAATTTCTATATGGGACGCTGGGCCTAGCTCCCAGCACGTGCTGCTCCCCACGAAGAGATTGGAGCCTTGTTCCCATTATAAAAAAAATAAAAAAATAAAAAACCGTCCTCCTCATCGATCTCACCGTCCTCTCCATGCCAGGCGCCATCATCAGTGTCAAAACGTGTCTCCATGTTGTAGTTCCCCCACCAACTCCATCGCAAACCCAGATAGCTGCGCCCCTACGCGTTTCGTCATCAATCTCACGGCTGGCGCTACCCCTGCCCGCGCGTCACGGTCGTTCATCACCAACAGCAGCAGCCACGTGGCCAATCAAGAAGCCACACACGTCTGCCGGGCGCGCCGCCAGATGATGGCCCTAACCAGTGATAATATGCTTCTTTGAAAATCTCCAGTAAACCAATAGCCTTCCGTACAAGCGTCGGGTCGTCTTTTGGGACTAGTACAAAGCCACTAGCATCATCCACGAGTTCTATTCCTATAATGTACCTAGCAGCAGTACCGATAGACTGTCACTGTAGGAACATGAACTCTTTTTTTTTTTTTTTTTTTTTTTTTAAAAAACCCCGGTTTTTTTTTTTTTTTTTTTTTTTTTTAAAAAAGCCCCGGTTTTTTTTTTTTTTTTTTTTTTTTTTTGCCCAGGTTGTTGTAGAGGCTGGATTACAGACATATGGGAGTCACCTTCGGCACTCAGCCATGTGGTAGAGGGCCCCTAATCCTATAGGACTACAAAAACTCATTGTAAGAGCAAAGCAGACAGGCCAACGCAGGGCTCAAGTCAGCAGAGACCTACCCGTCCCGGCAATGATGATATCCAAAGGCCGTTGCCCTTAAAAAAAAAAAAAGCTAAAAAAAGCCAAGGTGTGTTGAACTATGTTCCTTTCGTACATGGGAGCATCTGGCTCGAGTCATCAGAAACGAACCCGTCCCGGCAGTGTTACACACTCTCACCTGGACTTACTGGGCTTATTTCTCTTGGACCTAGGACCCAGGGCCTACCAGCCCTGTACTATCTGCTGCGGAGCCCAGGGGGCTGACACTGGGGTAACGGAGGAGATAAACGGCCACTAGAGGAAACTGCAGCCACTGTCCTGCCTGAGTTGTGATGGGTAGCTGTGGCGCAGCTTGGCAGCCACAGGTTTTTATGCAGCAGCCCTGGAGCCAAGTCCCACTAGCTGTTAGTGGGGCTTGACAGCTGGAGGGCTATTGGGATGCTCCTCTTTTACGTCCGCAAAGTTGGGAGGCCCCACAACACAATAGAAGGTTTTTTTTTTTTTTTTTTTTTTGCAGAACACTTTGAGAGGCCCCACTATTGTGGTGGTGGGGGAAGCGGGGGCGGCGGGGAGCAACACAAACCGGGCCCGCGTCCCATTCAAGAACATATTGAGAAAATTATGCAGAACACTTTGAGATACCGGGGCCATTACCCGGCTTCGGCTGAAAAATGATATCTATGCAATCCACACAAAAAGTTAGGTTCTCTAAGGTTTGATCATGGGAATATTCAGACCGAAAACCACCTGCCTTAATGCCTTTCAGCAGCTCAACCCTATCCGCCTCTCCTTATACCCCGATACCCAATCTCTACCAGGCCTCCAACCCCCAACTGCAAGGTTCCAGAATGGCACGACCCACCCCAGAAAACCCCCACCTGCTAGGCTACAGGGCAAAGCGACCCGCCCCCGCTCCGGCCAGCGTCGACTAAGTACCAGGCCACCAATAGACACTAGAGTGCCTTCCACCCTCGACAACTCCCCAGATCTCTCTACCAGGTCTTATGCCCCCGTACCGCTCGGGTTACAGGGCAGCGAGACCAAGCCCCAGCACCGCCCAGTGTCGTTCTGACCTCGTCCATTCGCAAACCACTGGGACCAAGGACATCAGCAGATACCAGACAAGCCACCAATCGTCACCATAGCTGTAATTCCGATCATCCACTCTTTCAAGCACTGGCTGCAGTCATCCAACAAAAATCCTTCTCGTTTTTTTTCTTTTTTCTTTTTTTTCTTTTTTTCTTTTTTTAACAACCCGAGCGGCTGCTAGGGGTGCTGATAAGAGCAGACACCACTACCGTCTTCCCCCGAACATAACGCACTCTAAAAATGAATGTATAAAAGCTATATTTCAGGCCAGATACAACCAAAATAAGGGTTCAGGCGAAGACGGTAGCGCCATGGAGGCTCCATCTATTGGTGGGGAGCAGCACCTACTGGAAACCGGGTCCAACATCCCATTGATACATCTTTGCTGAGAAACAGGCTCAACGTCCTTTAGAGGTACATAAGCGAAAATAAAAACATGATTATGCAACAATTCAGGTATAGGGTTTAAACCACCAGTACTTGGCCCAGCTATCGGCCACGGGTGATTCCCGTTAACGCCTCGGTAGTTGCGGGCTTCGGGGCACCGAACTGCAATGGCTGGAAGCGCCAGCCAAAATCAAAACGAAACGGTGCCCCGACGGCTCGGCACAACTTGGCGCGCAGGGGGTATCCCGGCTGGGCATCAATAGTTGGGCCAAGTACTGGTGGTTTAAAGGGATAGACATCAGGGGAGCTGCCGAATAAAGGTTGGCCTAATAGATAAAGGGGCTCCTAGCAGGGATGGGTGACACGAGCAGCTCCAAGGGTCAATGGAGCCCCCGGTTGAGAAGAGAAATGGATACAGCCCCAGGAAACAACAAACAGAAATTTTGTGTCATAAGATGTATCGATGGGATGCTGGACCACCTGAGGCTTGGGGGTCTCAAAGAGAGGGAGATACTGCGACTAAGCTAAAGGGTCTAGCAGAGTGGCTAATTAATCACCTTCAGTCATTATATTCAGGCCAATCAGAAGTGTACTGGGACGAGGCTTACGTACAGTTATTCTCCTTACTAGATGAAAGCCCCAGCTTGAAACAAGCTTTGGAGCAAGGTCTGTCCCTGAACCTGGATTGGCAATCAGCATCATACAGAATCTGGAATATTGTTCACCAAAAATTCCAGCCTCCCGAAACAACAAAAACAACAAAAGCACCGGTCCAGCATGAAACATCAGATCGGGTCAACGAGACGCCTGATCAGCCCAAAGACACTAACGTTTCAGGCCCACACTTGTAATTTCCCCCCCCCGGACCGTGCCCAGCCGATGGCGCACGCAGAAATAACTGAACAAAGGAAGGAGGAAGAGACACAAAATACAGACGAAGCAGGTGTCTCCAAACGAGGAAAAATACGTCATCTCATTGAAAAGGGAATATACCACAAAAGCTTACCAAAAGGGGACAAAGTCTTGGTAGTCCCCATCAGAAAGAGGGCTGGGAAATGGGAATTGGGTCTATCACCGGCTGATTCAGAAGACTCATACGCCCCGACCTACGGTGGGATGACCCTACATGGATGGCACATGAAGAGGGAGGGGACACTACGTGTCCATGAAATCACAAATTTTGTTATAAATCAATACGAGGCAGGGGCAATGGTCACCATCAACATATCTTCGAAGAACCTGAAGATGGCCTATAAAGACATATACGTAAGATTTGAAGACAACAAAGAGGCAGGGTTGCAATGACTCACACACAACCTGCTCCTGGACAACCAACAACTAAAAATTAAGCCTAGCAATATTTGGTCAACAAATGACCTACTCACTTGTGTATGCACTATACTCAGAAAGAACATCATCAACAAGGGAATAGATTGGGATATACAGAATTGATCACCATTCCGAGCAAAATAGTGAAAAGGAGAAACACACGAGGCAAAAATGGATTGGGTGGAAGTGGTGTATGGTAAGAACCAAAAGTGGAAGCACACCCTTCAGCAGGCAGACCTGGATATTCGATCAATCAATGTGAATGGTCTAGCCTCACGCAACCCCAAAAAAAATAACGCGTTGTGGGACTTGATGCGGGGGGTGGGCGGAAGAACGTGGCCGGATGTAATTTGCATCCAGGAAACCCACTTAATGGACTCGTTGGATCATCACATGGCACATAAGCAAGTCTAGCCCTTTCTAAAATACTAGGCCTTTGCCCCAACTCCAGGAAGTGCAGGGGTGACCATATGGATTCCACCCGAATCTCGCCTCAAAGTTATCGACTGGGAACAAGACAGGGTAGAAGGAAGGTGGGTTAGAGTGTTGGGCATGCTGGAATTAGCAATGGTATGCATTGTTTCCGTTTATGCCCCTAACGCCCCCCAGGAAAGAAAAGTTTTTTTCGATAAGATCGAGACGATCCCTATCCCCGATATCCCAGTAATAATAGCAGGGGATTTCAACGCCGCACCGGATAGGTGGCTAGACCGTTGGAAAATCCCTCCTACTACCGCACGCAACGCAGAGGAGGATGAGGGGATTCTAAGGGATTTGTACACTTCCCTCTCACTTTTTGACACCTTGAGGCGAGGCCACCCGACCGAAAAGGTTTTTACTTGCTTACGCAATAATAACGCCGATAGACTGTCAAAATCTAGAATTGATCTTATTCTGGCTTCAGAGGACTTGAGTGGAGGACTAACCTTGGCGGCAATACTGCCAACTAGCCCGCACCCAGGCCTGGATCACAGGATGTGCGTGGCAGTCTGGACCTTTCGAAAACGGTCAGATCAGAGGGTCAGCTATTACAAACTTAACACGTCTCTGCTCCATCTCAAATCCTTCCAAAAGTAGCTACAGCAGGTTTGGGTCTTCTGGAAGGACCAGAGTCCCCAGCAAGAATCTCAAATTGCTTGGTTCAACAATGGATTGTTTTTCCTGGCGAAAAAATGCAACGAATACTCCAAACATATAACCGCACAGCGATACCAACAGGAAATCCTGATAATGCAAAGTCTCATGGATGCCGAACAAAAACAATTTTCGCAAGGGCAGGAATTAAGGCAAGATTCAAACTCCGATGAATCACAATCCCAAATACTAGATCTAAAAGCCCAACTTTTGAAACATGCATAGTATCGTTGGCAAGGAGCCCAGATCAGGGCAAGACTATCCAGTCTCTCAACCAAAGGAGTAATGGATGCCCATTTTTTAACACTGGCGAGACCTCGTTGCAAAAGAACAACAATCGAGACACTCTACGAACCACGAACCATGGATTCGGATCCGGCCATCTCAACAGTAAGGTGCGTCAAAATAACATATGATTTTTACAAGGACCTTTTTACCTCTCACATAGACAGATCTGACCCACAGGACCACGATCGTCAACTCAAAGACTTTTTGGAACCAATGGAAAAATCATTGACACCTGAACAACGTGATTCCTTGGAAACCCCAATCTCAAAACAGGAAATCTGGACCGCCCTCCTGCAAATGAAGGAGGAAAAAGCGTCAGGGATTGATGGCTTCCCCAAAGAATTTTGGAAAACTACATGGGAATTTCTGAGTCAGGATATCATGGACTTCTATAGAGAGGTATGGACCACGGGCGAGATGGGCGAAAGGGTGGGGCAGGGATTATTAACCCTCCTATATAAAAAGGGGGACAAAATGGATATCAGGAACTACCGCCCTATCACACTTCTCACAGTTATCTACAAAATGTTGTCGAAAACCTTAGCTAACAGAATGATCCCAGTAATGAAAGATATCATTCATCCCTCTCAAACCGACTTCATGGAGAATAGGAACATTCAAGAGAACATCCTTTTAATCCATGAAGTACTCCAACTCACAAAACACTCCCGTCAGAACGCGGCACTAGTCTTCATCGACTTTGAAAAAGCCTACGACCATGTAGACTGGCTGTTCTTAGACAAATGTCTTACGCTGGATTTAGATCCTCTACCAGAATGCGACCACCTGCATCCAGGTTAACGGATGCATAACACCACCACCTCTGCGTCTGGAACGCTCGGTCCATCAAGGGGACCCCATCGGCCCCTTTCTCTTTTTGGTCATTATGGAAGCGCTCGCCGCCAACCTCCGGGCAAACAAAAACATTACCAAAATTCGAATCACGCACATCCCAGAGGAGGCTATCCCAGTATGCTCCCTTTTTGCAGATGACCTCACCATCTTGGCGGAAGTCACACACAGCAACATGGAAGAAATCCAACGAATGATGGAAAAGTTTTCCAACTGACATGACAGTCAACTGGGAAGCAAAACTCAAGGGTGGTGGATCCATTACCAAGAGGGGCATCCTCCCGAGTCACCTAGAATTAAATGGATGCCCTTGGAATCCCCAGTAAGAATCCTTGGTGTTGCCATGACCGCCGAGGGACGCCCGACAGCCAAGGACGAATGAATTGGCAACCAGGCTAGGCAAAAACTAGAAAATTTGAGAAACAAACACACATCTCTTTCCGGCCGCGCATTAGTAATTAACAACGTAATCTTCGCATCCTTATGGTACAAATCACTATTGTGGCCACTAAGCAAAACAGCCTTAGAAAACCGAAAGAAAAAGACGACCGCTTTCTTATGGAGAGGGGATGGCGAGCTCGATAACGTAATCAACCGCGTGGCGTGGGATTCCATCATACAACCTAAGGCAGGGGGAGACCTAGGAATAATTGACCCAGCCACACAAGTGCAAGCACCACGTCTTAAATGGATTAAAAAGCTCATCTTCGCCCCCCAGAGTCCATGGTGCGTACTGGCTCTGGAACATCTGGCTCGAATGGCCCCAGAACCCCCCCAATCCACTCACCCCTTGATATGGCTGGAGGACCGTTTCTGGACAATTCCACGAAAGTTCCCCTGGGCAAGGAAGGGCTGGATGGAGACAACCGAATTTTGGACAGTTCTGACCCTCCCTATTGGAAACTTGGCGTAGACTCCCGCTTCCAGCCAGACCATACCCCGATCGCTGGGAAGAAGTCTACCGACAACCTTTGTTCGGAAATAGACGAGTGACTAACTCTAGTGGTTGTATCATGTCAAGCTCAGCCTTGCCTTGGAAGAGCTGGGTAAAAAAAGGGGTGCTCAGGGTCGGGGACCTCTGGGATGATGACATAAAGGATTGGAAAACAGGAGACCAAATGCAAGAAACCCTACGGCACTGCCATCACGTGAAGGAGCATTTGGATGACCTGGTCCCGCTGGCATGGTATCAAACCCTTAAGCAAGGCCCCGCCTTAAAGGAAGGGGACTGGGTAGCCAGCAAGGAGCCTCCCCAGAAGATAGGGCAAATACACATGGTTTCACCCCATGCGGTCCTAATCGAACACTATACAATCACTGGAACCAACACCCTTCAAGGTACTAGCAAAGACACTCTTGTATGGAAAGAAAAAACATCCGTGTATAGAATGGGAATCTTAGAAGAGAAAGGGCAGAGGGTGGCGTTCCAGCCTTTCAAACCAATGCAGGACCTAGCTCTGGACCCGGAAGAATGGTCTTGGGAGTCTCCCCGGCAAAGGGCATGTCCCAAAGCAGGCCGCACCAGCCTACACCACTTGTCAGTCAAATCAGCCTATAAAATGCTCAGACCTAAGAAACGGCTGAGAGACGTTATCAACAATAGATGAGCCAGACATTTGAACGTGGATCGCTCCCTCCTGACCCCAATCAAATGGTTCCAGGAGCAGAACGCAAGGCCTATGAAAATCACTTCTCTACAGTGGCAAATCGCCCACCGATGGCTGCCAACCAATGATTGGCTAACCGACCGCACTAATTTAGAGCAAAAGGGCCTACTGCTTCCATGGTGTCAACGGTGTCAGAGCCTCTTTCCTTTCCACAAAAGCGCGGAAACTATCGAACACATCTTCCTGCAATGTCCGATCGCCCAATTCATATGGACGTGGTGAGACCGTGTATGGAGAAAGATGGAACCTACATCTCCCTGACCCTGGTCTTGGCAAGCTATACTGGCTGGCCACTGGCCACACGCAGAAGCAGCCACGACCTTCGTAGAGAATATGTACAAACTTGGAAGGAGGGCGGTGTTGTGGGCACTTTATTGGCAGAGATCTACGCTGACTATGGATAAAGTGAGGGTAGAGGTGCCATAAATTACCGAACATATTCAGCAGCAGATGCATTTCGAACTCACACAAAGATGACGGACTACCAAATCACAACTAAATCTTTTTAAACAAGTAGGAGATGTCAGGAGAAGGATTACATCGTTTTGCACAGACTAGGTGGGAGGGGAGAGAGAAGGATGGATTGCAAAAGTAGAATGGAGTGGAGATGGGGGGGAAGGACAGAGGGATCTGGAAGAAATGAGAGACTATCGCTTAATTTTTAAGGATTGGACGAACATAGAATCCTCTTTCCCACTCCGCCCCCCTTCTGATTTTCCTGACCCCTTCCCGCCCCCCGCCCTTTCCCTGGCAGAGATCCTGTCCTAATTGATATAACCCAGTAACTCAGTCTACTTACATCTCCTTACATCTCCTTTTCATATAAGGAACTCTCCCCTGGAGCCCCCCAGGGAGTTTTTTCTTCTAACTCAACAGTTTTATTACTTCTTGTTGTGGTACCAGAGCTTAGTGGGACATCTGGCGCCCCCTCCTGGGGGTGAAGAGATACGGATAACAAGGGCTACATCACTATGATTTCGGACACACATACATGTTCAGTAAATCCCTTGGAGACAGGGCAATCAATGCTGGCAAGTCTCAAAATCACGGATCTTGAATATCTTCCCCTTCCTTGTGGACGATTCTGTATATGGGACGCTGGACCCGGTTTCCAGCAGGTGATGCTCCCCACCAATAGATGGAGCCTCCACCTGAGTGATAGTGGTGTCTACTCATATCAGCAGCACTAGCACTGGCAGGAGGGATGTTTTCCCAAAAAAAAAAAAAAAAAAAAAAAAAAAAGATGAGATGCTGGACCCGGTTTCCAGAAGGTGCAGCTCCCCACCAATAGATGGAGCAGCCTGCCGATAAGCCCTCAATCCTGATGGTTCTCTCACCACCATCGGGATAGAGGGCTTACACAACAACTATTCATTAAAAAAAAAAAAAAAAAAAAAAAGGAAAGACCCTGTCGCTGGAAACCAGGTCCCCCTGACATGCGGCCAGGCTCATGAAAAACAGAAGGTGCCACTGGGGGGCACCAATGGGGACCTCCTTCCATTTACTCGCCTGGTCCCAATCACTGTGTTCTTGTCGAAAAAGTTCTTTAGCTTTCTGGAAGATGTTCGGCTTCACTGTAGATGGCACCAAATGGCACTGCTTAGGTACTTGGGTGCTTAGGCAATGTCCGAGAATAGCGACTCTGGTAACATCTCCTCCAGGGACAATGGGTGGGGGGGAAGGGGGTCTGCGAATTCTTGGGTTGGGCGTAACGGATAGTTATGGTCAACCTTTGTCCACTCATGAAAAAGCAGCTAATAATCCCTTTCAATCCCTGTCTGTTGTCCCCCTTGCGGTCCCACCTCCTCCGCTTGTCGATATTCCCGTTGGTGTTCCTGTTGCCCATCTCTTGTCCCATCTCCTGCCCACCTCACCCTTGCTACCCAGCCCTCCCTCTTCCCTCCCAAACAGTCCTCACCGAACTGAGATGATTCTGTTGATATCGCCCCTGGTGTGCATCTGGTTCAACTTTTCCGCAGCCGCCCCCCACTGGGCTGTAATCTCGTACTGAACTAACAACCGTAATTACTTTGTGGCCTCCCCATCTTCCTTGCTCCCTCTACTTCCAGGATTCTCAACCTTATTCCGGCAAGACGAATCGGGGTAGAGCCACCGTCTCCACCGCTGTTGTACCTTATTTCCGCCCTACTGGCTAGCCCCTTCGCCGCAGAGCACATTATCTCCAACCATCACAGCAAACACAGTCCGCTGCCACCAGCACCAAAAGTATGAAGATTTTTCCAGTTGAAACCTCAAAAATCAAAAACTTCAGGGGACTCAGATACATGTCGCGCAGGAATCGTAGCCATAAAAGGCAATCAACACCTATTATTCCCACAAGGGAAGAGGACGGGAGGGAACTACTTCTCTCCCTATGGAAATTCCTGCGCCTATTCACGCCTCTGCTGGATGTAAAAGGCTCACAAGAAACTGAGCGGCTTACTCCTCCCCCCCCAAAAAAACGACCTCTTGTCCTTTCACTGCCTCCGCTGGAATGCCCCCCCTCACCTCCCGGCCCCAGTTTAGAACCGCCCCCTAAATCACTCCTGCTCCCTCAACAGCATACCATACCCCCTACAGTATGCCCCCACGGAGCCGAAGATCCCCATTCCCTCATGTCCCACCCCCTCCAAGTGAAACACCTCTCAATCTCTCACCTTGCTGAAGTCAGCACCTCTTGTCCTCTCTCCCAACCGTTGTAGCTGATCCGATCCAAATCAACCTGGCCCAGAAGAGAACAAACCCACAATACCGCCCCTACCCTCTCAAGGATCACACCTCCCACCTTGTATAACCCTCGCAGGGAGGGGCTCAAAACCCTGAAGGAGAGCAGCACCTATGAGCCCAAACCCTACAGTATCAAAGCCTTGGACTCAATTGTGACCTGTTTTTTTTAAAATCCCTCAAACAGATGAAATCGAATATCGAATTCAAGAAATAAGAGCCCAAGCTTGACCATACAAATATAGGGGAATACGTCGGATTTAGAATTGGATCAGAGTTGGATAAACGTAAGACATCAATTCCACTTTATGAAACCATTTTGTAATTCAATCTTGGTAATCATTCTTTGGGATCAAAGCGAAGCTCTGATTTACGAATTTTAGATAAGGAATCTTGCTCAGAAAAAAGTTTCCAGATCGATCGATTACAACGAAAAAACACATAAGATCACATAAATCGAACTCTACCTTGAAAACCCACACACACCCTTCCAACGTTCTCCAAAACTGTTGTACACTCTGCCGCTCTCTTCCATGTCTCACACCCCCACTTTTTGCTGGGTTACAGGGCAACGCAACTCACTCCAGCTCCGACCAGCGTCGTCCCAGCAGCGACCCTTGGTTGTCCCGTGGAAAGCCCCCCCCAGACCTCCCCAGATCTCTCTACCAGACCTCACGCTCCTGCATCGCAGGTTACAGGGCAACACCCCAGTTCCGGTCAGCGTCGTTCTGGCATCGAACAACCGCAAATCTCGAGTATAACAGTGTTGAAGCCACATAAGACAAGTTGGTAGGGATCCCTAAGTCCTAAAAACATCCTAGGACCACTAAGCACCCCAAATCTCTTTAGGACATTCAAAAAGTGTTTTTTTTAAATATAAGAACGGGGGGGGCAAAACTTTTTTTTTTTTTTTTTTTTTTTGAAAACACGGCCCCGCCAGTGCTAGTGGTGCTGATAAGAGCAGACACCACTAACACCTGGGGTGAGGTTCCATCTATTGGTGGGGAGCATCACCTGCTGGGAAACGGGCCCAGCGTCCCATATACAGATTGAATTTGCAGCATGTCAAATGAAGAACCGTTGTGGGGGAGTCCTGCCAGCAATGATTACCCTGGCATCCAGGGGATTGACTGAGCAGGACGGGGGGGAGGGGGGAACCTCTTCACCTTAGAACCGGCGCCAGATACCTACTGTAACACACTAGTACCTCCCTCCCCCCGCCAACTTCAATCTGAACTGTCTCTTCCCTAGTACTGTGTCTTTGAAAATATATCAGAGGATAATCATTCTGCAGGATGGGCCTACTACGAACCCCCTCCTCCATACCACTGTTCTCCCACCGTGGCTAAGGGTAACGACCGAAGGGAAGGGATCGAAGCATTGCAAATCATCCAGCAAATTGAGGTCCCTGGAGTCCTCAATCTCGCCCATACCAGTCCAGACCAACCAAACAATTTGAAGGGGGGAGGAAAGGATCAGGGAAGTCTTCACTAGGTCTCATAGGAATTGCTGTGTCGATCTTAGTCCAATCATGAAAGACGAGCCTATAGTCCCTTACTAGATCCCACCTCGCTTATCCTTCCCCGAGGTCATTTTGGCCGCCTTTCCATTCAACTTCCCCAATCCTCCTCCCGTTGTCACCTCCAAGCCAGCTCAGGCTAAACTCCTTAATTTTTTGTTGGATGTCTTTTGGTGAGTGTAGTAGTTGGATCTGCCCCCTGACTTTCTCCCATTTTTATGAGATTTCGGTTTGGATCTGTTGTTGTATGCTTTCCGTGAACTTCGGGCCTTCCAGTCGTGCTTTGGCCATTTCATATGTACAACGTCGTCGCCAGAGGGCCCAGAGCACCGCCCTGCGGCTCAGTTAAAACATATGGCTGGTGAAGTCATCGAGTTGGTCGTAAGGGTAGGCCTCGCATAGCAAAGCTTTCCAATCCCACGGCCACTGGATCTGGGTTTCTAGTTGATCCCAGATTCTATCCCACCATCTCCACAGCCACACTGCTCCAGCGCACTGAAGAAAAATGTATTCGATTGTTTCTGGCACTTTCCTTGAGGGGAACGCATTCGTGCAGAGCCTACACCAGGGGAGGGCAAGTCCTCTCTGTTCTAAGTTTGTTCTTGCGATCAACCAATCATTTGTTGGCAGGCATCGGTGCTCAATCTGTCATTGCAGTGAGGCAAATTTTGTTGGGTTTTCCTTTATCGTTCTAAACCACTTTATATTTCGTAGCTTGTGCTTGTCAACGTTTAGGTGGTTCATCCAACGTGCCTCCACCCGATCCTGAAGGTTTAGTTTCGACCTGAGGAGTTTGTAGGTCGATTTAACTGTAAGGCCGAATAATGATCTGGTGAGTTTCCTGCCCTCCCCCGCGGGTATGGTCCATGTTCATTCTACGGGGTCTAGGGCGAGTTGGTGGATCGGGGTCTGGGGCCAGTAAGCGATCCATTGCTCCTTTTCGTGGAGCACTCTGATTCTGAATAAGTCCTCTTTCTGGCATAGTATTGTTTCTTCTGGAGAAGTTATTTGGAGTATGTTGTTCCGGCCTATTTGGAAGAGGTTGACTCTTATGAATCCATCCGGTTCGCAGTGGACTACGCTGCCCACCTGACTTGAACGATCCCTCAATGCCACCCAGTCCGATTCTTGAAGGGCGGGGCCCTTCCTTAGGATTCTCCACCAGGCTAGGGGGATCTTTTCAATTATGTCTTCCAAGGCATCCTCCGGTCGATGAAAGTAGCGTAGTCTCTTTCTTAGTTGGCTCAGGTCAATCCAATTCCTTTGTTCCTTGTCTCATAAATCATGTACCCTTGTTACACCTCGCCTGACCCAGCCTTGCCATGGGGGGTCCATGCAATGAAGGGTTTGACCCTTCGAGTCTGTTATCCATCTATTTCCAAAAAGCGGTTGTCGATCCACCTCTTTCCATCTTTCTGGTGGAGTTTTACCCGGCAGGGGTAGACCTCTCCATGTTTGCAGGAGGTCCGGCCAAAAGGGGTCGTTTCGCAGGTCAGCCCTTGCTGCTTGTCTGGATGAGTCCGGGGAGGGGTGACGCTGCCACGCGCCTCTTCTTGGGATGGGTCATTCCCTGTTTTCCAGCCACATCGGCGGGTCACTCTCCTCTGCTGTTTGTGGCGCCAGGCGGGCAATCTGTTCCAAGGCTAGCTCCTTCCACGGGGTGTCTTGGTTAAAAAGGAGGCGTTTGAGCCATTGTAATGCAAGAGCCTTAGTTTGCAACAAGGGGTCTATTATGCCCAAACCTCCTTTCGATTTAGGTTGGGTTACAGATTGCCAAGCCACTCGACTGATCACATTACGCTCCTCATGATTTCCTCTCCATAGGAAGGCGGCTATCTGGCGCTGCAAGGGACACAGGGCGTTCTTGTCCAGGGCCCAGATGGTAGATTTGTACCACAAGGAGGCCAGAATCACGTTATTTACTATTAGGGAGCACCCTATCAACGAGGTATGTTTGTTCTTCCATAGTGTCATCTTTTCCTGAGGCGGACCAGCGATCCATTGATTATTTGTAGCTGGCCTACCTTCTGCTGACATCAACACCCCTAGCACCCTAAGCGGGGCTTCCTTGGGTAGCCATTTGAGTTTGGGTTCGACCGGGGGTCTCACTCCTTGGTGGTGTAACCACCAGCCCTGGGTTTTGTTTCCTCAGTTGACCTTCATATCTGCCAGTCTACAAAAGCGGTCCATCATGTGTTGGACTTCCGTCATCGATGCATGGGAAACCTCGATCATTAGTGTTAGGTCATCCGCGAACAGAGAGCATACTGAAATTGCGTCCTGCGGTATTGAAGACACTTGTATTCTTTGGATATTCTTGTGTTTCCTTAGGTTGGCGGCCAGAGCTTCCATGGCAATGACGAACAAGTACGGGGCTAAGGGGTCCCCTTGCATAACTGACCTTTGGAGCTTTATGGGTGGGGCTAGATTGCCATTCACCATGACTCCAGTCATTGCATTTGTGTGGAGGATCTTTACCCAGCGCCTGAAGCACGGACCATAGTTGAGTTTCTCCAAACATTTGTCTAGGAACAGCCAGTCCACATGGTCATATGTTTTTTCAAAATCGATGAAGATGATCGTTGCATTGCTTTTGGACTGTCTTGTTAGTTTGATCACTTCATTTACTAGTAGGACATTGTCCTGAATGTTCCTTCCGTGAATGAAGCCAGTTTGGTCCGGGTGTATGATGTCAGGCATGACCGGCAACAACCGGTTGGCCAAGGCTTTAGCCATTAATTTGTATACCACGGTGAGTAAGGCGATAGGTCTGTAATTCCTAATATTGGTCCTTTCCCCTTTCTTGTACAGGAGCATTAGGACACTCTGGCTCACTATCTCCCCTGTCTGGCCAGTTGCCCATACTGCCCGGTAATAGTCCATGAGGTCTTGTGAAATGTTTGTCCACATTACCTCCCATAATTCTTTTGGCAGCCCGTCTATTCCCGGGGTCTTTTCTTCTTCCATTTGGAGTAATGTTGTCCATATTTCCTCTTTGGACAGGGGTTTGTCCAGGGCGTCTCTTTGCTGCTCATTTAGGGTTTTGTCTAATGGGCACAGAAATTCCTCAATTTTCGCCGTGCGGTGTGCTAAAGGTACGTGGCCACAGTCGGATGTGAACAGGTCTTGATAAAAATCCCTTGCTTTTTTTTTTCAGCTTGCAGTAGATGTGTGTAGGGGGCCTTGGTTGTGTTTGGGGTCTTCCAGGGCCTCTATTACAGATCTTCCGGCCTTCGCCTTGGCCAGCGCAAAGTACCGTGAGTCCATTGCCCCTTCCGTGTTGTGTCTAAAGAGTTTTCCCCGTATTCTGATTCCTTGCCATCGGTTTTCCATACGTTGTAGGAGACGGGTTTCGAGATTTTTAACATTGTTGGCTATCTCGTCTTGTTGTGTGTTGTTTTCTGCGTTTTCCTCCTGGTGCTGCAGCTGTTGCAGTTTATGTTGTAGATCCACCTCTTCAGTGTGGCGTTGTCGCGTGAGAAGTTTAAAGTATTCATTACACTTGCGACCCAGAAATGTCAGGCCGTTGTTGAACCGTACAATATTGTCGTCTATCTGGTCCCTCTGTTTTTGCTAGAAGGACCAGACATCTTTGAGATACCCTTTGAAGCGTTCGATGGTCAGGAGGGAGGTGTTTAGTTTATAGAACCCCCAACCCTGGTCTGTTTTTTTCCTAAACGAGAAGATAGCGACACACATTGCGTGGTCCAGGCCGGGGTATGGGCTTTGTGGGAAGATTTCGGCGATTTGGAGGGCTCCTTGTATTTCCTCTGAGATTAGGATTAGATCGATTCGGGACCTCGTTGCTTTTTCTGTTCTGTTTTTTCGAAAACAAGTGTAACGGCGATCATTTGGGAAGTGTCTTCTAAAGGTATCAAAAAGATTAAGAGATTATTTTAATTCCGCAATGATTCTTTCGTCATTTTGAATATATGTGGGGCACGGTGAAGGGATTTTCCATCTGTCTTACACACGGTCCGGAGCAGCGTTAAAGTCGCCCACTATGATCACGGGGATGCCCACTGGAAGCTTGTCTTTCAGGGATTCCAAAAAACGCTGGCGCGCTGTCCGATCATTAGGAGCGTATATATTTAATATACAGACTACTTCTATTTCCAACATAGCGAGCAGATAAACCCATCTGCCTTCCTCCTGGTCTGCTGCCCAGTTTAGCATCTCTACCCGTGTGTGTCAGGAGGAAGCCAGATGGCCACACCCCCACTCCCTGGCCAGGGGGTGTGTGCCCTGAAAGCTGGGTGGGGCCACAACACTTTATGCAGGTGGTTGTGGTCTGGGTTGTCCATGAGGTGAGTTTCCTGCAGGCATACTACATCTGGCCATTTTCTCCCATCTACCCCTTTGAGCTGGTCTATAATTGCTTGTCTTTTGGATTGTTTTGCTGATGCCAGCCCGTTGACGTTGATTGAACGCAGGTCAAGATCGGCTTGTCGCAGGCTGAGTTTCCAAGCCTTATCCCTGCCGTAAAGTGCTTCTACTATTTTGTTCAGTAGTGTTTTTACATGGGGAGCCACCTTTCGGTGTCCAACAGGCCGCCGTTTTGTAGAATATCACTTCTAATCGAACTCTACTTTTTAACAATTCACAATCAAGAAAGCGAAATCATTAAAAAAAAACACCTATGGAAGAATATCAGAAAGACAACCACAGCTTAGGGAAAATCAGCCACAAATGACCTATCACTTGAATCTAAACGAAGAATCACAATTACAATATCTCAAGGGAAAAAAACATGACAAATCAAAGGACGGACAGTGATACACAAAAGTCACGGCCCCAATCACATACTCTAGCTCAAACTTGAATAAGAGGCGTGGCAGCAACCCCATGTGATGTCACTAAACACTGAAGTCGAAACGCAACAACAGCCTCTCGTGAAGGAGTTAAGCACTAGTGATGTAAAAAAATAAAAGAGTGATAATTGCAGTATGGGGCAATATACAGTTTGCAATTGCACTTCGGGCACCCGACCTGTCCAGAAAGCTGGGTTGTATGCATTGCCCGGACTGCAATTAGAAACTGTATGTTGGCCCATAGTGCAATTATAACTCATGTTTGTGACTCCTGCATAGTTTCCCCTTTTTTTTTATAACAAAACTGGGGCTCGGACCGACTAGCATCGTTTAACACGGTGTGTGGCGGTCTTTTCTTATTTAAAAACATATAAACAATGCTATTTTTCATTTACACTAATGCAAAGAAAAGGACCCAGACAAATAAAAAAAATAAGTCTGACATCGACATCATGACAGCACAGCATGTGCATCCCTCTTTCTCAAGACTTAGCGCCGGGGAAAAGGCAAGGAAAGCAACTGGCCTACAATGACACCGTCTGCCACAGCGCGTTGAACTGTCAGTCTTCCATGGAAATCTTACTATTCTCTACTTCTGCACATAAAAAAATCACGGCGCGAAGCTTCAAAAACATCCCCCCCCCAAAAAAAAAACCCATAGAATTGAAGCTTCCCGCCAACGCAAAGTGGCCAACTAAATGCCCAACAAATAAATTTGAAAATTTTCTACTGGCCGATGGGCAGCTACCTCCACGAAAACGAAGACAATCGACACTAGCAGTGTACACGATCAACAATTGACGTTTGTCACAGACGGCCGCACGTGATCGAAAACCACAGAGCACAGGTGTAAATCGGACCTAGTCGGTCCCGGCCTCTGCGCTCTACTTTGGATCGTATCAGATAAGTAGATATAACTCTGTTTTTTTTGTTTTTGTTTTTTTTCTTTCCGGTGGGAGGAAACACTTGTGGGGGTGATAAGAGCAGCGCTCTCAAGTGGAGCTCCGGGTGAAGGATCCATCTATTGGTGGGGAGCTGCACCTGCTGGGGGATATAACTCTGAAATTCTGAATTCACTGTGGGGCTGGTCAGTTCAAACTTCAAAGATGATATCCGAAGGCCGTCGCCCTTATACCAAAAAAGAAAAAACAGAAAAAGAAACTTTGAAAAGGCGTAAAGGGGGGGGCTTGCACGTACGTCAGCCCCCTAAGAAAAACGCTTGCAACCTTTGAGCCTTCAGCTTAAAGCTTTCAAAGATTAAGGCCCAGGTTTATAGGTGGATCACATGTCAGATCCCGCATCATATGTCAGGCCCATCGGATATCACATCATATCAAATATCATCACCGCTGTTTTCTTTCTTTTTTTTTTATCACAGAGAGAGAGAGAGAGAGAGAGAGAGAGAGAGAGAGAGAGAGAGAGAGAGAGAGAGAGAGAGAGAGAGAGGACAACGAGGGCAGCTGGTGGAGAAAGCGGGGAAGGGGATAGGGAAAAAGGGAGGAAGAGGGAGATGGCGGGAATTCGGACAGCCACGGGTTCGCCTGTTCGATCGTGGACCGCCCGCCGCCTTCCGCCTTCCTGCCTTTTCAAACCCGGGGCTATGGCCACGGGCAGGCCCTGGGCCAAACGCTACCTGGAAGACTGAAGTGCAGTTTGGAAACTCGGCCGCACCACCTTTCTGCAAAGCGGAGTTTCAAATGCATTTGGAACTTAGCGCCTGACTGGACTGCAGAAACCCTGTTCCGAATGCATTTTCAAACAGTCTGTTTTTGTGATAACCGCATAGCTACCCCATCTTCTCCTGTTGTGTGTCGCCCAACCACACTACTCACATGCAAAGTTCTCTCTCTTACTCAAAAAATCACCTATAATTTACGATTGTATGACAATGCATGCTAGTGTGAGTACTATGCCCTCAGTCTTATTTTCGGGAAGGACGGTAGCAAGCCAGCTGTCACTTTTGGCCCTTTTATTTTGCTTTCTGTTTTTTGAAAAGGGCGTCAGCATTGAGATATGACCATTGAACCGACCGGCCCTAGGTAATTGAGACTTCTGGTATACGCACGCATCTGCTTCCAGTGGAGTTCGAACTCCGGTCTGTATTGCAAAAGTTCAGGGGTGTACCAACCGAGATAGGCCAGAAGGTGTTTTGGGCCTTACCCCCTTTTTGAAAAACTACAAACGTTTTTCTTCTTTTTTGGGGTAACTAGGCGGGAGTCACAGCAACAGTTTGAAATTACACTTCCGGCCAAAAAGAGTTTAGAACTGCACTCTGGGCAATTGGTACCTGACAGGAAACGTGGCTCGTATACATTGCCTGGAGTGCAATTCGAAACTGGTTTGGCCCGAAAGTGTAATATCAAACTTTTTGTTTTTGTGACTCCGGGGTAGTTACGCCTTTTTATTTTAACATCAAGGCCGACAGACTTACTGGGCCAGGTGATAAGAGCAGCTTTACAAACAAAAAAAAAACAAAAAAAAAAGAAAAGGGCAGCCTTACCTAAGTTCCAGTTTTTTTTTTTTTTTTTTTTTTTTTTTTT
>BFEA01000592.1:923682-937645 GCA_003427395.1 Chara braunii | reverse complement strand
CTGACACCCGACTCCCCCCCAGCCCATCCACCCCCTCAACACCCCCCGCGAAAGGACGTACGCAGGGCCATAAGTCTGTACGTACGGGTCGTACGGGCACCAGGGGGCCCGTACGGACAAGCGTACGGCCGTCTGTACGGGCCGTATTTGTACGRGTGTATACACTGGTCGCCAGGACCTCTCGGTAGCGGATGATGCGATGGAAGCGGGGGAAGCGGTTACCAGTAGCGGGGAGAGAGGCGAGATAGTCGGAATAGATCGTGGCGAAAGTCCTCATCAGCGCCGCGCGGAAGTGGTCGCGGTCGTCGCATGCGGGGATTGTCCCCGTGGCGAGGCAATAGACTTCGATGCCGTTAAGTCCACGCCACGCGGTACTAAGGAGGAGGATATGCAGACAGAAGTTGGGGGCGGCGCATCGGATAGAAGGTTGGGGATGCAGTATTACAGCAAGGCGAGCAGCATAGAAGTGGCGGAAGGTATCGCGGGGAAATRRATTGGAAGGGAACGTGACGGGGGTGGTGAGYTGGCGGAGGGTGAGGTAATCARGGGGACGGCGAGAGAGAGATCGGGAACGAAGGCYRATTGCCCGTATCGGTACRCGGCGAACTGCGGGACGGGCTGGGGAAGAGGGGGATCGGCTCCGTTGCCGCRCTGATGTGCTCGGAGTCGGGGCTGTAAGGTCGCCAGCTTCAGGTCGGGGCGGCTCCGGATCTCGGCCCGGGTCGTCGTGGATGCGTGGACTCGCCGCGCTCGCGATTTCTAACTCCTTCTTCTCGGCCRMGATCTCTTCTCTTTTGCGGGCTGCCTCGGAATCTTCAGCCTTTGTGCCCGTGCGTAGTGCTTCTTCGGGCACAGCCTCCCATTCTGATCCAAGAGACCCCTTTTCGTGATCTTCTTCTCCTTCCTCGTTTTCTTCTTCTTCTTCGCGCTGTTCCCCCTCGCTATGCTCGCTATAACTTTCTTCTTCGGAAGTTCCGTCCTCCTCACTGAGCACATCGTCTTCTTCGTTTCCCTCGTTCTCGTCTTGCGCGTCCTCGATGCTTTCTTCCTCCTCCTCTTCTTGGAGTATGGTGGCAAACTGTCCCGCCGTAGGAGGCTTGAAGAAGGCAGGATCGATGATCGTCCGAGGGTCCAAATACTGGTGCTGCGACGGCGAGATGCGTTCTGCGGTGCCCTCCACACACACCGACCACTGAATGTATGGTGCCAACGTGCGAGAGAGTTTGTGGGGAACCGGGTGCTCGTCGTCCTGCGAAATGATGTCGAGAGGGAGATCATCCGCCAACTGCGCTACCGGAATCGTGAGTTCCTACACGATGAGTTCCCGATGGCCGGGTCGCACCGTCCCGAACAAGAATGCGAGAAACTCTCCTTCCACGATGGTGCGCCAGGCCTGGATAAACAGCAGCTCCAGACGCTCTACGCACGGTAGGTGCACTCCGTCCTTGGTCCACGTCAGCCGCACCTCGATCAAACACAATGAAAGTTCGACAAAATCCTCGCGCCACAAGGACCAATGGGGAGGATGAAGAGGGGGGGTAGTAAGAGGCTTTAGGCAATAGGAAAGGCGAGGATGGACGTCAGACTGCAAGAAGGTGGTAAAGGTGGAGGGGAGATTAAAAACGGAGATCGGGGAGGGACTCATTGGGGACGCGGAAAGGGAACGAGGGCAGGAAGCTCCACCGGCGGATCGCGCTGATACATCCGAAGGCTGTCGTACTCGATAGCCCGTGATCGCGCAGTTGTGTCCCCGTGGCGAGCCAGAAACTGAGTCCACTCGGCGACGTGATCGTTCGCCCACATATGCAGTGATGCCTTCACCGCCGAATGTCGTAAGGGGAGGAGCGTGGAGAGATCGCCGCTGAAGTTCACGACGACTGATATGCGACTGACACCTGGCGCCGCTCGCTGATGAACTGCTACAGCCTAAGCCAGTACCACTGCATCAGGCCTGCCTTCGATCCTTAACACCGCTGCTGCATACACGCCCTCCGTGCAAAAGAAGTGCGCGAGCCGCCGAAGATCTGGATTGAGGCGGGGATGATGGACTTGTCGAATCGTCAGCCGATTACGGGGCGCAAGCAATGCTTCGCTAAGGGCTCTCTCCTCTAGAAAACTCATGGCGATGGCGAAGGTGACGGGGTGGTTGAAAGGGAGCGAGAAGAAGAGAGAGATGCCGGATAGATAAGATCGTCGTCGTCGGCTTCCTCTGAGGGAGAGGCCGATGGAGAAGGAGATGGAGCGGAGGGGAGGAGGCGAAGATAGGTTGTGTGTCCGAAATTGGATTGAACACGGGTTTCGCGTTGAAAAATTCAACGCGCGTTGAATTCGCGTTAAACTCCCATTCAAACGCGAGTTGGACGGGAATTAACGGGGTCTGGGATGATTTTTTTCCTGTGTGAAAAATTATCCAAATTTTTTTTTTTTAAAAACTCGGTTGTAGGTTTTGTTGAGGACTACAACCCTGTATTTTTATTTTTATTTTTTGATGCTTAAATCTATTTTTTTAAAATCAAAAGCATAAACACACAATGAAAAAACAAAAACTAAAATGAAATGAGTGTTGTTTTTTGGGTTTCACACATATTTTTTAAGGGCTAAAACGAAAACAAAAAAAACAAATAAAAACTATAGGGTTGTAGATCTTTTAAAGATGTACAACAATTCATTTTTTATTTTATTTTTTTTGGAATTTCGTGTATTTAAAAAAAATCAAAACCATAAAAAGCAAATTAAAAAAAGGAAAAAAAGACACACACACACACACACAAAATTGGGCCTGTAGCAGGTTGCATGAGTCTGGCGTCAGTTGGTTGAGGGAACCCAGGTCCTRGGCCGCCTGTGTGAATGTATGGAAAGCAGGCCCTGGGCTGGATACGGGTACTAGGCCAAACACACGCCAAAGGCAGTTGGGGGCATGCAACCACCACAGGCCCAAGTGTTGTTCTCGTTCGTGTTGTGCCTCAGGCTACCAGGGCCTACTGGAAGCTTCCTGGGACTGAAGACAGGCAGGCAACTTCGATATAGCAAAGGGCCTGCCTCCACATTGGGCATTCGGGTGCTGGGTGCTGGCTGCATGTTGCGTAAGCGCTGCTGCGTTGTAGTTAGAGCCACTCACGCGCTCACGGGCGACCAGGAAGGAGCAGGCAGCCATAGACGAGCTGCGTTGCTGTAAGTTGGGTGTGGTGCAGGGTGGTCCTTGGGTGCAAGTGGAATCTGTGTGAGGGGGAACGAGGTTGTGAGTAAGTCGAGACACACTCTCACGCGCAGGCACAGACACACTTACACTTACACACACACACACACACACACTTACAAACACACACATACACACACACACACACTTACAAACACACACATACACACACACACACTTACAAACACACATGTACACTTACAAGAACAGACACACACACACACACACACTTACAAACACACAATATACAAACACACGCGCATGCATTCATATTCCTGCACAGACACACTCTCACGCGAGGCACACACATACACAGATACGTGCACACACAGCACACCTACACACACATAACTCGGGCGTCGGGGGTTGGGGGATGTGGGGGCGGATGGGAGGTGCTTGAGGGGTTGGGGGGATTTTTTTTTTTTTGGCTACGGCCACGTGTTCTGGACCCCGCGCATCAATTCCGTTTTTCCGAAAAGCGCGGGAGTGGCCCATTTTCGCGTTTAATGCGAATTCAACGGTTCTTTTTGGAGTTTAACAGGATTCAACGGGAGTTTAATTCCCCAGTTCTGCGTTAAAAAGATACACAGAAGATAGGACACGTGGCATGTGATCGGATGAGCTGATCGACTGTTGGAGCCTTTAGGAGCGAGACGCACGGTGTCCACGCCGTTAGGCCCGAGTTAGATCACGCGATAGCGCCTGAAGAATCGTGGCGCTAGCTTACCCTGGCGAGCACATTTCCTTACCTGCACCACGTCCCCCAATTTGTACTCGGTCCGTGGACCCGCGTTCCCATTTCGGGACTCGTAGCTATGGACCTGTCGGTCTTTGGCCAATTCGGTCATTCTTTGTCGTTTCCAAGGTAGCCTGGGCAGGGACCGTTCCATTAACTCTAAGTGTTGTTTGGCCTTGTCCTGAGCCGTGGCCCTTGTGGGCCGTCAGTTCAGTGAGGATTCATCTGGGAGGCTTGGTATCAAAACACAAGCGACGCTATTGGTCCTTAATTGGAAGGGGCTTAGCCCTATTGATTCGTGGGGCGTTCCGCGATGGACCGCCAGGATGTGGTCGACGATGTCCGGCCACGGCCTCGGATCCCGTGCCGCGATGTTTCGTCGCAATGCTGTCTTTATCACTCGGTTGGCGTTTTCTACCAGCCCCTTGGATTGCGACATATGGGGTGCAGTATTYCGTATGGCAACACCATGTAGGACCAGATTCCTYAGCACTTCTCTCCTGAATTCAGCCCCATTGTCGGTCAGGATCTCTTCCGTATCCTGGTGCATCCCAAGGAAACGGTTGACGTATAGTGCGATTTTCGTGGCTTGCCGCGTGCGACAAGGGTACGCCTCGATCCATTTCGAGAAATGGTTGACAAATACCAGTATGACTGAATATTCACAACTATTAGGGCCAGGGGGAACCACTATGTCGGTAGTGTCTATGCTGACTSTTTGAAATGGCCGTTTAACTACCGTTGGCACTATCGACCTTGGCGGCTGAATCGGCGCCTTGTCWACGGCAYAGACTTGACAGTTGGCGACGATATATTTCACATCGTCGCGGATATTGGACCAGTACCACTCATTTTTGTCGATAGCCRACTCTGTGATCCGTACGGCGAAATGAGCCGCAGTTTCTTCATGTGTCGTCTTAACCTAGTCATACCTCATGAACGAATGCGGTACAACCATCCAAATCCCACTGCCGTCTGTTTTCTRTTTKTCTAATCTACCCTCTATCCATCTGTAATCCCGAGCCCTCTCGTTGACCCTCCTCCGATCTTCCTTGGTGAAATCCTARAGGGGGTTGCCAACCAAGGTGGCAATCAAAGCAATATCGGTCCATACTTCGGCCCTTCTAARCCTCCGGGTCTTTTCCAGCCCTTCTAACGTGGCATCCAAAAAGCGAGCCTCGGTCGGAATCTTGTCAGTCCGGCGCAAAGGGCACAACCACAGTTTACTATCGCTTTTGTATTGGATGCACGAGCCATGGGCTCGTGCGACACATTGTCAACAATCTATCCAATCCGCATACCCTTCCCCGTTAGGACACATGGAGACCGATTATACGCGGGAGATAGCTTCGCAAAAATAGCAAAATTTGTCATGCAAGGAGAGGAGAGACGAAGAGGAAAGGGGAGAGAGAGGGGTAGTGGGGTTACCTCCATCACCCATCGCCACCGTTTTGCTTCTTGCCACGTGGGAGAACTGCCACTTGTCCGTACTTAGGCTCGTTCGTAAAATTCGGCTCTTTCCACGGTGTAATTTCCTCGCCCTTTGATACCTTGGCAGGTCGATGCAGACGTGTCAGCCCGTCCGCGTTGTCATGTCGCTCTGTCTTTCGATGGACGATATCGAAGTCGTACTCTTGCAGTCGCACCACCCAACGGCCAATCATGCCGGTGTAGTTGGTGAGTTTCTTCAACGCCAGCAAGGGTTCATGATCTGTTACGAGGTGGAACTTATGTCCGTAGAGATACGGATTGAAGTGATGGATTCCCCAGACTACTGCATAGCATTCGCCTTGAGGTGCCGAGTCATTCCTTCATTCGTCCGGTACTGTGCGTGACGCGTATTYAATGAYGTGTTCACGACCATCGTTCCCCTTCTGCGCTTRAATAGCGGAGATAGCTTCCGGTTGCCAGTCCGTGATRAGAATGAACTATTTCGAGGGGTCCGGCCAAATCAAAATAGGGACTGTCACSAGAGCGCCCTYGAGGGTWGCAAAAGCCTGTTGACACTCCTCGTCCCAACTGAGAGGCTAGTCCTTCGATAGTAGGTTCGTTAATGGTCGCGCAATCAAGGCGAAACCCTTGATGAAGCATCAATAGTATGATGCCAAACCCAGAAAGGCCCGAACCTGCGTCAGCGACGTGGGAAYTGAGGCTTCCCTTACCGCCGCGACTTTTCTTGAGTCCRGCCGTAGTCCTCCATGTGTCACGACGTAACCCAWRAACGAAATTTCTGAAAGGAAAAATTCGCTATTTTTTAGTGCGATCTTGAACCCAGCGTCTCTCAGCGCTCCCAATGTCCACTCGATGTGTTGTGCGTGCCCGTGGTAGGTCTCCSAGTAGACAAGGATATCATCCATGTACACGATCACGCAAAAGTTGACCATCTCGTGTGTTAGCCACGTCTTGTTGACGAAGTTCTGGAATGTCATGTTCATTGCTCGCTGAAACGTGGTAGGCGCCTTGAAAATCCCCATCGGACACCGAACCCACTGCCACGTGCCTTTAAAAAGTACAAAGGCCGTCTTCGGCTTGTCTTCGGCCTGTCTTCCTCCTTCACCAGAATATGATGGAAGCCATGCCAAATATCAAATTTGCTAAAGTAATTGGCGCACCGAATCGCATCCAACAAATCATCAATCTGGGGGAGGGGATACGCATCTTTAATCGTGGTTTCATTCAACTTGCGATAATCGAAGCATATGCGAATTGATCCGTTTTTCTTCGGTACTAATACCACTGGGAATGACCATGTTCCGGTGGCGGGTTCTATCCATCCGCTGGCTTCGAATTCCCGAATTCGTTCGAGAGCCTTTTTGCGCTCTATCAGGGAGTATCGGTATGGTTTGAAGTGGATTGGGGAGTGATTCCCCGTCTGTATTTCGTGTTGAATGACTAGCGATAGGCCAATGTCAGTGTCTGTTACACTAATCGCATCTCGATACTTCGTCAAGATGTCTGCAATCAACCGATGAATCTCATCGGGTACCTACTGTGGCACGTGTAACTTAAAGAGTTGGTCATAGATTCGCACGTCTATCTGTTTTGTGCGTGTGGGTTTCGCCACGTCGGGCGGGGGTGCAGTAATGAAGGAATGGTCCGATCGCCAGGAGAACACCGTGGCCATCATCTGGGCGTCTTCTTCCCGAATGACCACGTGTCCTTCTGGCCCTTCTGGGGTGATTCCGTCACAGACATCCTGCCATGGTACGATTTTAGTTGTAATTTTTACTCCAAGCTCATCTGAGTCAGCTTCAAGACGCCCAGGGGGTTCCAAAGAATTGGCTTTTGCCCCCAGGCGCAACAGTCGCACCTCTTTTGTAGGTGTCAAGAGGGACCTTGGTAGATTTGTAATGTCGCAGTAATGCTTTTTGTCGCTGTATTGGGAAAGAAGCGGGGTGATCCCTTCGTACAGGGTTTGTGGGGGTTCCAAGGAATCGACCATCCTCGAAATCTGTACGCGGGGTTCACCCAAGATCATCGCCTTGGTCCTTTGGACGTTGCTATTGGTCAGATGCATCGTTCTTGCTATCGTTCTGGGTGGCGGGTAGTAAACACGCTGTCGTGCTAGCTTCGAGATCTTCGGGTCGTCCTCATCACTGCTGTCCGCATCATTCGTCGATGACTTTCCATCTGCAGATTCATCCCAAGAGATCATGCGTAGAGTCTCTCCCATCATCGACGAAACCCATGGGACTGCGTTGATRGTGGTACGAAGGGTTAGTCTCATAGGCACCGCATAGGGTTTTCCTCCTSTATTTYGGAGGACGATCGATCGTTGTTCGAAATCCAGGTTTGCTCGTAACGCCACAAGAGCAGGAAGTCCGAAAAAAACATCGTAGGTATTCACATCTAATACGACAACGTCTCCCAGTGCATGCACCTTTCCTAACCGAAAAGCTACGTTGGTCATCCTTCCCACTGTTTTAATCTTTTCTTCGTCGGCCGAAACGAGCTGATCTTTCTCGGAAAGCATGATCGTTTTTCCTGCCTGCCCTTTCAAACACTCTTAGCGAAATAGCCAACACGACCGCTCCCGAATCTATCATTGCGTTGTAAGGAATTCCCCATATTTCAATATCACATTCTGCGGATTTCCACGGGATGAGTTTAATCCGTAGGAAATGATCATCTTTCTGATTTAAGCCTACCCGAATTGGATCCGACGTGCGAAACGTGTTTTCCTCGGGCGCGGGATTTTTGAACTTTACGTTCAGTATTTGGGCGAGGGCAAATCGTTTTCGGTCCGCCTTAAAGTGTTGTAGCATTCGCTTATTAGCTTGTTCCGAGATCGAAAGCAAATGACCGATCGGAAGCGGAATCCGATGGTCCAAGGCTCGAACGATGTTAAGCACATCCATTTCCCCTGTGACGAAGGTGGGTCCTCCCGACTCCATCTCACCTGGAGAGGGTCGCCACTCCGCCACCTCTTTCTGTTCTGGCGCTGGTCTGATCATTCCGATCATCCCCAGCCCGGGGTAACCAAGTGATACGTACTGATCTAACGAGATTAGCTCGGCGGCCTCTTTCCGTGGTGGCTAAGGCACCTCCCCCACCCTCTACTTCTTCCATTAAAGCTCCGACTCGTCCTGGTCCATTAGCGATGGGGGCCGCTGCCATAGGCGCGACCCCGATCCGCTGTTGCGGGGGTCAGTGGGGGCAATCACGGGCTAGATGTCCTGGCTGATGACAGGCATAACAGACATTCAGATTGTTCGCGGCTCCCCCGAGAGCAGGTGCCGGGGCTAATCCTTGCTGCATCGGAGGGGCGCGCACCACAATGGGCCACATGTTCCTCATCATGGCTTCTAACCGAGCGTTGTGCTTTCGCTGCTCCTTTTTGCTTTCCTGGATTAGACTAATCAATGTCTTGGTTAGTTCGAATATGGTCACTGATTCGTTCGATCGTATGGGAGCCTCAATCGGTGGCGAGGGTAACACCCTTACGGGTGGGGGTATCAAAGGAGCGGAGGTGCTCGGAATCTCACTTAGGGCCAGCCGTTTGGGGCCTATCTGTTCCATATAGGTGACAGGTCCCGATACAAACCCCATATTTTCAAACTTGTTCWRTAATGCAGCCAGCTCAGCTCTCGCTCGTGCAAGTTCGGTCGAATCGCCTTCTCTAGAATAGTCTTCTCCTTCTAGGAAGTTCGCCGYGAACTTCCGTTTCATTTCTTCCGCARYAGCCATGATTTGTTGTAGTGTGTGAGTGATGGGGGAGAATTGTTTTCRCAACTTAGCCCTTATTGTTCGGCTGCGAAGCCCATCAATGAACAGATCTCTCCCTACTTGCTCACCTCGCTCAGTTTTCACAAACATTCTGTAGAATCGGTTTCGATATTCTGCAACGGATTTGAGAGGTTTTGCACTYGGTCCTTGATCATGTACAACGCTTGCTCGGGGTGAACATAATCAAATTGTTTCATGAAATCCCGTTCGAAGGTCGGGAGATCAACCCATACGTAGGTACTAAACCAATGATGAGTGTCTCCTCCCATTCGAACCGGAATGTTGATCTGTGCTTCGTTATCATCATAGTGCTGTGCTCTAAGCGTGGCCAGCCATGCTCCTTCGAGATGGTGTGCTGGATTGAATAGATAAAGATCAGGTGGCGTCATGGGAGCTCGTGCACGCGGGGCGRGTTGATTTGGCGGATTAGCATTCTGTTGCGGATTCGGGTTTTGCACATTTGCAGCCATGTTGGCTGCCCGTCGATTAGCCGATCTGCTTTGGGTGACGATAGGGTCACGTCTATTCGCGTTCTGAGGGCGAGGCCGCCCTCGGTTAGCCAGATTGCCTAATTAACATGCTATCAATCCTAAGACCCAGCCACTTCCTGTTCGGAGTGGGATGTGGGTTTTGAAGTGCGAAAAGGGGTGTGCCAAGGATTTTTGGGAAAGTGGAGTCCCAGGTCAGAACTGAGATCTCCTGTGACAGGGTCTTTCGGGGGTACGAGTGCAATTTGGCGAAAAGGGCGCCTTCGAGTTACAAGGCAGATGGTACGTGTGGTTCGCTCAAGACCGAGCAAGCCACTGGTTTCGAGAACGGCGGTTTAGGGGTTGGTCCCTTCGGGGTAGGTGGGGTTTCGATGGGTCCGTCTGTCGGGAGTTAACACGTGGCGCTGATTGTCGCGCGTGCAGGTTAGGCCTTCTAAACTCCGGGGTTCTCTGATCGCCGTGTCGCCGGCAGTTTTCGCAAGGTGTGATAGGCCAGGAGGGGGCTATGGCCGGCCACGGAACGACGCTGAGTTGATGATATGGAAGAAGAAGGCGAAAGGGAGGGAAACTGGTAGTGATGACGACAAATCCCGGGTGGATGAAGTAGTAGGTATGATCGGGAGAAGGGAAATCAGAGCACTGGGGGTCGCTAGAGGTGGCGCAGTGGAATTCCCAAGGACATAGTCGATTCTCAGTGTGTCACGGGTATCGCTGCCTCAGGATTTCGTTTATCCACGGGGTGAAATCATCCGGGTCGTAGGATGAGTCAGAATTCCAAGATCGCGTCATCATGTCATTGTGGTATTATGGGCTGCCTAAGGACGGGTTCGCGGCGATCTCGGTCGCCACGTGCGAGCACGTGCAGGCCGTGCGAATGGCGTCGGACTTACACGTGCTCGGGCGGGACGATTGCGCCGTTGCGGATTTCAAATCGGCCACTCTCACTCGGACAGATTGACGGCCCCGATGAGTCGACGCCCGAGGATACGTGTAAGTGCGCAATCTCCAATCGCGTTCTACACGTGTCCTCGCGCGGCGTTCACCGAGCCCGGTCTCCGGCCGCCTAATCATTTCGTGAGGTCCTGAGTTATGCAAGATGCAATGATCACGAAACAGCTCGATCCAAGGACAAGCAAGCACCCGGACAGAATCATCAATTGCGCAAAATTCCTAGTCTATGCACGGGTGCATAAAACACAACGGACAAAAGAAAAGACAAGAGATTTTTCGTAAAAGGCAAACAAGCAAGCATAGCCTTCATACATTCGCATCCGCAGTAATCGTTCACACAATGCCTCATGGGCAAGAACAGAGATAAAAAACAATTGAAACTCGGCCTCCATGGAAATCGCATAGACAAATGCGAGCACAAAAATCCAAGTCCGGGTCTCGAAAGACAGAAAGGGAAACAAAACTGGGCAGATCGCCCAGAGCCGTATTCAAAACTTATATACACGAGACAAGGGGGAGAAGAGACGAAAGAAACAGCAACTCCGCATCCATCAACCTCAACTCTCTCTTCTCTCTCTCTTCCTCTCCGATGCGGACAGTCCGTCATCGTGCACCAACCCACGAAGCCGTCACCCCGCTTAGTGCTCCCGCACCCGTCAGGTTCGCCCGCGCCCACAGTTCGCCGTGGCCCACGTCAACCCTTCGCGTTCGGCACCAGCTCGTCGAGTCACCCGGCTCCTACTCTACTCACCTCTTACTTCGCTCGTGTGCCGACCCTTCCTGATCGCGCAACCCCGAGCTTTCAACAACGGGACAAGTGAGCTAACTAATCGCGTAGCCGGAATTTATTGTGTGCATGCATGCGCGAAGAACACAGAATTACAAGGACTGAGGAGAGGGGAAGGGGGAGGAGTTTGCCTGCATTTGCGTGGTCTGATCGCGACGTGGGGGACGGAGCCGCTCTCCACGCATCGACCCGATCATGCAAACCGCGGCTACCAAAAATGCAGCAAAAGAAGGAGGACGGCGGGAAAGACGATGCGCAAGAAGAAAGATACAGTTACGATGGCGCCCGCCCAAAATTACAGTTACACACACGATTAAGTCGCCTACTAATCAGAGTACCGTTGTAGCCGCATGAAGAAGCGCGTAGACAAAAGGCGCCTTGCAGCAAGAAAAAACCTAATTACTAAATTCTTAAATCCCTATCTAATGCGAAGAAGCAAAAARCACAAATTTCAGAGGGGAAGTCCGAAATTCCGAAAGCCATCGGGGCTCGACAAAATTCGAAAGAAGACTCAAAAGAAAATTCAAAAAGAACGAAGCAATTTCCCACACGATATCCGYGCCCAAAAGATCGAAACCGACACGAAAGAAACGACGCCAACATTTATTAATCGCGCTYCCGGTGGCGCGCCAGACATCCAGCCGACCAATCAATCAACCGGCCATCCCARGACACACCCATCTCCGAACCCAGCCATCCGAAAAGAAGYGACGAAAAARACGAAAAAACAGGCACACCGATGCAATTTCCCGYTGATCCCGATCTCCCGTAATTSGCCCAACCTTCCCAACTTAGGACCCCTCATTGCAACCGCGCAGAAAATGGCGCGTTACAGAAAGTGGTTCGTCACACTGGAGGGCCAACTGCGATCGAATACATGTACCCATGAACTGTTGAATTGCAAACCTGAGTTAGAATGCTGCCAAGGAYTTTTTGGGCCATCGTCTGCAGGTGATTACAGTCAGATCCAGTACACTCTCTGGTAAAATGCGGGACAAATTGTAAGAGATAGTCTTATGTTGTGAACGAGAACATCGGGGCATGCACGTAGTTGCATCTAATGTGTTTGAATAATTGATTAGCCTTAATGATTGATGAACGTCATCCTGATTGATTGATTGATTTGAATTTTTTTTATTTTTTTTTATTTTTATTTTTGTGAGAGAGAGATCACATACATCAACGGAAGGTATAGTGAGAGGCCTGCTAGAGMATAAAAATATCTGCCATTGTTGTGTGACGTCGTACTCAGACTAGGACTTCCCTGTATCCATCCGACAACAGTCATGGCCGGCTTGCCGGCTAGGAGGACGAATTCCATCGGAAGACAGCTCTCGCCGAGTCTYGCTTAGGTGTGTTCATGAAGTCGTTCTCTGCTGGCCATGACCGCCGKTTTTTTCGTAAATAATACAGTTTGCCWAATTGCCACCATCTTCCCCCCGACAAAATGTAGGGTCATTATCATTGTATTTGGACCGAACAGTGCGCTAAATACAGACATAATTGCCGCTCGTTGAATTCAGGGGAAGACAACACGGCAGTCTTTTCTCTCTTTTCTAAAATTTTTGACCGTTTCTCCATTCGTGCGCATCGGCCTTATCTGTGCAGGGGAGACCTTACTGATTATAATCTTGTCCATGTCAGTGGTTCCAATTTTCACAGGTATCCCTCCCGAAGAACATCCACAGAGAGAGAGAGAGAGAGAGAGAGAGAGAGAGACAGGAGAGTTGATAGGCGAAGGGGCAAGAAGAGAATGCCAGGGAGAACCCAGGGACAAGAAGAGAGGAAAAAGCGGCAGCAACTCACGACCTCAGCAATCCAAGCCCCTCTCTGAAAGCTGTTGAGGAAGCGCTGCAGGCATTGCCTATGCTGGACCGTCTCCAGCACCAATGCTGGCCATGGGTCTGTCTTTCTGTCTCTCTTTCTTTTTCTCTCTCTCTCTCTTTCCCCCTTTCTTTYTGTCTTTCTTTCTTTCTTTCTGTCTTTCTTTCTTTCTCTCTTTYCGCATTTCCTKCTCTCTCTCATATTCTTTTCATGTTGCAAGGAGTTCCATGTCGCAGTTGTCGAGGTCAAAGAGAGAGCACGTTGGGGAAAACATGAGATACAAAGGGGGCATATATGGAACGCCTCCGAGCAGGGGAAATATGGAATGCTTGCAAGGCGGGAGCCTTGGAACTGTGACYAACTGGGACCAAACGAAATTTGGGAACCGGGACTCAGGTTGCTGCAATATCAACATCAAGMCTGAGATCATACARAAGCTCACAGCTGTGTTCGCTAAAGTCCCTACTAACATCGACCAAGGGGGAGCAAGCKGACTATCTCAACTGGTTCGCACGAAGCATGCCCCAGCWAGCCAGTGGGGATTGAACCCGTGACTAGGTGAATGCCGCTTGCATGCATAACCAGCTGAGCCAGATTGYCATGCCCAGTGCTGCTGGAGGGTCAACCGCGATCAAATACATGTACCCATGAACTGTTCAAATCCAGACCTGAGTCAGAATGTTGCCAAGGACTTTTTGGGCCAGCGTCTGCAGGTGATAACAGTCAGATCTAGCACAGTCTCAGGTAAAATGCGG
>BFEA01000592.1:901984-914491 GCA_003427395.1 Chara braunii | reverse complement strand
ATTTTGTGGGTTTGAAGTATGCAGCGAGCTCATTTGTGAAGGGTTTTAATGTGAAGAGGGCATAGCGGTTAACGACACGTGATACTATGATGTATCCTTGTTGCAGTAGGTTGTGTTTCCGTTTCTGGATCTCCATTCTGGCCCTCCAGTTGGCCCCGACGAGCCATGACAGTGTCTCGTCTTGCACTTTGTGAGAGGTGAAAGAGATTGTGCTCACGAAACAGAATTGTTTAGGGCGGAGTGTACAAGTACGTAACGGCATGCCTCACGTCGTGGGTAGCTGAATCTTGACGGGAGCGAATGGTGTTCGGCAGAAGACAGGGTATATATCTGATGGTAAATCCGCGGCGAGCGTTGTTGGGAATTGTTCKTAAGGACCACAACGAGGAACACGAACAAGTGCAATGTCCGGCTGCGTACTGAGAACAAGGACATGAATATTTGCATTATGATCATGGAATGTAGCAAATGTCGTATCCGTTGGAAATTGCGGAGAATGAAGGAAGCTGAATGTGCCATAGGCTATACCTCTAGCGGGGTCCACATTCTGAGTGAAAACAATTGGCATACCAGGAACAAGATCAAGAAAGGGCGCAAGGTTGTTCAATGCATTATCAGGCAAAGACATAATGTAATCGATGTCATGACTGTCCCGTTCCCTTAAAAACATCATCGAATTCAGCCTGTATCCGTATCGAGCAATGGCCASGTGGTAGGCGATGTGACAAAGCACGTGTATAATGATGGATGAGATGTGTGCATGTTTCATTATCCGGTGTGACGAAAATAGGCAAGCATTTATCTTTTTTGGTGAGGTTGTCTCGTGAGAGATCGTTGCGGATGTTRTCGACAAGTCTACTATTTATGATATCTGTGAAGGCGTCGCTTCAAACGTTGATCCTCACAACTTTGCAATWTTTGCCCCATTCAGGATCGGACAGGAAATAAATATTTTCATCAAGAATGACAACAGTTGTAAACAAACGCCAGAAGGCGAAAGCTTCATGATCAGACGTCGTATATGTAAGTGTTGGTGATGGGTCTTTGTATATCGATATGCCTTTAACAGGCGGCAGCTGAAACCAATCACCTACGGGAAGCATGTGTATCCCGCCGAAAGGAATGTTAAGTTTTTKAGCGTGGCGAAGTGTGAGGTCAAGGCGCACGTATTGTTCTTTACTGATCATACTGAATTCRTCTATCACCACTGATTCACCAGCAACGCCAACTCTGGCGTAAACCTGGTAATAMCTTTGAACTGCGTGCGTCGCTGCTCCAAAATRTGGCTGGATTCGAAGTTATGCATCCCCAAYYGGCTAGTRTGTAACGTAACACCTCCGATAGCGACGACGGTTTTTCCTGTCATCGCTRTTTTAACAAGGCTTTAAGGGTGTCGCCATGCWTTTGTAAAAGCTTGGATGGCGTCAATCACATGCGATTTGCCCGTACCGCCTTCCCCTRTAATAAACATCAGCAGCTGTTGTGTTCTTATTGTGTCAAACATAATAGCCAAATCGGTACCACACGRCTGCTCGACRGAAGAARTGCGTGACAACCACGTGTCCAGCAAAGCCTTTGCCACCAAAGSGAAAGCAACATATTTTTTTTTGTTCAGCGAGAAGGCTGCACAYGTTTAAGATATTGTAGGAAAAGAGAGTGGCAATGAAGAAGGTGCAGACGGGGCTCGTAGRCTGTATATAAAGTTTTTTGGTTGGAGCGCATCTGTTACAAGTTTCAACCGTGTCAGGAGAGGAATATCGTTCYAGGCGTCGCCGCCGATAGGCGTTTCGGGCGGATGAAGTGGCGATAGTGTCGCCGTTTTTTTTGTCCATGCAAAGGTATCATCGAGATCCAGCASAGTTTGAGCACATAAGGCAGTAGTAGGAGACGGCCTAAGGCTTTGCAGGTTTTTGTAAGCATCAACGACTGAAAGGGMAGATGTATCCATCATTTATTGTCGAGCATTATTTARCTCTCAATATTTTTACCGCCACGCAATGACTGCCAATCATGCATTTATGGGCTATAATGACCATGCACGATGGAATGCATGACGTGACACACATCTCCGCCTCCTTCAAGATCCCTTCCACGCTCATGCAACCAGCGAGAAGTTGTTGGCTATGCCGCCAAGATTGTTTTCATTACAGGAAACTTTGCTCCCGCTTTCCTATCTTGTTCAGACCCACCACTGAGCACACACTAAATCATGTTTCAAAACCTCCTGTATGATTCGATATGAGAAGGTCTGTCGTTATAGCTTTCCTAAAGAACATCGTGAGCATACAGCCGTCCTTGCCACTGGGGTTGCACTCTGACGTGCGCTCGACAATGAATATATATATGCCTATAATGATGTTATTCTCCTGACATATAAGTGCAACCATAATATTCAACCACTTTTTAGCGGCGCAGAAGCAGCTGAGCAAATTCAGTACTCTTGCAAATACACTACAAAAGATAAACACAATGCCGATTGTACGATTGCGTTTCAGTTAGCTGCATTCGATGCATATCGAGGACATAAAGCTATGATGAAAGAGTCTGACCTTCGCTCCGCCGAATCACTAACGCGGCAGCGACTGTCATCCCAACTCTTCAGTATCACCAACAAGCAAGAAATGGTCGGCATCTTGTGTGTGTTGTATATCCTCCGACAATCYTGTGCTTACACTAGTCATACATACAGAGTCCTCCTCCTCTACCATATGCTCCACCAGCTCCAAAATGATGACGGCATGTTGTGGTCGTTAGAACRGGCTAATAAAAGTTTTGTTCCCACACGCCCACTTGACGACTATATGTTCAGACCTCTCCATCTTACTGCGCTTTCTTTGTATGAGCTTACTATGTACTATTATCGTTCCGACTTTTGTCATGCGCTMAWCAAAGACAACTTGTTTTTAGAAGGTCATCCGCGCCARCTGCATAAATCTTTGGGTAAACATAAACAACYGTGCATACCAGTGATTCCTTACTCCATGCGTATTYCYGGTCACAAACTTTGTACAWAAGATTTGTCGATAACCCGGCTTGCGCAATTAACATTGTTGCTATTCAAATTATTTTGTACTTTGTCTGATCTATTGCAAGATGGCAAAACTTGGTCAACAACATTTTTTTCCTTTAATGAAAATATGCCATCRTTTGCATGCGATGTATACTTGCAAATGCAAGATTACCACATTGCTTGTGAGTGTGCGGCGGAAGCGCGCAAAATACGCATGGCAGACGACGCCTCCCCTAATCATGAAAATGATTCTACATCYGAATCATCATGCGATTCARATGCTGAAGAGGTCCCAATCATTCCTRCGTTTGCCRRCGACATGGCCAATAAAATGCAGGCCGACGATTTGAATGGAGAAGAAATGTATGTACCCGTAATGGATTCTTAAGCGACAACGTCTGTGCCGAATGATTACAACGTATAGTTGCAGGTTCTGTAGGAAGGAAACAAGTGTCGTTCTAGCGSGGCATACGATAAGTCGACGCATGTATGGGATGCGGGACACAKGCAGGAGGCAAGGTATGACATTTCGTGCATGGAGAAAWTAAAATATCATACAGTGTCTGTATCGTCATAATAMTGTCCWCGTATTTCACAACAAGATCACWGAACTGCGGGTTCTCGGTCTGCATTGTATCAAAATAATAGGTAGTGCATGGAGCATTCTCAAGCAACACAAGGCAGTGTAGGTGCASTGTCCCACGACCTTGTATTTCGACCATACCAAAATAAGCTTTTGTTGTTTCGAAAARCCCTCTATCAGCGTTGGTTTCTCAAGCTTTGCTATCAAAACTAAGGACATCAGTGAAAAAAGTGTCGACGAGGCGATCAAACAAGCGTGCATATGCAACATTGTCTGCCATGGCTGAAGGTTTCAGATCCTCCATAGAGACACCGGCATTAGAAACAAAAACGTCGCATAATATTTTAACATCAATCAAACCTACATATGATGCAAGCATGTATAACGTGTCAGTGTTGGGCGTAAGGGTAATGAACAAACTGGGTTGTCCAAAGCGGTCACATGTCGCGAAAACTTCTTGGCATCGTGCACGACGTTCAGCATTGCTCCCCCATACGTATGCASATGCACAATCTATATGACGCAACAGTTGGTCGACAAACGAATCTGCGTCCTTCACAACGTGGCCGCATCTTCGTCGCCGCGCATTTTCGAGCTCGTTCCTTARCATTTCTGTTGTTATTTCAGCGAAGGGCATATGTACATCAGGTCGAGCTTTGCTGTGATGTTAGACATAGTGTAGCCTCTATCAAGAGAAAGACGGTAAAAAAATGTCATTATGTAATACAGATCTTGTGCGAAACGACGATGACTAAGCAAAAAATAATATTTAGCACACAAATATTTCGACATCGACATTCGCCTGTGCGTCTCTCCATAATGCCCTCTTCCATATGGGAACAGGTCAGGGCACAGTTTTGCGCCCAAGTCCAGGGCGAAAAGATTTGTAAATTTAGACGATGTGTATACAGCGTACATTAAATCATCGAGCGTGGAAGTATGAGGCATTTCCATAACATAATTTTCAGTAAAGGGATCCAACGTCGCAGTGGAATGCCCGAAGATTACGAACTTCTCAATGTAAGTAGTCTCGTTAAATGTCTCATGAGGGTTGTAAAGGCCTTGTTGTTCGTCGTCGAGGCGGTCGACGTCTTCCACATCATCGGACAACTGCTCGATAACATGGTCAGGTACATAATCAGGAATGTCACGAGGCAGACTCTCTAGCGTAGTTGTGTCGATGTGAGTACCACTATACAATCGATTATGTGTGATATAAAATGTAAGCAGGTCTTTTACAATGCAATGCCTAACGAAATATTTTTCTTTTATTTGGAGAAGTTGTACGTTGGTAAAAAGCCCTGCAAGAATTAGTCGGTAAAACATGTCTCTAGTTAATAATTTCGGAAGAAGTGTGACAGCTGGTCCGGGGATCGCATCAAACACAAGGGGATGCGAACGTATTGAACGATATTGTCCACCGTGCATGACTCTCGTTTGGGCGAGAATGTTCGTCAAACTTGTCATGAGGAGCTCAAGCCATGTCGCATTTCGCAGAGGTTCAAGCAGCTCGCCAATGAAAAAGTGGTTTGCAATAGCAAACTTAAGAAGATGTGAACGTCTGCGTGGATTGAAGAGGGAGATATCACACTGCATACAAATATTGAAAGTCGGATTGTAAGGGCCATCACATGTGATCCCTCTGCGGAATAACATCATATATGCGAATAAGGAGCTTAAGTCGGAGCAATCATAGCATGCGAGGAGGTCTGGATGAAGGGACATGTCAGGGTTATATTGATATTTTTGCATAATAGCGATAACGTCTTCTTGTAGTACAGAATACGTTYTGCTCTCACGACGAAGCATAAGCATATCACAAACACAACATGCGACCTCCTCGAAGYGCGCAGGGCCARTTTTATCTGCAAGCTGCCTTGCAACGTTGTCTTTGGTTTCGTCAATCAYAGGACGTATGAAATCAGGAGAGGGYCAGACGCAGCCGGGATAAGCCTGTGCTAGCTGTTTGAGGCGGACATGACGGATCGCGTTGGTTGCAACGAGGCGGGAAGCAGAGTCATGACAAAGTCATGGGGAGTGTTCCTGCAACACGCTTTCCATAGGCTGAGATGCAGGGGCAGAAGTTGCATTTGAGGGGACAACAGATTTTTGGCATGGCAATTGTTTGAGTTGTAGTTTATTCGGTGTTTTCTGCGAATTCTCCATTTGTGAATTGTCAATGTTAAAGGCAGAGTCAGCGACCGTGCCAGCCGTAACGTGTGTGAATGTGGTCAGATGCCTTTTTTTTTGTCGAGCCTGTCTGTGTCACGCCGCGTCCAATTTGAGGCGGTTCTCCCGAGCTTCGGGGATTTCATTTTGTTTGTGCAAGCGTCATGCAGCTCTTCTTCTAGCTAAACGTTTTTCGTTCTCCTCCAGAGTTCAAGCATGACCATTTTTTTGGCCGCCGCGGAAAAGGAAAGGCAACCTGCAGAGTACGCTCTGCATATGAGATATGGGCAACTATATTTATCAACCTAGACAACGCAGGGGAAGGAAAATCACAAAGAAAAAACCGTCGCCTATATTTGCAGTCAGGGGCATAAACGAACAATGTGTGCGAGCGAGGAAGGGCGACGTTTTCTGCCCTTGGGCTTTGCACGCAAGGAACAAACCATTTGTTTAAACCACGTTTTGCCTTTAGAACACGTCCATATTACGGGCATGTGATGAACGTGCCAGAGAGGAGAACAGTAGGCAGCAAGATAAGTAACAACCGCAAAGCGACGGAATCCAGTTTGCGAGTCTATATGGAGGGGCGAATATGCATACATAGTCTTGTTCGCCGAGGCCTTGTATCGGGAACACAACAGGCACAAGCTTTGTTGCGTATGGAAAAAGCAAACCACAGGGGAAGATAACACAAAATGCAAAGAGCTGTCTCTTATACACATCTAGATGTGTATAAGAGACAGGAGGAGAACAGTAGGCAGCAAGATAAGTAACAACCGCAAAGCGACGGAATCCAGTTTGCGAGTCTATATGGAGGGGCGAATATGCATACATAGTCTTGTTCGCCGAGGCCTTGTATCGGGAACACAACAGGCACAAGCTTTGTTGCGTATGGAAAAAGCAAACCACAGGGGAAGATAACACAAAATGCAAAGAGAGGGTCATKAGCACAAATCAGCATGAACATGGCAAGAACCAGAACACACCTCTGTCCAACAGCGGACGCCAATATTAAACAACAAACCTTTTGTATAACATCTCCGATTCATCGTTGGCAAGGACAATCAGTTTCGTGGAAGGTAGAACAACCGCCGTTCCACTACTAGTGCTTCGGTCATGCCAATGTTGCGTGCAGCGTTCCAATTGTAACGGTTCGCTTTAAGGACCATGGCAGCGCTGCAACTTATGAGCTCATAGCAGAACGCGACAGTAATACGACTATTGTTTTTGCCATTGACATTCTTGGTTGCAGTGGCTTTGGGGGAAGGTCGTAGAGGCTAGCGCCAAAGGGAATTCAATGCAATGCGCGAATCTGGATGGCTATTAAACGGAGATGCACAAATGCTAGCGCCAAAGGGAATTCAATGGAATGCGCGAATCTGTCGTCATCCCGGCCAGAAATCGAAGTACCGCACCGCAACATATTTGCTCTTTTGTCCTGGAATCTCATGTGTGCAGTTTTGACATGTTTGGATGAATAAYGAAAAAGTTGGCATTTTGTTGAATTCGTTAAACGCTTCATTTTGACTCGGACAATTTCTTTGGGTTAGGGTTTCATAGTGTTTTTTTGTTTTCTTTTTCGTTTTTTTTTGCCTGTTTTCTTTTTTTATGTTTGCACTATGGTCTCATATTGTTTGTTTTTTTAATTTTTGATGAAATTTGCACCGCAATTGCCAACGAAAACGGCGAATATTTGGGCCCCCGTTAACCGTCTTTCGGCGGGGTGGCATTAGCCCAGGTGCTGAAGTCGGGGGGAAATTAAGGCCGGCCCCAAGCAGGGCCCACCCCGAGCCCCTTTGCTTTTCGGAGGATATCATTCAAAATCTTCACATGAAGAGGATAACTTAGTATAATAAAAGGTGTGAGTAAGAAAATGAATCTGCAAAAGGAAGAACTAAGTAACAACAACCAAAGAGCAAGGCGAACAATAGATATGAACATGAGCTATGGCAGGGGGGTGTATGACAGTAGTTGTGGGCTGTCACAAGTTTGACCTTGTTCTTCGTCACCAAACACTACCTGTGAGAGCTGTGGGAGGATGATCAGACATATAGAGGGATCCGGRCACTAAACTCATGKGGGCACTTAGGGTGTGCCTATGGGCCATGATGGCCACGCTCAGCGATGGAAGTACCTGCATGACATCCCTTGTTCGAATATGCTTGAACGACAGGTGAGCGGGGGTTCTGACTTGTGGAGATGCCAGCAACTGCTCACCGGCAAGGTTACCTCACCAACATGTAAGCGGGATTGTCGTTGAGCGGCAGATCATGAGGCAGGACAGAGGGAGCTGGGGTGCAGCAGGAAGAACTGAGGAAAGGACGGTGRGCACGGTCTCTTGAGGGGCGAACCCCCCCCCGCTCCCTGGAACGGACATACACACACCCGTAGCTATGCCAATGTTTTGTGCATCTTTCCAATTGTAGCGAAAGTTGAATGTGATACTATTGGCCAAATCTATCCAGCGACGAAGCGGTGCAGCTCCGTTGGCCAGGCACAGAAGCGGGATTAAGGAGGTCGTGGGTCCAATCCTYGCTCTTCGTCTGGACACACTTAGTGGCAAYTRGCAGAGATAGGTGGCTCRGTGCTCACAGGCGAAGGGTCCTTGACCATCATGTGTGTGTGTTGGAGGGGCGGGGGAGGGGGGGATAGTGTATGAGCGTTGCCCATAGACATTGCTTTTACTCAATGGGGGCAGACGAAGTAGATGGGAGGCACAACCACCGAGAAAAGGGCCAATCTTTGCATTAACCGGTCCCCCTAACTGCTGGTGATCCTGCGTCAGTTCCTAAGCTCCGTTGATCAGGGCGAGAGAAGAATATAGCTCAGGTTCAAAAAAAAAATAAAAAAAATCGTGGGGGATGCAGGGAAATGAGTTAGAACTGTAGTAGGGGATAAGATACAGTTTCGAATTGCAGTTCTGGCAATGCAGCCAACCCAGATTTTCATTCAGCCAGGGTGTCCGAAATATAATTGTGAACCGCAACAATTATAACTCTTTTATGTGACTGCAATGAAGTCGGTCCTTAAAAAAAAAGGACATGCATGACCGCGGGCCTGTCAATCCGCACATTTTTCTTTTCTTCCTCATTACACATGAAACACCGTCAATCATCGACATACGCTGATCACTCAACAGGGATTGTATTACACGTACACATCTCACCCGACTTACACAAACGTGCAGAAATCCCACATGTAAGGGCGTATGTAGCATACATAGCATGCGAGCAACGATCGTGCGACGTATGCTGACAAGAGTCAGACTTTCCTTTGGCAGAACCTGCAGTTTGAGGAGAGTGGTCGAAACAGAGGAGGGGGAAGGGGAGGTACCCGAAAATAGCCCAATGTGTGAAATGGTCGATGACGGCGCCAGATCCGAAAACAACGTACAGAAAGATGAGCAAAGACCATGGGAGCATGAGAAAGCGAAAGCAAAGCGAGGGGATTCATTCTGGAGGTGTATTTGCGGGGAATAATATGCATACACACTCTTGCCTACCCAGGTGTTGCACGACGTTGACTGCGTATAGAAACAGCAAATCAGAATGGAAGACAATGCAAAAGGCAAGAACATGTGTGTTAGCAGAAAAAACGCATGAATCAGGCACGAAACAGAACACATCCGGGGCCAACAGTATACGCAAATATTTCAGACAATCATTTATGCACATTGAAGAATCTTGCTGCACCTGTTGATGCTGCAGGAACTGGTATCGGCAATTCTATTACCATTATCATTGATGCCACAACCACTAGTACTACTCCTAGTGTCATCAGTGTTGTCATTAATACGATGGCGAATGCTGGTAGAGAGAGCGTTGTTGCCATGATCAGTGCAACCATCCCTCCTATCATTATTATGATTGGTGCCATGTCTTTGCCATTTCACTAGGACTTCCGTTGCTTTCTATTAGACGCACAAATTTGTGTGGTTGTGTATACTGTCGTCGACAGCAGGATTCCGGCGGACCGACAAATGCAGGCTGTTGCCAGAGATGCGGAAGGCATGCAGTCGAAGTATGCATGCGCAGGCATGAAAAAAAAACATGTTATAAAACCCGGGCAGAAAAGAGAAGACTGTTTTTTTTCCTGGTTGGCTATATGTTGCGAAGAAAGACGCTCGCAGAAAGAGAAAAGGMATGGCAGGCGCAGGCAACCGATGCATGTTTCTTGCATGAAGTTTTCCTCTTACAAAGAAAAAGAAAGAACAAGACAAAARCAAAGCACAAAGAAGACGGAGAAAAAACATGAGCACAGTCAAACTTCTGAGTGTCTCTGAAAGAAGGAGGTAATATTTGACATAGGCACATTATGATGTCGGCAATTCATTGCTCGCTAAGCAAGGCGGCACCGAATGAGTCTATGTATGACCACAGTTCATCTACGTCGAAGACAACAAGGGGAAACATSTATAACGAAGCGGGGGGKTTGTCCTATGAGGATGCGGGGTGATGGAACAAAGTGCAGAATGTACGAACTCCTTATGCAGGAAACGTCTGTAAAAAGCAATATCATTTTGCCCAAAGTTATGGATATGAGAAAGGGAAAAAAAATATATTATATGCCGCATTATCAAAAGCATAAACACACCACAATCACCAGCCGTCAGCTGTTGCGGGCCATGCAAGAAAACGCATGCCGGTTTTGCAAATAGTCTAGAAACTTCAGAGACGGTATCAAGCCACTCAACAATGCAGTCAAAAAGACCAGGATGGTGTTTATTATAGTTATCGTATGCATAAACATGATGTGAATGTATGTTGATGTATGCAAGACCCCAATGCTCACTATGTACATGCAAGGGCAAGAAAAACTGGTCGTAGAATAAGAGGGAACGACCATTTGTAAGCGCATTTCTAATCGATTAGCTAGATGGAAGTCACTGTGGGCTATACCAAAGTTGTATGTATAACTCGGAGTGATAAAAACAGACAAATGATTTAGCATCACCAACTYGGCGTAAGCATCAATGCAAATGTTTGTGATCTTGTTTGTATCTGATTCATGGAATGATATGTATGCACATCGACGACCGCAGCCCACACGAGCATCCATGGGAGGAAGACGGGTGAAACGAAAACAAGATGAGTCACAMGAGATCGCAGAACCGCACAATCGAGACCTGCACAATAAGGTAAAAACATGACACYGCCTAACCATAAGCAAACCGACGGCGGCTAGTCGTGCGACAAAAAAAAATCCAAACTTAGAAAAGCAAGAACATGATAGGCTTATGAGCGTGTATGATATGTGAAATGTATATTCACTCTCACAAGAGGGACGGATATCCAAGGCGAAGGAAAAGAAGGGATCGTGACATGAAGAAAGAGGACAAACGAGAATGGCCCCCGATGTTTCAATGCCACAAAAAAAAAGGGTCCGTCAGACGAAGATAGAGGACAAACCAGAATGACCCCCTATGCATCAATGCAACACCAATATGTCATGCTAGGAATATACAAAGATATGACATCGCGGGCCAGCAGCAACAAGACAAACAGGCCATAAAAGGTAACGAGTCGAAACTTCGCTATGCATGCCAACAAAACACACGACCTCTCCGTCCTCTTTCATTGTCAAAGAGGCAGCTAAAACTATCCTCTCCTTCCAGCGCAAGACATGTCAGGCGATTGAATCAAGGACGCGAACCATGACCGAAACGATCGCCAATGCAAAGCGCATCTTCAGGCAACGCTTCAAAAAATCAAGCACATCATGTGTCGCGTCGACGACCATCTGCCTTGATCGAACATCAGTAAAAACATTCGAGAGCTCAAAGAAGATGGCGGAAAATATAAGTATTCTGTGCTCATGACATATGGGAGCTCGTAACATGCCCACAACTGTCGCAACAACATAGAAACATGCCATGCCTGTTGCATGAGTCGTTTCATGAAAAAGATAAAAACTTCGCCGATATCTGTTAAAAGTCCGGCGGTTACAGGGATACACCATGCTTTCGACCGACCGCAACACGTCCCGCACAATGACCCCACAATGCGGATGCGTGAAGATTTGTTCGGCCACATACAAATCTACAATATATAATGCAGTCCTGACGACATGAATCAAAAGGAAAGACATGGATACTAGAAGATCGATAAGAGACTGAATACGTGTCATCTCCGCTTCCYTAGACCCCGTCACTAGCCTCTCTTCACCAAAAGTATGTGTGTATGAAAGGRAAAAAGTGCAAACAGTAAATGACAAGATTGTATGCCTTGCAGAATCGACGACAAAAAATCTACCAAGCAACAAAGGCATTGTAACAGGAAACGTTGCTGCGTGTGGGGGCACGTGCGGTATAAGCAAMCGGTATGCCTGTATCCTTTGCCGAACATAAGACGAACTGTGTATGGTGGCATGAGCATTGCGTGAAGGCCATCTCAACGGCAAGGGCATATACATTGGCGATGTAGTAGAGTTTGCCATGAACGACATGTGCACACCTGTCGCTTCTTCAGATGCTGATGCACGAAGAGATCCCGAAAGAGGAGTCTTTGCACAAAAAAAATACAGAATAGTGTTACCCCACGAACCGTGCACTCAGCATGCCAACCCTGCGCCYATCAAGAAGGAAAATACAGAATGCARAAACAAATAAGAATAARCGAGGGCGATTTCAAGAATTTCAGGCATTCGGCGAACGAGCTTATGAAGAACCATGCAAGCATATGCGCAACGTGATATATGTACACTGCTATGAACTGATTTGTCAATACAAAGAGAGAGAGAGAGAGAG
>BFEA01000592.1:832130-868423 GCA_003427395.1 Chara braunii | reverse complement strand
CGACAACCCTCACACGGCGGGCTGGGCTAGTAGGCTGTAGCGAGCTATGGAATTCCACGGCACTATTGTGAGTTGGTGATACGGGAGAAGGATATGGTAGGGAGGGAAGTTGGTAGTGATAACGATGAAGACGGGGGATATAAAATATTGTGTGTTATAGGTTTCGGGGTAGTCGGGACACCTGGGGTCGCTTATTATGGCACGGTGAAAATCCCTTGCGCATAAGCGATCGTCTTCTGTTAGGCAAGGGAATTCCGGATTTCTTAAATTTCCCCGTCGTATGAGTTGTTCGCCTTCCCAATACTCGCGATATTCCGGGTCCCTCCGAGTTTCGTAATTGGACGCATAGGAAGGAGACCGCACAGCCATGTCGGTTTAGCAAGCCGCATCCCCCACATCTTTACGCAAGGTTAAGGCTGACTTACACAGGCGAGTGCGTAGGTGAAGGCTTGGTTTTCTCAAGATCGTGGCCGTACACACACATGTACGCAAGGAACAATTGATTGGTTCCGTGGGTCGGTCGCCTTCAATCGTAGATGCAATTATCCAGCCAATCACTACATGCCACATAGGTTACGCAAAGATCGACAGCTGGACCTCAGACATCCAAAGTTAGCACTCCCCATTAGGCCTGATTGCATAGCTCATGCAGGCAAAGACTGGTCAGAGACAACACTCATCGTGAAAACAGATCGAAAAGATTGCCAAAAGAGATCCTACGTTCATTCCATGCATTCATATCGAGCAAAACAACAGGGAAATTTCTGAGGCAATACACAAAAGAAGTTCGAAAGACAAAGGCCGCAATAACGGGATCGGCCACATCARAACTCAAAATTATACAAAWARACARAAAAARCAAWRAAARGAGTAAAAAAAAAAAAAAAAAAAAAAGGAAGTCATATCCCACACCCACACCACTGCTCTCTCTCCTTCTCTCTCTCCTTCTCTCTCTCCTTCTCTCTCTCCTGCTGCGGGCAGCCCGTCGCCGCGTATCCACACAAAGTTGTCAACCCGCTTGGTTCAAGCATGCAAGCCAAGTTCGCCCATGCGCCAAAGTTTGTCGTGGCCCCGCACGTCAACCCCGCATGCCCGACACCAGCTCGTCGGATCGCCCAACTCTCACACTCACTCACCTTCCAACTTGCTCGTTAGTCGACCCTCACTGATCGCACTAACCTCGAAATTCTTAGAGAGCAAACTAATCACGCTTACAAARTTTATAGCATGCATACCTGCACAGAAGGTCCGGGATTAAACCCAGATAGACAAGAAGAGAAGAGAGGAAGTGTCTACGTGTGCATGGCCAGGCCGCGACGTGGGGGTCATAGCCACTCTCCACACATCGATCCGGTCATGCAGGCGCTTCGACCAATTAATGCAGAGTATGCGAGACGAGAAAGAAGAAGAAAGAAGGCGGGCAACATAGGAGAATCAAGAAAGACGAAGCATTACAGTTACGATTGCTCCCGCAAAAACGACAGTTGCACAGGATTAAAGGCGCGATCCATTCAGAACCCAGTTCCCCGCGCCACAAGGTGCGTGCAAAATGCAGCGCAGACACGATCCATTCAGAACCCAGTTCCCCGCGCCACAAGGTGCGTGCAAAATGCAGCGCAGGCACGATCCATTCAGAACCCAGTTCCCCGCGCCACAAGATGCGTGCAAAACGCTGCGCAACAAAATTCCAAGTACCTAAATTCCTAGCTTAAATCCTAATTGCAAAAAGGAAATACCGGAAGGAAAAACAATTCTGAGAGCCCGCAGGGGCTCGACATCAGTTATTAATTCAAAAAATCAAAATTCTCACGCGTTGATCGCGCCAACATTCCTATTGCTCGCAGCAGAACAAGAAAGAAGGTATGGTACAGTTATTTCTTGCGTCCATCATGGCATAGCCATCCAATCATCAGCGCGGGGCTTTCCCTGCGCTGGCCAAACGAGTTTCCACAGAAACGAAAAAGAAGCAAGGGTATCCATGCAGTTTGCCCAACCGAACCCCGCTTACGCCCATCACCCATCAAAGCCTTCCCGTTTTCCCCCATCAGCCTCATGCAGGAAATCGCGCAGGTGCAGAAGATAGTTTGTCACAACGTCCTAGTTCTCAGAATCCGATGTCGCCGGCCACAGCCTTAGGCTGCGAAGCAATGTCCTGTGGTGTCACTCGATTCTTAACGGAATCGAGTGAGCTAATGATCAAAATAGAGGTTCGGGGATAAGGCGATTTAGATGGTAGTATTAGTTTTGGCAAAAGGTTAGTAAGATTTGAGGTTAGTGAAAAAGGTGGTGCCCTGGGGCTATGTCGGAAAGAAGAAGAAGAGGGGGGGGTCTCATGCGTTTCTGAACGGATTTCGGCAGGAGGAGAACCAAATTCGTGATTTTGAAGTAGGGCGACTTCAATGGTAGTGTTAGTCTTATATAAGAGTTAGTAGGGTTAGAGGTTAGTAGAAGGATCAGTGCGCAGGAGACGGCGGGAGTAAGTCGAGAGGAGAGGATGAATGCGAACGCAACTTGGGGTTAGGTACATGCAGAAAATGGAGCAAGCAATAGCGGGAGACTCATTCTCATTCTACGCATCAGGCAAGTAGCGGGAAGGCAGCCGCGGTGTTAAGGACTTACCTGCTGGGTGGCGTACTGCCCTCCAAATAGACTGAACTACGGTGAGGGGGGGGGGCAACTTGGCTACGAGTGTGTGCATAGGCAGATATGCTCCACGGCCTGAAGCATTAAGGGACTGAGGGAAGTCTACGAGTTGGGAACTTACTAGTGGCCGGTGGAATGCTTATTCAGCTAGTCGGAGTAATGGGATTGATGGAGTTAGTTCTAGACCGGTGTGTTACGGAAAGAGGTGGACGGGGTGTGTCGTCTGTTCCACTACATGAAGTGGCAGCGGGCTACAACGAAGGAGTAAGGGAGGAGGGGGGTGTATTCTATGGAACACAGTTGAATTATGTGGCGTAGTGGGAACTCGGACAATGGGGGCGGTATTGCGGCTTGAGGAAGGGGGTTACTGTTGTGAACCAGGAGGTCTTCCGAAAGTTAGCAACTAGCCGCTTGACTTCAGTTGACCGACGACCGCGGGCTTTGGCCATTATTGCGAGGCCCTTTGGCGAGTGAAGATATCAAGGTCCTCTCCCGCGAGTCTGAGTGCACCTCTCTTGTATTTGAGAGACTTAACGATTCTTCTTCTGCCTTTCTTACTCTGAGTCTAGTCTATTGGTTCTGAGAGGAAGGCGGCAGGCGGAATTACGACCCGTAATCCGCGCCAGGGCCTCTGTGCGAGGTTCGCCCCACCGATTGCGAGAGCTCTGCCGGAACTCGAAGGAGTTCTGGAGGCAGGGAACTGAAAGGTAACCATTGCTTCCTCTGTATATACCCTAGTATAACCCCTATCTGTACATCTTGCTATGGTTGACTAAGTATACTATATGCACCCTTATTTTTGACTTTGGGTTGACTGGCAAGACACAAGTCATACCAAATAAAGGAATGTGTGTGCAATCACAATTTCAGTTTGTTGATTGCGTGAAGGCAGATTTTGAACACAAGGGGTTGCATCTGGGGGGAGGGGTGGGTGAAAGGTGGTTTTGCTTGAGCCTGAATGGGTCCTATGGGGTCAGACCAGTTCCATAAGATTGGACGGTCTGACTGTTGTGTTTTATTTTTGAATTGCATGGAGAGTCAGACCAGTTCCATAAGATTGGACGGCCTGATTGCTCTGAATTGTAAGGGTTTGACTGTGGCTGACTTTTCAGGGGGCAAAGTTGTACCATAAGATTGGAGGGTTTGGTTGTCGTGTTTGGTTGGGGTTTTGTTCTGTTTCTTTTGTTTTTGATTGAGGAGGCCTGAGCAGGTCCATAAGATTGGACTACTCAGCACCTTTCTGTTTCATTCTGAGGGAGTTATTCCCGTTGAGGGCAGGGCAGGTCCATAAGATTGGACGACCTTGGAGTCATGCCGCACACAGTGGATCAGAGAGAAACGAACCCGCCAAAGGACAAGATGTGTTCCATAAGATTGGATGGTCTGACCCAATGCCTCCCACATGCTGGAACCCAAAAGGTTAAATTTTGGCTATATTTTATATTATCCTATTTATGAACAGGCTAGCTAAGCATGGGTTCTATAAGATTGGACGGTTCGGCTATAGCTTATCATGAAGTGAAGAGAGTATAGCTAAGATTATAATTGATGGTAACCTTGGGCAGGCAGGACCTTGTTCTAAGATGAACGGCTCAGTTCTACGCCCAACTTTTGAACACCAAGCTCAGAGAGATATATATAATTTAGATATTAAACAGTTCGGGGCGGCTGAGCCTTGTTCTAAGATAAATGGCTTAGTCATATGCCCAAAAGGAAGAGAGAAGTAATTGTGCAACCTGTTCGTGTATACTCAATGGCTGAGTTAGGCAGGTTCCATAAGATTGGACGACTTGACTTTACGCCCTATGTAAGCTGGGTATAAGGGAATAAAGCATCAAGAGCTTGAGAAACGGACCGGGGAGTTTAATGTGTATGCGAACCGACGAGCCCGGCAGGCGGGGCTGCGCTCGGGGGACCCGGCACGCTGGGCTGCGCATGGACACACTGGGCCTGAATGCTGTCCGGAGGCCCTCGGCGACACAAGCTAGGGGAGCAGTTTGCGTGAGATCCTTCTGCGCGATCGGCGTGTGGCGTGACGCACCCAAGTCCATATTGTAGGCTTAGGGGTGAGCCCGTGCCTTTCCACCGTTTGAGAAGCCAAGGGGCCATAACAGCAGTACCGGCTGTTTTGAGTCGGAGGTACTTGCCTCCATACGATCCTGCTACCAGCACCAGTCGGCACCTCCTTGTGTGATGCCAGGACAGTCTACAAAGGCCTGGGGCCAGGGGCGCTGGAGGAGATAGCGCAACTCCGATGCCTATGTTGGCACAAGTAAGCGGGGTGGCAGATTCTGTTGGGATGCAATAGCAGCAGCGGGCGGAGCCGTAACGCAGGGGAATGACGGGTAGCGAAGGCAAAGGTGGGGGAGGGGGCCGAACCCGGACGGGTAGTTGGGGCAGGTGCGCGCGACGGCAGCGGAGGGTGATGACGGAGGTAGAGAGTGAAGCAACAGCGTAGTAGAGTCGGGGGCGAGGCAGCAGGGCAGCGGGTGTTAGAAAAGGGAGAGTAGAAGCCACGGACGGTAGATTGGTCCACTACGGGCAGCACACCGCGGGGCGCTGTCGGGGGGCTGTGAGTTTGGAAGAAGAGGGGGTTAAGCCTGGTCGACGAAACGAGCCAGGTGCATTCAAAACAGATATGGAATTGGAGATGGCGGGGAGATGACCGGGGTGCAGCAACAGGGAGGTGAGGTAACGGGCACGGAGTATCAAGGCGGCAGAAAGAAGCGGAATGTCGGGGAGAAGGGGGTGTGAAACGGGTTGGTAGGGAGAGCGGATGAATCGGGACAGGAATACGCGCTGGGTGCATGCGCGACGAGGTAGGAGATGGCGGGAAGTGAGAAACAACAGAGAGAGAGATAACGCAAGGGATCCTCAACAAAAATAGGCGAGGGAGGAGTCGAAGTGGGGGTTTTAAAGTAGGGCGAGCGTAGTAGTTGTATAAGTTTTGGCATTAGATTGGTAGGATAAGGGCTGTTAGAGAAAGCTAGTGCGTGAGGATATGGCGGAAGAGGGAAATGACGGGGACAAGAAATTGAGGTATCACTCGATTCTTAACGGAATCGAGTGAGCTAATGGTCAAAATAAAGGTTCGGGGATAAGGCGATTTAGATGGTAGTATTAGTTTTGGCAAAAGGTTAGTAAGATTAGAGGTTAGTGAAAAAGGTGGTGCCCTGGGGCTATGTCAGGAACAAGAAGAAGAGGGGGGGGTCTCATGCGTTTCTGAACGGATTTCGGCAGGAGGAGAACCAAATCCATGATTTTGAAGTAGGGCGACTTCAATGGTAGTGTTAGTTTTATGTAAGAGCTAGTAGGATTACAGGTTAGTAGAAGGATCAGTGCGCAGGAGACGGCGGGAGTAAGCCGAGAGGAGAGGATGAATGCGGACGCAACTTGTGGCCAGGTACATGCAGAAAATTGAGCAAGTGATAGTGGGAGACTCATTCTCATTCTACGCATCAGACAAGTAGCGGGAAGGCAGTCGCGGTGTTAAGGACTTACCTGCTGGGTGGCGTACTGCCTTCCAGATCAACTGGACAACGGTGACGGGGGGGGCCAACTTGGCTACGAGTGTGCGCATAGGCAGATATGCTCCACGACCTGGAGCATTGAGGGACTGCAGGAAGTCTGCGAGTTGGGAACTTACCCGTGGCCAGTGGAGTGCTTACTCCGCTAGTCGGAGTAGTTAAGTCCGACCATGGGATTGATGGAATTAGTTCTAAACCGGTGCGTTACGGAAAGAGGTGCGTGGGGTGTATCCTCTGTTCCACTACATGAAGTGGCAGCGGGCTACAGCGAAGGAGTAAGGGAGGAGGGGGGTGTACTCTATGGAACACAGTTGAATTATGGGGCGTAGTGGAAGCTCAGACAACGGGGGCGGTATTGTGGCTTGAGGAAGGGGGTTATTGTTGTGAACGAGGAGGTCGCCTGAAAGTTAGCAACTAGCCGCTTGACTTCAGTTGACCGACGACCGCGGGCTTTGGCCATCATTGCGGGACCCTCAGGCGAGTGAAGATATCAAGGCCCTCTCCCGCGAGTCTGAGTGCATCTCTCTTGTATCTAAGAGACTTAACGATTCTTCTTCTGTCTTTCTTACTCTGAGTCTAGTCTATTGGTTCTGAGAGGAAGGCGCCAGGTGGGATTGCAACCCGTAATCCGCGCCAGGGCCTCTGTGGGAGGTTCGTCCCACCAATTGCGGGAGCTCTGCCGGAACTCAGAAGGAGTTCTAGAGGCAGGGAACTGAAAGGTAACCATTGCTTCCCCTCTATATACCCTAGTATAACCCCTATCTGTACATCTTGCTATGGTCGACTGAGTATACTATATGCACCCCTATTTTTGACTTTGGAATGACTGGCAGGACACAAGTCAGACTAAATAAAGGAATGTGTGTGGAATCACAGTTTCGGTTTGTTGATTGCCTGAAGGCAGATTGTGAACACAAGGGGTTGCATCTGGGGGGAAGGGTAGGTGAAAGGTGGTTTTGCTTGAGCCTGAATGGGTCCTATGAGGTCAGACTTGTTCCATAAGATTGGACAGCCTGACTGTTGTGTTTTATTTTTGAATTGCATGGAGAGTCTGACCAGTTCCATAAGATTGGACGGCCTGATTGCTCTGAATTGTGAGGGCTTGACTGTGGCTGACTTTTCAGAGGACAAACCTGTACCATAAGATTGGAGGGTTTGGTTGCCGTGTTTGGTTGGGGTTTTGTTCTGTTTTTTTTTTTTTTGATCGAGAAGGCTTGAGCAGGTCCATAAGATTGGACGGCTCATCCCCTTCCTGTTTTATTCTGAGGGAGTAATTCCCGCTGAGGGCAGGGCATGTCCATAAGATTGGACGGCTTTGGACTCATGCCGCACACAGTGGATCAGAGAGAAACGAACCCGGCAAAGGACTAGATGTGTTCCATAAGATTGGAGGGTCTGGCCCAATGCCTCGCACATGCTGGAATCCAAAAGGTAAAATTTTGGCTATATTTTATACTATCTTATTTATGAACAGGCTAGCCAGGCATGGGTTCCATAAGATTGGACGGCCTGGCTATAGCTTATCATGAAGTGAAGAGAGGTTAGCTAAGAGTATAATTGAAGGTAACCCTGGGTAGGCTAGAACTTGTTCTAAGATGAACGGCTCAGTCCTACGCCCAACTTTTGAACACCAAGCTCAGATATATATATTTAATTTGGATATTGAACAGTTCGGGGCGGCTGAGCCTTGTTCTAAGATGAACGGCTTAGTCATATGCCCAAAAGGAAGAGAGAAGTAGTTGTGCAACCTGTTCGTGTATACTCAATGGCTGAGTTACGCGGGTTCTATAAGATTGGACGACTTGACTTTACGCCCTATATAAGCTGGGTATAAGGGAATAAAGCATCAAGAGACTACGAACTATTATCTGCCAAGTTGGCTTGGGGAGGCGAGAGTACTTACCTTGTGGGTTGGCCTGTATGAGACTGAGTGAGACTACTACTTGGTTTGAATATCAGATTGACAGGTAGTTGCTTTAGAGGCTCGCCTCCTGCTAGAGCGATAGTAGTTAGTTCGATTCCTGCATTTTTTGAGTTGACATAGTTTTACTTAGATCAATTTTCGCATTTTCTGGGATTTTTTGTTATACTTCTCTTTGTATAAATTTTGGTAAGCCACTTTCTCTACGGGAAGCGCTGCCGAAATTTCTACAAATCCAGGGAGTTAGTCAATTTTGACTTGTCAAAGTTCAACTTGTCTAAAGTTTATATATGACTTAGTAAAAATCTGGACAGTCTTCTTTTCTAAGGGGAGTGCTGCCCAAATTTTTGCTAATTCAGGGAGTTAGACAAAATTTGACTTTGGAAAGTCAAAGACTATTTTTGCTTTCATATTCAGACTGATACAAATTTCTGAAAAGACACTTTTCCTTCGGGAAGCGCTGCCAAAATTTTCTTTATTGAGAGGAGTTAGGTTATATTTTGACAGGTGGCGATTTTGGCGATCCATTCTCAATAGGGGAGATTCTGTCATTAGTCTACCTTTGCTTTGGACATTGGCTTAGAGGTAAGCTTAGACTTAGTTGGCATCTAACTTTAAGTGAGAATGTGCTATGGAGGTTTATCCCCCATATGCTGATGATTTAGCTTGGGCATTGACCTCTCTTATGGTACAGACCTTTCTTTGACATTCAATTCAGGACTTGGACTAGTTTCAACTTGATCCTACGAGGATCGTTTTCTGTTATCACTGATAACAGGTCGGTTGTCGATTCGTCGGTTCGAGATTCAACTCCAATCTACTCTTGCCACTCAACCTAAAGGCTTTAGCCCTGTGGTTTTAATTGTTTTATTATGTTTTTACCCGGATTTTATTGAATGGCCATTTAACGAAAGTATTGAGTATTTATTTTGGGGAGTTGCACAAGAGTGAGGTTTGCGTGGCTTAAGCGAGGGGTATGAGCATAGAGAATGGTTGAAGTTGACCCCTTGTAGTGCGTGGTCATTTGTTGTACCTTTGATGTGGTTGCAGGTATGTTTTGTGGTTCGGACTCTGGATGTGACCGCCTACCATTACATACAGATATGGCTGAGAGTAGTCCCACGGTGACTGTGAGAAGTGATCGTCCTATGTAAATAAGCCTCGTATATATATATACTTATATGTGTCTTGGGTATGCGTGCGGCTTACTTAGATCGTGCGTAGGGGTTAACCAGATTATGGCTTGGGAGAAAAGGAAGACCCTCTGCTATCCTTTGTTTTTTGGAGGTTTTATAGTTGGACATTATAGTCCGTGGCAGCCGTCAAAGTCAAACCCCTTGACTTCCGCCCAGGCCTGGGGTAGGACTCATTCCCAGGGGCCGCAAGAGATGACAGCCACCACAGGTATGGACTTGTGTACCACCCGCTCTACATAAGGTGCAGAAGAGGGTGTGTGGTGTTCAACCCCGCATGGCGGTTGTCCAGCGTCGAGAGATTAACCCTCAAGGCGCGTGTCAACCGAAACTTGAGTGTCAAATGCGACCCTCGGGATTAACGAGGGCCCCCACGATTATGGGCACGACATAGTATGCCATCATTGCGACTGTTTGCGTACGTTTGCATTGCGAGTCGATATGAATTAGCCCTGCGTCCGCGCGGTTTTATACCGAGTCTCGCTCGCGACGCCTATTCGATTTCCGCGCTGGAAAGTTATGGGATGGTTACCGAGGGGCTAGGAGCGTTGTCGCGTTGTTCGTGTGTGCCGTTTCGTGTGCGCGTGTGTGCGTTTTATTTTTGTGTTCGTAAGGTGGTGTGCGCGTGGTGTGTGGGATGCGTCCTAGTCGACTGACGATGACTCGCGCTTGGAACTTCAGCCCCCCATGATGTCGATTCGCATGCGGGCCCGATAGGCGTATTACCTCACGTTCCCCCTATGCTACAGCGAGCGAGAAACGCCCTCGGCTGGTCCACCTCTGCGATTGCAACCGAGTAGCTTTCCTACGGTGGACTGGTAGCTCGGCGGGGATACGCCCACCGAAGGGAGGTGACAACTCTCATAAGGTAGAAGTAAGTTGTGCCTCGCGTAGGCCCTATCCTGTCGTAGGGGCTCGCGAGAGGTATGGCTGGCGCAATCGGCCGGAGCGGCCTAAGGAAGCTCCATTTGCGCGTTCGTGACGAGGTTGGTCCAACTCCTGCGTGACGTGGCCGAGAGGGTCCCGCGGTGCCGCGTGCGGTGCCGGACCGATGCGCCCGACAGGTGGCGCCGTTGCCGGGGATAACGGTCGCCTACCGTTGTCCCTGGTGGAATGACGTCCGGGTACGGGAGTCTGAGAACTAGGCAAAAGGAGAGGTCTTTGTTGAGCCTTTATGGCTGATCGATTGAAGGCGTTGGATAGAAAGTGAGTAAGGGATTGATTGTGTGAGTGGGTTGTGGTTCGGTGCAATAAGGGTGGCGCGATAGGGATAAGCTTTGGCTATGTGCCCATGTACGTTGATTATGCCCGTACGTACTTCGACTATGTACTTGTGTACTTTGACTAAGTATGACGGTAGTTGGAGTTGATACCTCTTCTGACCCCGATAGTTGATGGGTTTGGGCGATCATTGATATGTTTGATACACCTAAGGTAGGATGAGGCAGTATCAACAAAGCTAATTGTGGTGGTTGTGGGAGTTGGCTATGTAAGGTGCCCATTCTGGCTAAGGGAAGTTACCCGAGCGGTCAATGGTGCGATATAGCACTTTGGTTTAGGGGGAGGCATAGAATGAGTAAAGGAAGCCTACTATGTTAGAAGTCGTCAAGGGACTTCGAGGAGAGTTAGGATAAGGATGTTGAGAGCCCGTACGAGTATGAATTGAAATCTTGGAATTTGGGTTCTAAGTAGTTGCTCGAGTTGTATAGCCATAGAAGTCTGAGGCTTGCTCCACATGGTATGTTTGAAATTAGGTGTATAAGGTCGTAAAGAGATGCAGTGAGCACCGTGGTAAGGGCCCAATAGAAAGGACCACGGGAAGTAGTAGACTTGTGTGGCGCCTGATAGTGGAGAGCATATCATGTTATTTATGGTAGATCATTGCTTTGAGCTCCTTCCAGGTTTGGACAATCCACTTAGAAAGTTAAAAGACTTGAGACCATTTGTTTTGAGGATGTCATTTTGAGGCGTATATTGGACTCATCTATGGATGTCAAACCTTGTAAGCCTAGTTTACGCCTAGTTATGTGGAGTTATATGTTTAAGTAGATACCCCTTTCGGGAGTATTTCGTGTGGGTTATTTTATTAGGATCATATTTGGGATCTTATCAATCTGTAGAAATTTATATGAATGTCCCTTTTCCAGCGGCTAGCTCATGGTTGGCCATTAAGTATGTACGGCTGGGTTGTTCTTCCCAGAGGAGCAGGGATTGTCAGTGTAATGATAGAAGACGCATGCTGGATGTTTGTCTGTGATGGGCAGAACCCAGACAAATTAAAGGCAACTCAGGATGCCTTATGCACGGGAAGATCCGCGTATGCTCAGGCTAATTGAGAAAGAGGGAGGGCTCGAGGTATCTTTGCCCAGGATGGTCAGAGTAGGGGAGTACCTCCCTTCATGGTGGGGCATGTTGATAGGCACGGACACGTTTGTCTGGATCGAGTCTGGGTTTGATGATGAGCGGAAATGCGCAATGGTAAGGGTGACCCTGTACGCCTCAGCCGCCTTCTGGATCGAGCATGGGATAGAGTTGGCGCTTGGGCATGGAAGCTTGTTTGCTAAGCCTCTGAGGGTAGTCGAGGCAGCTGCAGCAAAGTCGGCGAGAGGAGTGTCTCGGGGCGGAGAAGAGCAAGTACTAACCCGTGTAGAGGTCAGACGCGCTGAAGAGTTCGAACTTCCATCTGCTTCGTTGCGAGTAATCCTGCGTGAGTTTTTGATAGAGAAGAGTTTTGGTGGGCAGGCGAGGGTAGAGGCGGCAGCTGAAGCTTCTCTGAGGGCGCGAGATTGGGAGTATGGGCGATACACATGTGAACTGATATATGATCTATACCTAGACCTGAGATTCCTGCCCTCTAGTCAGTGGCTCAGGAACAACGCCAATACGCTGGACGTATACGCCTCGTCTCATGATCCGAATGAGGGAAACGTGGACTGGGAGGAGATTCGGGCAGTAGTGGGCCGATAGGGAGTGCCTCTTTCTCCACTAAATGCGTTTCCTTTGACTTGGCCGGAGTCGTCTCTCTGCCCATTTATCGTGGTTATGAAGGGTAGCGTCAGGGTAACTAGGGGTTGAGGCCTGATCGCATGAGTAAGGAGTAGATAGCATGATTTAAGTGCTAGCAGTCTGCCCTTGTCTGCTTGAGCTTACTTAAATCACTGTTTGATGGTCTATTGCCCGTTGTGCGTATCAGGCTGCTGTCTGCATCATGGCGGAAGAAAGCGGCTTTGCCAAGATCTTGCTTTGGAGGAATTCGTGTCTTTTGTAGGCGTTGCTGCACGAAGTGTTGCAGACGTCAATGCCCCCAGATCTCCGCGCCCTGATGTTCCAAGGAAGGAACCTGTCTAGCTTTCTGCGTGACTTTCAGGATTTTAGCCTTACGAAATGTGGGACGAGAAGACGATGTGGTACATGCTCCTCGTGTTCGTTTGTGAAGGACTAAGTGAGGAGGTGTACACCCTCATGTTGAAGTCGCAAACCTGGGAGGAGTTGGAAGCTTCTCTGAAGTTGAGGTTACTTGAGGATGGGGTGGAATGCAGGCTTGGTAAGGGCCCTGAGCAACCAGCCGAGGCCGCGTCAACGCAAGGAGAGCTGAGTGGTATACAGAGGCAAGTTGGAATGCTGGAAGAGAGGTTGGCGCGGTTGGAAGAAGCCAGGCATGGCGAGAGGAAGACCTTCGAAGGAGCATCTGACGGACCGGCTGGGCAGGGTGAGGCTGAGGTAAGGGAAGATCACCAGGAGTTGCTCCTCCACAAGAAGACCCCGATAGGGCAAGTTTGCGCCCTAGAAAGAGATGAAAACGAGGGGGTCATTGAGATCAAGGAGGAGCGAGAATCTAGTATGACCCTACTCGTTATTGTGCCGGAGCCGAGGGGAGGGCCCATTGGCAGAGAGGCACCGTCGGCTGCGGGTTGGGAGAGGCAAAGGAATGAGTGGTGGCCAGAGCATTGGGAAGAGGCGGTATGTGATCGTTGGGGAAAGATTGACCGTACCCCTCAAGGAGACAAGGAAAGGGGGGTGATGGGTGAAAAAGAGGAGCCTGAACCTCCCAAGTTGACGAAGGCTCAGTGGAAGGCGAGGAATCGGGCCCAGAGGGGCCAAGGTACCAGCAAAGGGCAGGGCATGCCGCAGGGAGGGGCCACCCCGCAAGAATTGGGAGGAAAGCCAACACAAGCGGGACCTCCGCAGACTAAGCGGGCATTATACGGGCCGTGGACGCCATACGGTCAAGTGGGAACAAGACCCATATATAATTCATATCTGCCCGGTGTACAAGGCATTTGTTTGGGTCCGCAAATGGGTATGATGCCACCCAGGCCTCCTGCGGTCCAGTTTCAGCCAGCCTTGTGTATGGGGCCATTGCAGCCACCAATACCACGAACGACGGAAGGCCACGTGGCCGGTGGAAGGGGTCAAAATCGGAAAGCAGAAAAGGGTTGCAGGGACGAAGGGCACGGAAAGAGGGAATGTGGTGGCAGCAAAGGCGGCCCTGGAGGGAGAAAGTGGGTTGGGGAAAAGACATTTGCAGACATTGTGCCAAGGAGGGGCACATAATGAAGTTTTGTCAAGAACGAAGGACCGATGAAGCAAGCGGTCTTATAAGGACAGATATTGAGGGAGGTGTTTTTGACAGGGATGGGGAGCGTATCGACCCAACCATCCCTGGGGGAACACGGAAGGAAGCTTTGCGGCGAGAGGCAGCATCAGGCACGGCCTCGTGAAAGTAGTCGTAAGGAGAAAGGGTTTGTGAGAGGAGGGCCTGAAAATTTAAGCAGGCTATAAATGCAAGTGGGAAATCTCAATCGTATAGCTGTTGTAGGTAGGCACAGCATACAGAGGGAAGGGGTTCCCGCAATAATGGTCCGGTAAGGTGACGTGAACCACAGGCGGAAGGGACCTCAATAGAATAGTTGTATACATGGGGTATGTTAGGTCTGCCTCGCGTTATGTTATTGGAATGTCTCAAGTAGATAGAGCACCGAGTGACCCTGACGGTATTGTTACGAATTAAGGGTTTGTTCCATTAGGCCTATTGGTCAGGAGAAAAAGATATAGGACCTACGTTGTGCCTAGGCCTACATAGACGTATAGGTGTGAGAGGTAGGAGAGGCTTGGGAAGAACCCTCAGCATGTGGGAGATAGGCTCTCTAGCCTAGGAAGGCAGTTCTAAGACTCGTGTATAAATGACTTTTAGTCTTACCTGTCCTAGGGTATCTGGATATGTCTTGAGCTACTTGGGTCCCTCTGACTTAACGGGGTATGGCTACGTCGTGATCCAACTGTTTTAGCTATAGCTTTGGTCAGGGAAACTGCATTTGTTCTTGCGTGATCCAAGTGACGAGTTGAGTTGAGACTGTTCAACTCCGAGTGTATATATGTAATTTGAGACATTTGGCTCGCGTTTGAGTTGGGGTATTGTACCCCTGTGTATATATTGAGTCAAGATTTTATCTGAGACCAATTTTTGTATATGACGATCACAATCACTCTCACATGTGTGGTTAATCCTAATGTATGATGACTTTGTACGAGAGATGTGTGAGATACATCTCATGTATATTGGATTGTATGGAATTTGTGAGGATGAATGGATGTGAACTGTCTACTTTTCGGTATACTCGTGCGGCCTGCCTACAGGCAGGATAGGGCCGAGTATAAGGAGAGGGAGTGCAGTCCGTCATTGTGAAAGTGTGAAAATCCTAAGGGATTTTGCGAGTCTTTGAGACTTGGATACTTACCATGCCGGATGTTTTGCAGTTGAGTTGCGAAGAGGGCCCACAAGCAGGTCCCTCAGTTTTGAGTTGGTTCGTGGTTGGGTTGTGGGGAAGGCCCATAAGCAGGCTTCTCAGTTTGAGTTGTTCTATGGTTGAGTTATTCTATGGTTGAGACCCCTTTAGTTTGAGGAAGGCAGCAGTGTTATTTACTGGGAGACTCGTCTCCGAAAAGGGGGGTATTTTAAAAAGGGTCCTGTGATAGCCCATCCTAAAAAGAGATGGTAAGCAGTGTTTGAGTTGATAAAGTCTGACGAAAAGGGACCACGTTTGCTCAAAATGTTTGAGAAAGTCTCAAAAGAGTGCAGGGCGAGAGACGTCTCAGGATGGGTGGCTGCTGGCTCTCATCAAGTCAGGGGTCACGGCCTTGTGGACCTAGCGGATTTTGTTTGTGATTGTGTGAAGGATGCCATGCCTTTCGTGAGAGAGCTTTCAGACCCTTGCGTAATTCCGCAGTGGGCCCGTGATTGGTTTTGCGACGCTCCGTCTAACCACTTGTGCTAGTTCTGAGACATAGTAGGGGAATACCAAGCTAAGCGGTAAAGATTAGCACCTCTCGGGCATAACCCCAGTGGATGGCTGCTAGCCGACGCAACCTGGCTGCGAGACCGCGGAGTAAGAGTTTAAGGGGAGTTGCCCGCCCCAGGAAAATTACTCCGTGGGGTAGTAAAGTTTGAGAATTTTTGGGAAATCGTGATTGAATGCTTATCTAGAGAAAACCTATCGTTGCGTAACCAACGAGGGTACTCCCGCTAAAAGTAACAATGCGGTAGGCCGTAGTCCTGGTCCGATCAGCCAGGCTATGGTGGGCCAAGATGGAGACCTAGCCTTTCTGTACTGGACTGCAGAAAGAGCCGAGTGGATATTAAGTATACATATATATGTATGTATATTTGATTGCGAGAGATTTTATCAGAACAAAGGCGAGAGTGCCTTCAAAGGTCTCGGTCAAGGTCCGCGTCCCTAGTTTTGGCCAGGAATAGGGACACCTAACGAGAAGCCGAAGGTTGTCTAGGACCGGGGAGAGGATGATTGGGAAGGTCCTTGGGTAGAGGCCTCCATCAAACCATGTCTCCAATAGCAGCAGAGGGCGGAGCTGTCGCGCAGGGGAATGACGGGTAGCGGAGGCAACGGTGGGGGAGGGGGCCGAACCCGGACGGGTAGTCGGGGCAGGTGCGCGCGATGGCAGCGGAGGGTGATGACGGAGGTAAAGAGTGAAGCAACAGCGCAGTAGAGCCGGGGGCGAGGCAGCAGGGCAGCGAGTGTTAGAAAAGGGAGAGTAGAAGCCGCGGGCAGTAGATTGGTCCACTACAGGCAGCACACCGCCGGGCGCTGTAGGGGGGCTATGAGGTTGGAAAAAGGGGGGGTCGAACCTGGTCAAGGAAACGAGCCAGGTGCATTCAAAACAGAGATGGAATTGGAGATGGCGGAGAGATGACCGGGGTGCAGCGACGGGGAGGTGAGGTAACGGGCACAGAGTATCAAGGGGGCAGGAAGAAGCGGAATGTCGGGGAGCAGGGGGTGTGAAACGGGTTGGTAGGGAGAGCGGATGAATCGGGACGGGAATACGCGCTGGGTGCATGCACAACGAGGTAGGAGATGGCGGGAAGCGAGGTGCAACGTAGAGAGGGATAGTGCAAGGGATCCTCATCAGAAACAGGCGAGGGAGGAGTCGAAGTGGGGGATAGATAAATTTTGTCAGCATCGCGGACATGTGGGGCCCGTTAGTCAACAAAAAGGAGGCGTGCGCTTAAGGTCCCCGGCCACCGTAACGGCCTCTAAATCCGGTGCCGCGCCGACGACTAATAATAATAATAATGCAGCAAAAATATTTTTAGCAAATTTTTAAACATCAATATGAGACGGCTCGAAACAAAAGGGACCCACAAGTACCGTCCCACATCACTGACGGCAAGCCAAGGAAAATAGCCCCGCCGGGCCCTTCGCGCCGCTCTGAAGTTTCGGCGCCGCCGCTCGATCTAGATCCCTGAACCTCCTTGACGATAGTCCGATGCAGTAACCAATAGCGCTAGGCCCTAGTCTGGGTTTAGCCCTGACGGACGTCTAAATAAACAGACACCGCGTCGCGCTGACCTGCCTTCAAAGTCACAATATTGTCGATGCCGTCCTCTGCTCGTACGCATAGGTCACTGGCAAGCGCAACAATCAACAGGACATAATCCTTTTTATCCCTATTTAATTAGAAGAAAAATCTCGGTCGGCGATCACGCCGATTCTCCAATCACCAATAAATAAAAGATCACGTGCGTCTCAAAAACCCGCACGCCCACACACTCTCTATTCTAGTCAACCATCCAATCAACGTAAATCAAAAACGCAACCACGCCTTGCGCGGTATACTTAAACTTTCAAACTCATTTTCTGTGACTTGCAAAAACTAGGGCGGATACCCTTGTACGGATATTCGCGCCGACATCGCCTCTTCTAGTCCTTATTCTCACACGTCTTGTGTGAGACCTTTCAACAACCAAAGAACCACATTATGCAACATGAGTAGGAATACAAGGCAGCCCATAAAGAATTCTCGAAGCAGCTCAACAAGAAGGAAGGAAGAAAACCGGACATTGAATGAGGTTTATTAGAAGGATAACTTAGTTCTGAATTAGAATTCATTCTCGAAAGAGTTTAGTAACCCATCCTAGGCCATCCTCTCCTATGAGGAACTTTAAGCTTGGCATTACCTGTTCATCCCACCTTGTTGGCACTCTGAAATTGAGGTTGTCATCCGTTTTATAACTGTTAACTTCAACTTTTTCTTTTTACTTACGAGAAAAACAATGTTGTGTGAATTCATCACCAAGATTTCTCCTATCCGCAAGGAGACAAACAGCTCACCAATCTGAGTAACACTCCGTACGACGTACGGGGGGTTTATCGTACGGCCGTACGAACGGCCGTACGGCCGTACGTACCGCCCCGTACGAAAAAAAAAAAAAAAAAAAAAAAAACCGTATGTTTTTTTCTCAAATTTGGCATCGAATTTCAATATGACCCTGAGGCAAAAGTGATTTTTTTTTTTTTTTTTTTTTTTATTTTTTTTTTTCAATTTTTTTTGAATTTTTTTGTTTTGCTTTTTTTTTCGTACGTACAGCCCGTACGACCACATGAGCCCGTACGTACGGTCGTACGGACGTATGGACGGTCCATATTCGTACGGGGGTATACACAGTCTCCAATGAGGCATTGCGAGAAGGAACGAATCAAACTTTTCTTCTGATGAAATCCGGGTACAACTATTGCATGAGCGGTGCTAAGAGTGGCGCCTCTTGGTACAGAAAAGGTCGTTGCCCGATGTATTTTTTTGTCTCACACCTTGACAGTTAGAGGGTCCACATTAATTGTATTGAGAGGCTATTCAGTGCTATCCACTTGTAAATGTAGATCCGATAAGGATAAAAATAACCACAATTCTTCATTGGGCTACTGCAAATGGAGGAGTACGCTTAGACTGACGACTACAAGAAATAGTCATCCCAGTCTCTAAGAGGATGAAGGAGAACTCATTAGACAGGGTTACGACTTCAAAATCACCCTTCTCCATGCAACTCAACTTCGGGTTTTATCACAAACACTTTGACCCCACCAACGTCTCTTTCATTGAACCCAACAACTAGGTCAAATGATTAACAACATTTTTTCTTGCCCCTTTATGCCTCGCATTATCTCCAATCTCGTCTTACCTCGTTCTACGCACAATCTATATTGTCAACTTGTCATACACGTACAAGTTCTTTTCGTACATGTTGTACGTACATTGTACATATATAATCCTGTACGTGCCCACGCATGTTCCATACGTAAAATGATCAGGAAACAAAAAATTAAAAAAATTGTAACATAGGCAGACAACTAATATTTCCTTAAGCACCAACCCAAAATTCTTATTAAAATATTTTTAAAAATAGAACTACGTTGCAACTTGTACTCAGTCTTACGAGTCATACTTCTTATTCCTACGCTTGAACCCATATGACTCTGTCGCATCAAGTTCGGGTTCGGTGACCGAACTCGAACGTTCGGGGCCGAAAGCGAACAAGCACTGGAACTCTCTGAACGCGAACATAAAAATATATTTTTTTTTTTTCAAAAACTCTGAAACAAATATATGTTATGTAAAATAATAATACAAACAACTATTGCCTTGGACATATGGTCAAATTTGTAACCAGACTCGAGTTAAAAATAAAAGACCAAAACAACTTTTTTTTTTTTTTTTTTTTTTAAATATGTTCGGCCGAACACGTTCAGGTGGCGTTCGGCCGAACATCCGAACAACACCCGAACATGTTCGAATGTTCGGAAAAGCTCACAACATGTTCGGTGTGCTACACAGCTGTATGACCTTTTTGTTTCCTCAAATTATGATAAAAATCTGTAGATGACGCTCAACCAAACGTTGCTTGTTTTGTGATGTTGCATAACATATGTTTTCTTGCATTTTTTTTAATGACCCCCCCCCCCCCCCCCCCCCCCCCGGGCATACAAGATATACAAGTTCAGTACAGATATTACCTGTACGTTTCGTACGGAAAGACCCCATACGTGTACGTTCGGTAACGTAGAAATAAAAAACACCAAAATGGTAATTACAAAAAAAAATCACGACAATGACCATATGCTAGGAACACACACTATGACACACACACACATACACATGAGAGAAACATAATGGTGTGTCACACACACATTCTTAATATTTCCCTATATTGCAATTGCAAACCTTCTCCTCAGGGTCCGCACCCTTTCTAACTTTCCCATCAATAGGAACGCACCCTCATCTTGATATGATTCAATCTTCTCTCATCCTTTAATGACGTCAACATATTCCTTATGTAAACTATCACTATCACTATATTTTCTATTGAAGTGGTTTGCAGATTCCTGCATCACTCCCCTGTGTAATGCATAATCTAGATGCGCGTTCCATAAAGCCTTTACCCTACGACTTTGGGATGGATCATTGCCTCCTTCTCTCCTAAAAAAACGGAAACTACTGCGGAGATGATTTATTGTTGTATCATATATAACATCGCCGTCATTGAACGCACGTTACATGTTCAAAAATGGAACGTGGATTGAAAGAACAAGATTGAATAACATAAACACGTTTGTGGCTGACCAGAAATCCCATGGAGGGTATCAAAGGTCGTCATGGGGGATTGGGAAGGGGTGCATATAGACTATGTATACTCGCAAAAACGAAAAAGAACTTTGTTTGTGTATGTGTGTGTGTATTTTGCCGGTGTGTGTGTATGTGTTAGTGTATGTATATCTGTGTGTGCATGTGTGTTTGTGTGTGTGTGTGTGTGTGTGCACGCGAGCGAGCAGGTGAGCATTTGTGTGCGGGTACCGGGGTGCGCGCGTGTGTGCGTGATTGAGCACGCGAGTATGTGTGTGTGTGTGTGTGTGTGAATGTGTGTGTGCGCGCAATTGTGTGTATACACACATACACACGCATACACACACACACACATACACACACACACACACACACACACACACACACGCATTCGTGCGCACGGGCACACACACACACACACACACACACACACATCAGTTCAATTATATTAAGTGAATCAATGTGATTGAATCGATATGTGTGTGTGTGTGTGTCTTCTCTCTCTCTCTCTCTCTCTCTCTCTCTCTCTCTCTCTCTCTCTCTGCGCTTTGTTGCACTGCACAGACAAACCCATGCACAAACACAAACGCCCGAGCACACTCACACATTTGTTTTCTCTTTTGCCATGCATTCCATGCTCTGGTTATGCTCGCCATGTGCACACACAGGTGGGTCGTGCGTTCAAGTTTCTCTTGTCCCCTGCCACATGGCGCATTGAACATATCTGAATGCACTTTGCGGAGGTTTGAATGCGCCGGTTTGAATGTGAAAGCGCGTTTGGGGTGTTCAAGCGGTAACATAGACTGCATGCACTGTTGATGGTAAAACCACAGGCATTTCTTTTGGGTCAAACATATGGCACCGCCCTTCTATTTCAATGATCCACAAGCTGCTAATCAAGAAAATGACAGTGTCATACCCTTGTTCATAAATGGAGGGGTCCATGGCAAGGCCCCGGTCACCCTGTTACGATGGCTATGAACGCTTCTCGATGCCCGTGCAAACGGGGATGGGTGTAATTATTTTTCGGAAATTTTTTCCCACTGAGGGCACTAAAAACAAAAACAAAAAATATAGGTGGTGTATAGGCAGCGTTCAGCGTTTAGAGTTCATGATGTTGGCAGAAGGAAAGAACATCAAGATCATTGCAACTCATGCAACTACTTCCCGCATGAATCCTTTCAAGCCACTCATCGGAAACAAGGAGGACCTTCTTGATTCCACTCTCCAGGTAGGGGGTATTGGACTGCCTGCATTGGAGTACGGAGGAGGATGGTGAAGCGGTAAGAGCGCGTGGGGTGTTAGGGTTTGTGGGGACTTCTCTCCAGGCGCTTCAAAAATTTTTGGTTTCAGGCTCTTGGCGGTTTTGTCTTTGAAAATGCATTCTTCTGTGTGATCTTGTGGATCCCTCCTTTTTCTTCAAAGTTTCACTCGACGCTCGGACCTCTTTCTTGTTACGAATGATGTCATGTGTGATGATTGCAACTTGATCGTATCAATTTGGTATGCATAATTCCTGGTTATGTCGAAGGATTGAGGAACGTGGATGCATGAATAACCGTTGTCCGTTGGAATTGATGGGAAACAGCGAAGTTCGTCGCCTTGAGTCGCTTTGTGGACGGATCTTGTGTCACGTGTATACATTACAGTCGGCCAGTCAAACGGTCCGTCATATATACACGCGCTCGCATGAGTCGCCCCCGTCCGGGCTGTACTGCTGGTATATGTCTGCATGGATATGAACGACAACATTAATGTGAACTCGTAGCATGAAATTCAGTGTCTATTTTCGATCAACGGATCGCGACCGCTCTTACCGGATGTCGGGCTTCATCTGCGGGCTTGTATCGATGTTAAGTATCAAGAGCACAACCTTCGACTGAGACCGTCCACGTCAGACTCGGAGATTTGTAGGTGACTTGTGTCGAGCAACGAGGTATCCATTGTATTCCTCCCGTACATGACACACGGACCGGTCAAAGGCACCAAACCGGCCATACCGAAAACCGACCATGAAAGCCACGAGCTGAGAAAGCCCCTTTTTTGTCTGAACCTCTTGCACTTCTATCCTTGGAACCCTCACAACGGAGATCCCACTTCCAACCTGGGACTCCAACCCACTTTCCTAAAATCCTTGGATTACCCCCTTTTTTCGTAATTTCCGGGCCCCCTCCCACTCCGATCAGGGAGTCGCACTTGGCGTGAGGTTGGACGTCACAGCGCGTCATTGTGATGAGGGGCTGATACAAGCCTCGCTCGAGCACCGCTGTTGTGGTACCAACCTACACCGTGGGCTGGGGACAGATTGATCTTCTTTGTCTGCCCCCCTCAATGCGAGGCAGCTTTAGGTGGGAGCCTTCTGTGTGTATGTCGGGGTCCCTTCATGTGGTTTAGATACTGTGGTTGAAGGTGCTGGAATGACGGCAGGGGTGTGGCTTGGCCGAATGAGCAGGCCAAGGGCAGGTGACCCCCTGATGCCTCGTCTAGTGTCCAAACTATGAACTGCCTTGGGTACTTGGGCCCGTTCTTTGAATGAATTGGATCCTTTTCTCTTTTGGATTTTTTTTTTTTTTTTTTTTTTTTTTTTAACAGAAACACCAATTCATTACCAATACGAAATAGGAGGCCGGGGACCTCACAATTCAACCCGGAGATATTTGACAGCATCAGCCAGCTTAGCTTACAGGTATGGAACCTGCGGATACTCTCGGGCCTCGGCTATGTAGAGTATAAAAAGCTACCTCCCAAACGACTATTCACTGATCTGAGTAAGAAAACCAAAAAATCAGAACCTTCTTGTAGGAGCCGTAGACAAGATATTGCTTATTAAGCTTCCGAACTCTGAGTGAACCTTCAGATTATAACCGACAGAGTAATTCAAGAACCTACACCCTACGGGGAGACTATTTCTTCCCCTGATTAAGCCCTTTGGCACCCTCCCTACTAAACTCGCCTGCAACGGCGGGCAAGGCCTACCATAGCCTTGAGGAGCAACTCCATTAAATCCTGTGACACTCTCCTAACCGGCTACCATGCTGCTATTCAACCGAGTGTCCTAGTAACAAAGATCTATATAGGAGGAAAACTCTACCTACTCTAATAACCACTTGGTAAGGACCAAACCCTTTGTACTATGAATTCCTGCCAGATTGTTACCCATTGCCCTGGTCTTGAAAAACCACCAGATGTTAGACCGCCTTTGATTGCCGCCTTTACCTCGCAATCTGAGAAGGGTCTACTGTAGAAACGGGATCTATTCCTATCTGCCCAAATTACGGCGCAGATAACAGCTCTAGCCACATGGGCTATATACGACCAGCCCCTCTTACCGGTGTGGCCTTCCGCGGTGACTCCCAGCAAAACCCATTCTTCATTCCAGGATATGTATTTGCCTCCCATTTGTGTCCAGTGGTGGGCCCACCACATCCAGATGCGCCGAGAGGCCGGACAGTCCCACCACAGGTGAACGGTGGACTCAAATGGCCAGGAGCATCTAGTGCATCCTAGGCTGACTCCCACACCCCTCTCTGCAAGCCAAACAGCTGACGAAGTTACCAACAGAGACAACATCCTTAAGATAGACGCATGTTTGAGATTGGGAAGTTCCTGGAGGATGTCCCACAGCTTAGTGAAATCTTCTTATGATCTTTGTCCGTCCCCTGCCCGAACCGCATACCATCTGGACACAGCTACAGCCGCAGGAGTCCGCTTTCGATTGTCTGCAAGCTTATAAGATATACCTGCTGAGATGTTGGACAAGGACACAACCTGATTGTGCGGGGGGGAAGAGCCAGAAGACTGCCAGCCCCATGCTTCAGGATCGATTGATAAAGCCTTCAGAGGAACTTTCCCCACCCACTGAAAATTTTTGTCTACGTCTTTAACCGCCTTACACTCAATTACTCTCGCTTGAGGTGGATTTTCCCAAACTGTGATCAGTTCCTCATTCAGCAATTGTAGGTGGCGGACTTTCGGGTTCTCCCTCCACACCTGAACTCTTCTGAAACCAGACTGTGTTACTTCCATAACTTTCCACACCAGCCGTTCGGGCCTCGCTGGGCAGTACCACGTGCCCAAAGGGTCCAGTCCTTCCGGACCCAATAATAACTTCCACTCCGTCGGGATGGCCCGAAGAATCAAAGACCACTTTTCCTCAACATTCCTCAGACCCTGCAGCTGGGGAAGAAGTTCTGGCAGAGACAACCAACCCCCCTTGAGTGCGGACCAAAGGTCATCTATGCGGGTTACTCCCCTGCGAACCCAAACTCTCCCAAAGGCACCCGGCTCCGCTCCTACTGAGAAAGTACTACCGTTGGAATCACAGATCCTTGGGTTCTCGAATAAACACTGTTGGAGGACTTCTTCCTTCGTTGATGGTGAGGATCTGGTGTCTGGGGAAAACTTGATCCAAGCTCCCCGTACAGACTCCCAGAACTCGCTTTTAAGCCTCTTCCTCATAAAGAAGGGGATGAAGAAACAGAGCCACGCATCCTCGGGACGACGCAGTTGTCATTCCTTCGATAAGATGAGTTTCGCAAGAAGGATCCAATCCTCCTTTTCCTCTGCCAACGCAACTCTGGAAATCCACATTCGCAGTTGAGCCAAGTTTTTCCGGTGGGGATTTGTCAGACCCAAGCCTCTCTCGTTCCTGGGGAAGGTGATCAGATCCCAGGCCACCTTCACAATGAAACCTTCCTCCTCCTTCGCCTGCGACTTCCATAGAAATTTCGTTGCCAACTTCCTAATATCCGTGACCACTGTCTCCGCAATCTCCCTTACAGCGCCCACAAACCAGATTAGCGAGAATAAGGCCACGTTAATGACCAAGGCTCTACCGAAAAGTGAGAGGTGACCAGCTGTTCCCCAAGATCTCAGTTTTGAAGACACCATTTGCTGCAGCACTAAGCCCTGGGCTTTGCTCATGCACGGAAGGCTCACCAGCACCCCAAGGAAACGTTCACTTGCGTTGGGGTTCACTTGTTGCATGCCCCACTCCGCCTGGAGAGTGTACTGCTTAGGGAGGATGTATGCCGACTTGTGCCAATTCACCTGGGCTTCCGAGAGTTGAGCGTAATCTTGCAGGATTGACTTCAGTGCCTCCAAGGAGGTGCCAGAGTTCTCCGTGACTAGGAAAAGGTCATCAGCTAGGGCCTTAGCTCTGCAATCTTTGGAATTCGTAAGGTGCAGGCCTTTTATTGCCTGGTTCTTCCGAATGCAGTTGAGCGGAACTTCCAACTGGAGAACAAACAGCAGCGGTGCCAGCGAGCATCCCTGTCTGAGAGATCTTGACAATTGGAAAGGGGGGGAGAGATGGTCGTTCACCAGGACAGCGGAGGTGGCTGATGTGTACATTGCAATGACCCAGTGACAGAATCCCTCCCCGAAGCCCAACTTCCTAAGAGTGGTTAGGACAAAGGCCCAACCCACCCGATCGTATGCTTTTTCCAGATCCAGCATGAGAACCGCCACGTCCATATTCTCAGCTTGTACCAGATCGATGGTTTCAATGGCGGTAAGAATGTTGACAAAGATCGACCTTCCCTGAACGAACGCACCCTGATCTCTTTTAACCAATCTGGGAAGGAATCTGCCTAACCTCAGTGCTAATGTCTTCGCTAGAATTTTATAAGCGACCGTCAGGACTGAGATGGGGTGATAATTCCTCATATTAGCTTTATCCCCTTTCTTAAACAGCAATGAGATTACGCCATGCGTCGTAACACTTCCCACGCGGCCCCCCAATAAGATTTCGTTATAAACCTCAACTAATGAAGGACCCACCGCGTCAAAGCATTCTCTAAAGAATTCGACCGTTAGGCCGTCAATGTCTAGGCATTTCCCGGAGGCCATCGCCCTCAGCGTGTGTTTTACCTCCTCTACCGATATTGGCCTATCTTGGGATAATCTTTCAGTTGTTGACAGTTGGACTTCAGTGTCCTCCCACATGTCTATTTCTTGGGATAGATCAGTCTGGACGGTGTCGTGTACCCTCCTGGTACACAGAATATCGGCAAAGTATTGTCGAGCATAGTCCAGCATACCTGCCGCCGAGGAGGTCGGTGCCGCTGAGGGGTCGAAAGGGTGGTAGAGTTGCACCACCTGATGGAACGAAGAGTTGGGAAGAAGCTTCTGAAAAGTCTCCTTCGTCAATCTGTCCTGAAGTATGATCCCTTTCAAGCGGAGCGCTTCCTCCCACCTTTGGTGCTTTTCCAACTGCAATTTGTCCCATTTGGCAAGCCTCCTTTCCCTCTCCGGAGCCCGAAACAACTTTGAGATCGGGTGCTGATTCATCCTCCTCTCCGCCTCCTCCACATCCCTCCTGCACTGCTCCTCTTCCTTGTTTCTGCCCCTCGCTAAAATTCTGGAACTGACGTCTAAATGCCTGTTACAATAGCCAGACCTCCGTCCAACCACTCAGCTAAGGAAGGAAAGGAATCCCTCGCTGTTTGCCAGGCCACCATCTGGTCCCGAACGCAACCCTTCAAGCCCTGATCTTCCAGATTCAAGTTGTTTAACTTGAAAAAACCGCTCCCTCTCTCTGCCACTTCTTCCAACAGCAGCTCCAGCAGCACCGGTTTATGATCCGAAATCGGACTGGACAGGTGGCAGACCGCGGTAACTTTCTGCATCAAGGATTTGCCTGCTAGAAAATAATCGAACCGCCGCCTGGTTACTGCGCCACTGTTTTTTCGGATGTTGGAGAACGAGGTCTACCCTGTGTCGTCCGGGTTTAATGTTTTGAACGGATCTGCCAGGCCTTGCTCCTGCATCACCTCCATCAGAGCAATGGACTCGCTCCTGCCCGCCGCACGAGAACCTGCCACGAATGCATCGTCTAGTGAGACGTTCCAATCCCCGGTAAGCAGCACGTGATCTGCATCTGCGATCGGTCTCCTCAAGTTCCTAAAAAAGACTGTCCTGTCCGCCGGGTTCGAGGGGGCATAGACGCCCATTATCACGAGGTCCTGTTGTGCGAACCTGAGGCGGATCCATGCCCACCGGCCACACAGATCTGCTTCAGCATCGATCAGCTGCTGCTGGAACTTCCTGTGTAGCAGGATTCCGACGCCCCCCCTCGACCCCTGAGCTGGCGACCACACCTGAGGGCCGTTCCACCAAGAAACCAACTCCGCAATCTTCATCTCATTGAGCTTCGTCTCCTGGATGCATAGGCAGTCCACTCCTTCCTCATGAATCCAGGATTTAATTCTTTTCTTCTTTTCCCTCGCTGAAGTGTTCCCCATAGCTCTCACGTTCCACGAGGCTAACCTCAACTTAACCATCAACAGGTGCTGTCTCCGCCGCGGATTGGATGCGGGATGAAACTTGGGCTTGATCTGCCCATCTCCCTGTAGTTTCTGCTGGCGAGTGCTGCTTAGAGCTCTGCATAGAAGACTGGGACTGGGAAGCCTGAGAGGACGATCTCAAGGGGTCAATCAAAGCCATTGTGATGAAGGAGTGCAAGTTCTCCGCTTTTGGGAGCTTGTCGTTCAGACTCAGAAGAAGCGCCGCAGAAAACTCCACTGTCAGGGAGATATCTTCCAACTCTTGGTTGTAAGATTCCTGCACGACATCGAGCCTAAACCACCTGGTGCCCGCTGCTGTGAGTTCGTCTGCTGTCACTGAGTCAATTCTAGCATCTATGATCGAAAAATAGAATTTATAAACTTTATCATGTACTGGGACAATACAATTAGCCATTGTGGATTGCGGAATAATTCTAATTGGAAAGGAATCCCCAAAAAGTCACTTCGTCCGGGCCACTACTTCTAGTGGAGTCGGTGTCTTCTCAGTCAATTCAGATGGTAGGTAAGGTTTCCCATCGGCATTCTCTTTTCCCAAGAAAAAGATTGCCTCCCTGGCCTTGGTACAAACTAAGGGAACTATTCTTCTTTCTATCGGAAGTTGTCCTTCGAATTTTGCAGAGGTATGTATCCTCCTGGTTACCGGAACCGATCTTCCATCGGTCCTCCTTCGTGACCCTGCGAAACTCTCCGTTGATGCTTCCGATTTCTAAGCGTAAAGCAGATTCCTTTCAGTCGCCATCAACTCATCCCCCATCAACTCGCTTCCCATCCTTACTTTAGATCTAGATGAGTTAGAAAGAAGTGACTCGGCACCTCCCTGCGCCACCGCTAGCCTTCTCGTATCCCCAACCGCACTCGAAAATACCCTGCTCCGCTCTCTTCTTTCCCGCGGACGGTTTGAACCAGCAAATTGGATTCCCTCCGACAAACGAGGGAGTGTGCCCCGCTGGGATCTGCTGCCTTCTCTAAACCTCTGTTCGCTCTGCTGGACCGTCCGCTCCAGTGGGAACTGGGCGTAACCCCCCTGCGCACTCACCAATCTTTCGTCGGACGGGCCAAAGCCGTGCTGTGCATCGAGAGGTCTTACTGCCGTTGGATGAAATAGGCCGCTATCCCACGGCTCTGGAACTCGAGTGGGAACCTGGTCGAACGCGAACTGCGCATGAGATTGGGAAAGAGGAATTGAGGGAGGAAGGGGCAGTTGGGGGAGGTGGGTGAGCGGGGGAGCAGGATGAAGATAACCCGGATGATAATTACCCGGCCAATAGGGAGGGTCTGACCACGGAGGAACTAGCAAATTGCCCTGTACGTGGGCCCCACTATCACCGTATTGACCGGACTGGGGCAGAACCTGGCCTTGAACCTGCGCTGCATCGAACTCTCTGACCTGTCTCCACTGAGCTGCCACTTCACCGATGCCGCCTTGAATCGACCTCAGAAGGTGTGTAAGGACTTGCGATTGATGGGGGAAAGAATGAAAGTTACCTCATGGAAACCCTGCTTGCATGGAACCTTCCCTCTGGCTTTCGTGCGACGCCTGAACGGGATGGGACGCTTGAGTTTGAGGGGGATTTCACCTGTATGGAGGCTGATAGGGATGCGAACCTGGGGGACCCTCCGGGACCCCTGATCCGGGCTGAGGCCGAATCTACTGTGCCGCGTGAGCCTCGTGGCCACCTGTTCCAAACGAGCGGCATCCTGACGACCTTCCGCAGGTCTCTCCGATCTCTGCTGTGGTTGCGAGCTTGGCCACTGTCTTCTCGGACGGGAGTCCTCCCTGTTGCGCGGATAGTCATCCTCCATGTGAAAATACGAACGACATTTTCTACACCAATCTGAGAAGGGGGTAGCAACCTCCACCTTCCATACTTCCACCTTTGGGGATTCGATCGTCAGGGTATCCTCTACCCTGAATCTTGCCAGAGGCTCCATATCCAGCTTAATATTCATCAGTTTAGGTCTGCTCCTATCAGCTTCTGGAGCGTGCATATGTTTCACCCCCCCAATGAGGCCTTCTACCGCACTAGGCACATAATACATTGCTTCCAGAGGAACTCGTAAGGCAATTATCCAAAAATTCGACTCTGCTTCCTTCAGGGGAAGTTCCTTCAACTCTAGCTTTGTCATCTAGGGTTTGAATACTCCTTCTCTTTCAGTTTCAGTACAGATGAACCTTTCTGGACTAGCCATTTGGCCACTTCCACCGACTTTGCTACATAAGATACCACATTCGGACCCTCAAATTTGATCCTCCCCCTCCGGGTCTCTGGACAAAATAGCCTTCGAGAAAACCATCCATCCTCGAACGCTCTGACCATGTCCTCCTTCACCCCTCTCGTAAGATTTCTAGCTTCCTCCTGAAAAATAGAAATTACTGTCCTTTCCTTCAACCACTGCTCTTTGATCTCGTCCAGAGACTCAATAACCTTGAACCGTTTACCCCGATCGTCAATTATCACTTTACCTAGATCTGAGGCCAAGTTGAACACACCCTCATCATAGCACTGCCCTAAGGATTCCCTTACTCTGTCTTCCATCCTCCAGAAGTTTGGTGGGCGGGAGCTCCTCCCTCCCCTACCCCCTCCTCTCCAACGGGCAGGGGTTGAAGACCACCGAGGTAAGCCAAAGGAGACTGCTCGGGAAAGCACGATGAAAACCTAACTTACCGCAGGTAATAGCGGGGAAAGGTTAACCAAAACAATGGAAGCCAGCTTGCGGAAACCTACAACTACCAGGACCAGCTACTGGCGGGCTTCTAAGGGTCCCTCGGTACATCCCATTCCGACATGGTGGAACCCACGATACATGGGTTGTCAGGACTACGGCTGCCGTCAGAGATGGCGGATCAGCGGAAAGAGGTGAAGACGCTGGAACTTCGCAGGCGGAGTTACCACGGTAAATCCCGCAGCCCGCGTCGGCTCGGAGCGGAGCGCACTAGCGCAAAAACCGCCCGGCCGCGATGCGCCCCAACCCCGGGTCGAATCGGATTTTTTTTTTAGATGCCCCTCCGACTTACATTTACTTGCCTTCCCAAAAAAAAAAAAAAAAAAACACATTTACTTGCCTTATGCTTCTTTGGCGACTGGCTTACCCTGTGGGTGCCCCTGGGGCCTCGCAGGCCACTGTGAGAGGGGTGCAACTTTCCAGCATGCCCCTATGGCCGTTGGTGACACTCGCAGCCGTTCACCTGGCCATGGGAGGGGAGCTACCAGGGCATGCTGGAAATGGGGAATCGGAAACGGTAGGGACATATTGAGCTTATTTTAGGCCCAAATGATATCAGGGGTTTTCTGGAAACTTCCATCGTTGTCAGAGGGACGCGACAGGGTAAGTGGGCAAGTCGACTGTCAGAGGGGCATACTGCGTATACATGGAAGTCGGAGGGGCATTTCTATTGTTTCTGTTTTTTTTCCCCCTAGGAAAAACACGTCCCAACTCTCTCTTTGGTCGTTGGACCTCGGCGGAGAGCCATTCATTACAAAGATAAATTGAACTCGCTCACTAACTTGGGGCAGGCGCTTTCAGTAATATAGGTATTGGTAAGCGAGCAGCAAAGACGGACAATCCTTGTGAAGGATAGCTAGCTTGGTCCAGCGGAAGAGCTTCTGAGAAGGCATGGTGCATTACATTTAGTTCTGACTTGTTCGATTACAGTGGCGAGTGGTTGAAATAGGGTGAGTATCGGTCTTACTCGGTAGTGCGACACGGACAGTCGTATCTGTATTCTGTCGTCCTTCCTTCCCGTTTGGTTCTTTGTTTCGTGACGTGATTTCTCTGCAGACGCCTGTTCTTCGACGAAGACTTGATACTCCTCGCGCCGCTCGTTGTGTCGAGAACTGATCCCTCCTTGGCGACTATATTCTCTTTCCTTACGCCACGTTGCCGACAGTCCGGTCTTCCACACACACACACACACACACACACACACACACACACACAGAGAGAGAGATGGCGTCAGAGAAGGCACGTGCTGGAGCAGAACAGATGAAGGAGGCCGGGCGGGAAGGATACGAGGAAGGGAAGGGGTCTGCACAGGAGAAGTACGAGCACGCGAAGGGAACTGTTGGCGCCAAGACGCAGGAAGCCAAACAGGCTATAGAGGAACAGAAGCAGCGAGCTGCGGAATCGATGCAGGAGCAGCAGGAGAAAGCCGTGGGCGCCATGCAAAGCCTGAAGGAGAAGGCAGGCGCAGCTATGGAGGGTCTGAAGGAGAAGGTCGGGATGGGAGGAGGCTGTCTCTTATACACATCTAGATGTGTATAAGAGACAGGGATGGGAGGAGGGGCAGGAGCAGGCGAGGGAGGGCAGTGAGAAAGGAAGCAGAAGGGTTGCCTTCTGCGAGCCACGGGTCAACGAGATGGGTAAGGGAGATCTTCAGTGCCGGCATCGAGTCTCCGGCTTTCAATGAATTTGGTCGTAATGGAGGTCAAACGCAGATAAGCATAGCTTTTATAACCGTGGGGTAGGGGGCTGAGTTCTCCTGTTCAAATCTGACCTGAAACCAAGTTTATGTTTGAATCTGACCTGGAAACGAGACGCAATACAGATGCAATACAGCGCTGGATTGGCACTTTTTGGCGGAATAGAATCTTACCTCCGTCATTCTTACCTGGGCAGAGTTCCGCAGCGGAGCACGGAGGGTTCTGAAATGCCATGACTTTTTAGTTCACAGTTCACAGGTATCTGGACTGCGTTCTGGAGCAGATGCATTCGCACTGGCGAAACACTTATTACGCATCGGGGTCGTCATGAGGTCCAGATACGTTTAGAGAGTCATGTAGTGGAGCGAGGCCCAGTATTTGGTAGGAATTCGATACTTGATTGATGTGTAGCTTTGGGCGCTGGGCCCGTGTATAAGTAATTGAAATTCCGAGGCCTTATAAAAGAAAGAGAAGTAAACAAGTAATTGGCTAGCAAAGGTAATCTCTGCCGTCTATAGTCATCTGATGACGTGGATGGGCAATCAGTTCCAAGAACAAGAAGCTGGCAACAGTATCTCTTCTTCTTCTTCTTCTTCTTCTTCTTTTTTTTTTTTTTTTTTTTTTTTTTTTTTAAAGAGGTCTTACGAAGTGGATTTGTTACAATCAACTCTTTTTTGGTGTTGTTGTTTGGGGGGAGTTTTAAGAGTGTAATACTGTGTCAAAGGGGGTGAAAAACACAAAATGTGTTTGTTCGAAGAACGTCGAAAGTGCAGCAGCGTAATATACTAGGGAGAGGGAGAGGAGGTTGTCTCGCACGGATAAGTCTCTCTCGAGGGAGAGGATTGTCTATATGGAGGAGAGAGGAGCCATATCTTGGGGTGAAGGCTTCGTCCGTGAGAGGTTGTCCTGTCGACTATGCCGCCCATTGCTTGTGCACTGCGTGTAGTCTCTCTCTCAGCAGAGCTGGTGGGCAACTATTCTGTTCGAGTGCAAGTTGGTCGATGGCAATGTTGTATTCGAATTGCGGACATGGGCAGCGTTGGATGGTGATTACCAATGGTCTGGTTTATAATTGAATAAAAGAACAAGTTGATGTGCAGTTATTCCCCTCAGCAAGAGGACAATCAATGCTGCTCATCAATATATATAGCGCTGTGTGTTGATTGGCTTGTGGTGCACGATCTTTGTAGGGTTGACACGTGGCCCGTTGATATGATTGCGTAACTGTCAAGGGACGCTGGACCCGATTTCCAGCAGGTGCTGCTCCCCACCAATAGATGGAGCCTCCCCGGGCGTGCTAGTGGTGTTTGCTCTTATCAGCATCACTAGCATTCACCTGGGTTGTTTTGCCCAAAACAAAACAAAAAAAAAAAAAAAACAAGTTAGGGGGGTCGGTTGTTGAATAGATGGGGTCGATGACCTGAAGTCGTGGACCAATTTGGAGCTGCCTGGAGTTAAGGAACGTGTAGTGTGGATCCGTGCAGGTGGACGGATGTTCGTGAAGGACGCGGACCTTAATGGGATAGCAATTTGGAGTTGCCCAGACAGTCGCGACATACCAATTTGGAGGTGCACAGACGCATGTTTTTTTTTTTTTTTTTTTCAATATCACAGCGGTACTGTAACAGGTTTTTGGGGTTACCTGCTGTGAGGGGAGTCTGAGAACGTAATTTGTATGAAAGACCTCTGTATTTCCTAGCTACCTGATCTGCTTTTGACTGCATCAAATCGCCTGTCCATTCGCCTGCGCACCCGAGCTTTGCCTCCGGACAGTGTTCCCTGCACATAGCTGAGCTTATATTTTTGTGTTTGTTTTCGTATTTTTTTTTGGCTTCTGAAAGATTTGGTATGTTTCATGTGTAATGTTGAATGTTCTCACTTTGTGATCTATGACTTTGTATGATACCGCAGTTGTCACGTGCCAGATGTGACACTCAGGAAATTACCCGTTCCCGATGAGACACGTGGCAGATGACACGTGATAGATGTGACACTCGAGAAATGACCCGTTCCCGATGAGACACGTGGCAGATGATACGTGATAGATGTGACACGTGGAGAAATGACCCGTTCCCGATGAGACACGTGGCAGATGACACGTGATAGATGTGACACGTGGCATCCCCGCTCTTTGGCCCACGTCTGTTTGGCTTTCGCTATCTGTGCACCATCGCTTGGTGGAGAGCCAATACTTGTGGTCCCAGATTCTCGTTACACGATGTCCAGCTCTTACTCCAGAGCCACCTGTGACCTATATGTGGTACCAGATCCAAGTGTCCCACCGCTCTCATTTTGACCCCCTTTGTGGTACCAGATCCACGTGGTACCGGAGGCACGTGGTACCGCAGACGGGGCAAGCTGAAATCGGTGGGGCACGTTGGACCACTTGGCTCCGGTACGACAGGGATTCGTGCCACGTGTGCGTTTTTTTCTGCGTTTCGGCGTAAGCAGATGCACGAGGTTCCTGTCCTATCTCTTTCACCTTGATCTCCGCTGTGGTACCTGATCCACGTATCCTCTCTTTTGCCTTTCGCCCTAATCAGTTCCATGTGGCACACCCCTTTCGCCTACCTCGGGAACTCTGTGGTGCTTCTTTGCTTGTTTCTTAGGGCCTCGCTGCACTACTCTCGAAATGTGCAAAACGAGAGTGAACCTTCCGCTAGAATATGGAAAGATACACGGCCATGATTTTTTTCTTTTGTGCATTTCAAGAGTAGTGCAGCGAGGCCCTTAATTATGTCTTTGGTGGTTCATTCCCACGTGTGTCTTCGCTTTGTCCTCGAATACAGTTGGGAGAGGAGAAAGACGTCCTGTTCCTTTCTCCGTTTCGTCCTCTTCTGTGGTATCCACGTGGTGCGGGAGCTACGTGAGGGTGGAACGACGTGCACGTGGTACTGGAGTCCGGTGGTACCACATGAACGTGGTACCGGAGGGAGTTCCTACTGGATTCATGCGAATCCACGCGGTATTGGATTCACGTGGTACAGGAGCCACGTGGTATCCACTGGTGCCAGAGCCACGTGGTACTACGTGGGCATACAGACATGGTAGCACACCCACGTGGTACCGGAGCAACGTGGTCGTGGAACCACATCCACGTGGTACCGGAGCAACGTGGTACCGGAGGCACGTGGTACGGCATCCACATGCATCCACGCGTACCGGGTGCAGTTGGTACCACATCCACGTGGTACCCACTGGGGTATGGCTCCCACTTGCAATGCTAGATGCATATCTTTCCGCGGTTGAAAGGCAGGCACGTGGGCACGCGATCCACGTCCACTCTTGTGCGTGCTGTGATACCACGACTCCACGTGTCCGTGTTGCAGTACCAGACCCAGGTCTCCCATCGCCTTCGCCTTCATTGCCTCTGTGACAGTCTACGATCCATCTACTCTCGCCTACCACGAAAAAAACAAGTTAAAAAAAATCCACGTATATGCTCTTCTTCGCTCGCCCTCGCTCGTCATGCATGTGCACCACCCCTCCCATCTCTCCCCCCTCGAGGTTAACGTTGACCCCCACCCCATGGCAGTTCCTTTCCACCCCCCTGAAGTCCGATCATCGCTGTGGTCACCCTTCGCACGGTGTCACTGTCGATATCACAGATTTATTTCCCAGAGATTTTTTTTCTCGACAAACAAAAATAAAGCACAACCTGAGATGTCGATCTCTGCAGCTCCCATGTTGAAACGCTATCTCCTTAACACCATGGTAGCTTCTCCTGCGCCCTCGTTGTCATTACTTGCGTCCTCCGGGCCTACCGATCTCTGCCAGCTCAGCTCCTTCGGGGTTTGCCCTTCCATCGCAATCTCAGTCCCGACTCTTTTTCATCTTCATCTTCCCTTCTCATGTGTACGTCTCAAGAGTTGTGTAATTATTGTTGACATCGTCCTCAATTGCGTATGTTGAATGTGGACGACGAGAACACACCCATACGTCTGCCCTTTTTTTTTTTTTTTTTTTGGTCCTATAATAGTATGGAGAATTTATCAATTTATGCCCGTCATCGTCACACAGGGCCCATGCAGCTACCTCTTTCTGTAATAGTGTACACAACCAGACCAGCGCGCTCTGGATTCTCTGTTTTTTTTTTGTTTTTTTTTTCTAATTATAATTACATATATATATATATTTTTTTTTTTTTAATTATGGTATTACCACCTGTTCCGTCATAGCGATCTCAATTACATATATATATACTGTTTGTGACGATATATATATTTTAAATTATGGTTTTACCACCTGTTCCGTCATAGCGATCTCTCTCTCTCACCTCCGATCTTGTCTGCTCCTCGTCCAGTGCTACGCCTTCTCTCTCCGTTGTTATGCCACGTGTCTCCTGGCGTAAATCCTCCGTTAACCTGCGT